>JAOTOM010004653.1:0-357500 GCA_034440615.1 Ashinkailepas kermadecensis | reverse complement strand
AAGTATGTGTGCACGTCTGATCAACCAACGCGCTGTCGCTAACGGTACCTCATAGGTGTTATTGTCACGTGGTCAATCGTCGTATAAACGTATTCACTCAGTTCAAAGTGCAGCGGTTGCCAGATGCTTGTATGTTGGCTGTTTTGGTATGTCATACACATGGGCACACCCATAAATTTGGTACATGTTCCTGCGCAAAAGGTTGAGCACCTGCCGATTGGCGAAATGTAAAATCTTCACCGAAAAGGCGGAGAACCGGCGCCCTATCCGTGAGTGTGCCTGTGCTCGTGCGGACTTGTGGGCGGACAACCCGTACCATACCATGCCCAGTACGCGAGATTGTTTGACCGATTAGAAACCATGGGAATCGAGCACTGTTTTCGGCGACTCATTTCTTGGCTTTCCAAGAGGGTCGTGTGTATGGACTTGAAATGACCCATTGAGGGTTATAAATTACCCCCTCTGGAAGCGGCAGCCTGCTGGACTCGAGGCTAACCTGCAGCAGATCGTCGTGGCAGGCTGGTTACACCAACTAACGTATGAGTGAAAGTAATCGTCGTCAGGCAACAAACTCCGGCAGTGAACTTGTATCATATTATCCTCGGGGTGCTATAATTATGTTTCTCGATCCGATCACAAAAGGATATCGTGAACTTTTCCAACTACCAGTGCCACATATGTGTGTGCTCTTTCTTCCGCTCTCGGTCCGTACTGGCATTCGGTTTGTATCATGTCGCTCTAACTTCACCATCCTCTGACGTCACCGTCCCCGGTTGTTGCCGTCCTCTGACGTCGTTGTCTTGCGACAGGTGGTGCTGGACGTGGGTGCTGGATCGGACATCCTGTCCTTCTCCGACGTCACCGTCCTATGACGTCGGCGTTGTCTGACGACAGGTGGTGCTGAATGTGGGTGCTGGATCGGACATCCTGACCTTCTCCGACGTCACCGTCCTATAACGTCGGCGTTGTCTGACGACAGGTGGTGCTGGATCGGACATCCTGTCATTATCTGACGTCACCGTCCTATAACGTCGGACGGTTGTCTGACGACAGGTGGTGCTGAATGTGGGTGTTGGATCTGACATTCTGTCCTCTAACGTCAACGTCCTCTGATGTCGTCTGACCGCAGGTGGTGCTGGACGTGACCGCTGTAACGTCATCCTGTCCTGTAACGTTACCGTCCTCTCATGTCGTTGCCTGAACGCAGGCGGTGCTGGACGTGACCGCTGGCTCGGACATCCTGTCCTGTAACGTTCCCGTCCCTTATCGTCACCGTCCTCTGACGTCGTTGCCTGACCGCAGGCGGTGCTGGACGTGACCGCTGGCTCGGACATCCTGTCCTGTAACGTTACCGTCCTCTGATGTCGTTGTCTGACCGCAGGTGGTGCTGGACGTGGGCGCTGGATCTGGCATCCTATCCTTCTTTGCGGCGCAGGCGGGAGCTCGCAAGGTGTACGCGGTGGAGGCGAGCAGCATGGCGGAGCATGCCAGCGTAAGTACGGCCTCACACAAAGTCATGACTCGACATTCTGCCCCACCCCCTGCAGGAGTGGGGGTGAGAGCGGGCACTTGCAGACCGCCAAAAGGATGCACTACACTCAGCGGAGAGAGAAAGTACAGAATAAATATTGTGGTTTGGGAATCATATGCGAGCACGTAATAACGCGAAATCGTAGAACAGCACGAACATTTTGGCATCATGGTGCATATTGTAGAGGAAATAATTTGAGCCCATTCCATCAGGTTCGATAATGAATGATTAAACAAATCAGCTGATTCTGTTTAAGTACATATTTTTAATATGCATGCTAATCCAAAGTACCTTTCTATCCGCCCATTCACTTAGGGACCAAAAGCAACAAGCTCACACTTAGCTTGTTAAACCCTGATGTAGCTCCTCTAATCGACCTCATATGTTTGGCCAGAGAATGTCCTTCGAGTTAGCATTACTAGCAAGCTGCCCAGTTAACCCTGCAAATTAGCGAAGTCGATGGGGATTAAAATCCAGTCATCAGCTACATTTCGATATCGCTTCTTTCTGCCACTCGTTCAACATTGATGCTGATTAACACGATTAACGCTGTACTAACACTTATATTTTGCTTTGATATGTTGAGTTTATTTCCATTTCTTAGTTGGAAATGCAAAGTCTATTGAACTTATTTTCGGTGTTGGCGTACGGGTTATCTGTGTCGTTGATATTAAGAGCTGTCGCTGTATTGAGTGCTGTATGTCAGTACAGTTATAAATTATTCGCGAAATAGGGTGGAATATACCACTTACTGAACACTCAATTGACATCCTTCCCAAAGAAGTATCGACATCGTGCTTCTTGATGCGTGCTTGTGAAGTTTTCATGCATTTTAAAAACTGTAGCCCGTTTACAAATATACTTTTGCTCACCATAACGGATACAGAATCATGATAATGAACATCCCGTAGCGCAATTCCAGGTGAAGGGATTACCTAAGATGTGCTATGTTATACAATAACAGTTCATAGCATAGGTGTTTATAGCGTTTTGTTGATATCGGTGTCCCTAAATTAAGTACATCTCAAAACATGCAAAGCGAGAAAGAACGGTGATATGTTCGGAGTTGTCTCAAAACTGGGGTTGCAGGACTTAATTGTGAGAAGAAATGGACGATTTCCTTGCTTGCCATGATTGAAAGTAAAATAAGTTGAAAAGTTTTGGCCCACATTGACAAGGAATGCTGTGCTTTTAATAAAAATTAGATATATTAGATCTCAAACTTTTCGATTATGGATCATTTTCAAGAGTGACAATATTTTGTACACATCAATTCATGACAAAAATCATACACTGAAATCACGCTCCGAATTCGAATCGCATCCTCGCATATTTTGTCGCCTCAACAAGAAATCACCTTCACATCTCGCATGCACTAAGATCAACATACACGGTATGCACATTTCCCAACATCATATCCCAATATCCCAAATATCCGTGTGATGCGTTGCAGGACTTAACAGTTTTTAAAATATCACTATTCCCATGACAATTTCGACATCCTGCTGTACTCGTTTCGACATCTCACACCCAATGATAAACCATTATTTTAACACTGTCGGTAGCATTCCACTCGTCATCCGTTCATGTGTGGTATCCGTTCATGGTAGCATGTATTTTTTTACTCACTGATGTGAATTACTACTGAAGTAAATAATGTTTAGTAAATCATATTACCGAGATGGAAGGTTACGAGGGAGTATGGATCCTGCCTGTGTTTGGCATATTGATCCTTTGTGTGTGATGTTTCATGTACTGGCGTGACAATTGTTCTCTTTCCCAAACATCAAGAGGCGTGCTGTCAGAATATGACTGCCTTTTATATCATTTTCACTGTCCATTGCTTATTTGGATCCAGCTGCTTGTGTGGTATGCTTCCCGGTAGCGCACCACTGAGTTCAAGGTCGTTGGTCTAGCAGAGACCGGGTCACTGCGGGGCCTGGAATGTTCCGTGTGCCGCATCTGCACCCGACGAACGCGTAAATGACTGTCATGCATGCGACCTTTGCAATTTTGTGTTTATTCGATAAATCTGCCGTTGCTGAAAGACGCAAAACAAGCCACTCCGACAGTCTGGCGTTTGTCGTGTCAGTGAATATTGGTGCGCGCCCCTCCATGCCACCACCAGACCGCCCGTCGTAGCTCTTAGCTCGGCCGTTGTCGGAGCCCTCTGCGGTGTGTGTTTGCCTTCCCCAGAACCGATTGGTTCCTGGAGTGGAGAGATTGTTTGGTTGGACCCTGGGTTCTGGTGCAGTCACAGCATCGAGGAATTCATTTCTTATAGAATGGAGAATATGAGCCAAGCACGCTAAAATCAGTTTGACGTCGAAAGAAGTAAACAATATTGCGCATACAAGTGACGAAATGAGAAAAAAATGCAGTTACTAGCAAAACTTTTTTTTAATGATAGTAATGTTAAAATGAATCTTTGCAAAAATGAGATGAAGACTGTTGCAGTTGAATGCAGGCATATTTCTCAGAAGCCAATCCAAGAAGTAAAAACTCTGTTCGAGAAGGTCAGAACAAGCTTATATTAGGTGTTGATTTCCACGTAAATTTTGGAATTCCATCACTCTGTGTAGTCGGGACACTGTTTTGTTCGTCTGTCACGGACAGATGTGTGCTGATATCGTGTTATGTGTTCGGCTGTAATTCCATGACACTGTAGTCGGGACACTGGTCTGTTCTTCTGTCACTGACTGATGTGATGCTGTCGTGTTATTTGTTCGGCTATTGTGTTATGCTAGACCAGTGGTCTGGTTCATAGCCGGGGACTACTATATTCGGCTGTCAAAGGATGACATGGTCAGTTTTATGGACTCGTGTGACGGAGATTCAGGGACTAGTGAGTTGGCATCTTTCACTAACTTTGGAAGCCCCAAAAAGGTTGCACGACATCGCAAAATATCGTCACAGGAAATACCTCTAGCATCTTGCGACCCCCAGTCCTCTCATTTACTCGGACGCCGATTGTTCCACCTGGCTTGCTGACGATGTATGGGCCTGGTAACCTCGGGGTTTTTTCCCCCCCCAACCCCCAAAAAAAAAAATTTGGGAGGCGGTTTGTTTTTTTCAGGGCCTTTTTTTTTCCTTTCCCGGACGCTTCTTTGCAGAGACTGGTGGAATCAAATAATCTGCAGCACGTAATTCACGTGATCTCTGGCAAGATCGAGGAGATCGAACTTCCAGAACAGGTGGACATGATTATCTCCGAACCCATGGGCTACATGCTGTACAATGAGCGCATGCTCGAGACTTACCTGCACGGCAAGAAGTGGCTCAAACCCGGAGGTGCGTCCAGCCTCGGTGGTGAACCGATGGCTTTTCCTGACGTGGTTGCCGACATGTAACAATATTTCATTGAAAGTGCCGAGGAATATTGCCATTATTCTACTGTTTGTGATGTAATTCAGCTCCTAGCGAAGTGGTATTATGCCGGCCTTGTCTGTCGCCAGCGTTCTCCTGCTCGGGGGCCGAGTACGCCAACCGTTGACGGGCATGCGTTCATTTGTTTGGTGCAATGGTGGAGCATTCTAACCTGAATCTGGCACTTACATGTGGCCGCCCATCAGGACGCTATCGTTTTTAGTTTGCCTGATGGCCCGCGCAGAACTTTTGGCATGCTTTGCATTAATCATAATTTTGGTTTCATATCGTTAGCCTCATGTTCTCTTTATGCCCGACCCAGTGCGATGACACTAATACTGTCCACCTTCAACGCATTTTCCTATTTTGGTTCGGTACGATCCCCGGATAGCCACAGGAACACTGAGGCGGATGTACTTGGCTTTGGTGTCTGAAGCGGTGTGTAGCTGGGGAGATTGCCGTGGTGATCACTGTCACACTCCGCAGGTAAGATGTTCCCTGGCCGCGGAGACCTGCACATAGCGCCGTTTCAAGACGAATCCCTCTTTATGGAGCAGTTCGGGAAGTCCAATTTCTGGTAAGATATGTGTATTCACGCAATCACTTTTTGTATGCGGTATAATACACCATGCTAGTGATTCGACATGGTTGTAAGCCAATATACGAATTCAGCCATCTTTTCCCCTTGCTACATTTTCCCCTTACAACATTTTCTGTGGTCACATTGCAATTTGACATTTACAATGGGAGCATTGTTTTTCGTTGTTGCTTTCTCTTTAAGTTGCGGTGCGTTCTGTCTGCTGACGGGTGGCTCGTGTGTCGGCGGCGCTAAAGTGGCGACGTGGCTCAGGTACCAAAACAACTTCCACGGCGTCAACCTGACGGCGCTGCAAGAGAAGGCCATGGAGGAGTACTTCCGACAGCCCATCGTCGACACGTTCGACGTGCGCATCTGCATGGCCAAGTCGGTGCGCCACGTGCTCGACTTCGAACGTGCCGAAGAGCGCGAGCTGCACCAGCTCGGTATGTGGCTGTCGCCGGCCAGACAGGCGGCACTGTGCGTCTCATTGGTCGGCCTGTGTCCAGCTGCACCAGCTCGGTATGTGGCTGTCGCCGGCCAGACAGGCGGCACTGTGCGTCTCATTGGTCGGCCTGTGTCCAGCTGCACCAGCTCGGTATGTGGCTGTCGCCGGCCAGACAGGCGGCACTGTGTGTCTCATTGGTCGGTCTGTGTCCAGCTGCACCAGCTCGGTAATGGCTTTCGCCGACCGGACAGGCAGCAGTGCCTTACTGGTCGGTCTGTGTCCACTTCGTTAGTTATTTGGCTTTAGGGCGCTTCGACCAGAATTGATCATTCGCGCCCACCTCCCTCTCTGTCCCCTCCACTTGCCACCTTCGCTGACAAGTCGAGCCGGAACGATGTTTTGACGTTACGGAAGGCTAATGCGCTGCGGTATTGATTAAGACGTCATTCAGTTGTGTGTTGTCGTTTCGCCGCATCACCACCACAACGGTGCGTCGGCAGTAGTGTCGTGGAGTTCCGCAATTTACGTGGAAGACGACGCGTCTCAGGAGCTTGTTTTGACCTGCGGACAAAGTTTTGGCTTCCTGAATTAATTTCCGTGAAACTTCACAACACAACTGCAGTAACTATTACCGTTTCCACCATATTATATTTCTGGCATCAGTGCGATCACGATCTTGTCAGCAGAGTTCATCTGTCAATGCCATCTTTTGCTCCACCTTTTTCTCCCGTATTGCGTAATTGTTTCGACATCATCATCGGCGGCTTGACGTCCTGCCTGCTACCCTCCACTCCGCGAATGGTGCATTCCAGAACACTGCATAGGCAGCGAGCGTAATCGGGGCGTGTATCGGGCCGGGTGTGGAACGTCACGAATGTGTGGAACGTGAACGGCGGGCCGCCGGGCCGGTCGTCCGTCGGTGAGACGGTCGACGACGCTGTTGCTGCATCCAACTCGAATCGATAGCCGACGGCGACGGGTGGGGTTTACGAGCGCTCCGACTCGTTATGTATCCTTGGGGACCGTTCTGCCGCGGGCGGACCGCGCTGACCTGCCGGCCGTGCCCGGTCACACTGGCTGACAGGTGGTGGCCGCTGTCGGGCGGTCGACACCGGTCTGGACGGAGACGGGCTGTCCCACATTGGAATGACAGTCCTCGGTGCGACAATGACTGGCGAGGCTGTTTGTCAGGGAGATGACCAGTCTGGACGGAGGTGGGCTGTCCCACATTGGAATGACAGTCCTCTATACGACATGCGACTGCCGAGGCGGTTTGTCAGGGAGACGACGGTTCGTTCTTATGATGCGCCAAGAATGCCAATGTCCAATCTGTTCCCATAGTTCCCTTTCACATGCAATTCATTTACAATAATGTTTACGGTGAAATAACATTGTAATGTAACCGGCAACCTGTCCAATTCACTACCAGTCGTTGCGCAGTCCTGTCTGCGGTTGTCAGACATGTACGAATCACGCGATAGCACTCGAAAATGTGCAGCGGCGTGCTCCCTCTGCTGACATTCATCGTCTGCCGTCGTTGAGCCGACTGTGCTGCGTGCTGACCGGTGCACCGGCCGCCGGCAGACATCCCGGTGGAGTTCCACATCCTGGAGACGGGCACCGTGCACGGACTGGCGTTCTGGTTCGACGTGGCGTTCTGCGGCTCGCAGAACACGGTGTGGCTGAGCACGGCGCCCACGGAGCCGCTCACCCACTGGTACCAGGTGCGCTGCCTGCTGCGCGACCCCGTCTGCGTCAAGGAGGGCCAGATGCTCACCGGCCGCGTGCTCATGAACGCCAACCAGAGGTGAGGTGGCGGACGGAGCGGCCCTGCGGTACGCCGGGCCGCGGTGCCTCTTCGCAACATCGAGCCCCGAATGGCCCCGCGCCTCGTTGTGGTCACGTTTCGGTATGATGGGCATGCTTTTCCCCTTTCATGTCTTACGTTGTGAACGGATTGTTGCTTGGTGCAAACATACGGAAGGGCGCTTCATGTTTAGTGCTGGAATCTCATTCCGTTTAACAGATCGCATGTGACGTCAGGGCCTTTTGACGAATGGTTTTCTCACCTCTCATCGTCTCTGAGTACCGGTAACACTGTGTCGTGTCTGTCGTGTTTGTGCATCACTGTCTGCCTCCGTTTACACCTCAGCCGCAGCCGTGATCACCTCAGCAGAGGCCACTACTGACGTCGCCCGTTCGCTTCCGTTTGCAGACAGAGCTACGACGTGACCATCACACTGCAGATTGAGGGCACTGGCGTCTGGAGCACCGTGACGCTCGACCTGAAGAACCCCTATTTCCGGTACACGGGCGGCCAGCCGCCGCCGCCGCCGGGCCACGCGTCCGCCAGTCCCAGCGAACTCTACTGGTCCCAGCTGGATGCTCAAGGTGCTAGACAAGGTTGGTGTCGTGCATCGGCATGCCAGAACAGTCGTGGTGAAGACGTGTATAGTTGCGCTACGGTAGTCTGATACTGATACTGTTTGGGTAGAAACTAGGTACCAATGTTTGATTTTCACTTCTCAGTCTTGGATTTGGAGTGTATAACCCTTGAGTTCATGCAATTATGGAGTGTATAATGTCTGCTAAGCATGGGGTGAGTACATTTTACCAAGAATAAGGAAATAAGGAATACAAAGTCCTGTTTTTTTATTTATTTAGGAAGTATGCATTATATATATATATATATATATATATATATATATATATATATATATATATGTTTGATCACACAAGGCCTAAGTATGCCTCCCGGTGCTGGATCACGGAGAAAAATAGCATTCACTGGCAATGCAAGTTTCACACAGTTTGTGGTCATCTATGCTGTGGTGCTGACCAGTCATAAATATACTGTGTCATTGGCAAGAAGCGACCAATCGGCGTGAGAGATTGGCGACGCTATATGACTCAACGGTCGACGTGTCGTAAAAACCAATAACCAACCGATGCACTTAATCATGATTGATTTTCCATGATATTTTGAATATATTTCAACTTCAGGTGTGTATGTATATTGCAGTGATAACAAGACATTGCAGTTTAAGGTATCCACAAGACAAGTCTTGCACATTTTACCTCCATGAAGCATACACAGGGATTGGGTTAGATAATGTTAAGCTTTTCTTTGAAGTTGGAAAAATTGGAAACTGCTTTTTTGCCGAAATTTGTTTCACTTTAATTTGTCTTCTTCAAAAACAGACCAGGCTAGGCTAGGTTATGTTAGGTTAGGTTGTTTCATTTCAAATTTTTGTTGAAAAAAAATGTTTCAAAATCTCCCTTGTCTAAGAATTATTTTCTTGCATGGAAGGTTAAGCTAGGTAAGATTATATTATGTTACTGTTTTTCTTTGTTTTGAATGTTACTTGTTATGCTATGCTACCTGTCTCCAAGCCCTTTGTTGGTATTATTTTGCCTGCCAACAGAATAGTATGCATTTGCAAAGGAAACTGGTGGTTTCATCATGTTAACCAAATTCACAATCATTGCATTCGAAGAAGAAATTCCAATAATTCAAAAATTACCTTCAGCTGTAAATTTACCGATGAGACAAATTGCTGATGAGCAAAAAGCATGCCTTTCACATCAGGAACTACAATACATCAATATCCCTTATGGAAAATGGTTAGTCTCCAACCCAGCCTTCATGAACAATGCCCATGGCATGGTTGGATTGAAGACAAACTATCATCACAGATAGGACTGCCAAACATTATTGTTGTTATCATCCTGAAGTTTGAATCCATTCATTCCATCCATCGCCATAGGGTTAATGTTCAAGCTAGAAATTATTGGTGTTGTATTGGCAACATCAAAAGAGTACCAACCTGTGACAAACATCCTCCAACCGTTACCCATCCTATGCCAGCATCAATATCATCCAGCCATTTTCGCCGCAATAACATCGTCAGAAAGAGCAAAACAAAAACAAAACAATTCCTACAACAGATGTGATAGATGATAGGAGTTTCAGATGATAATATAGCAGCACCTACCAATTACCATTCCCACGGCACCCACGCTCTTCTGGAAACGCAAACCTGAGAAGAACAAAAAAGAAAGAAAAAGGCAATGGCTTCCTACCGTCGCGCCTCGGCCGTCAGGACGACAATGAAGGCAGTCAGCGGCTGGTATTCGATTGTCGCAAAAACGACGCAATCGAGACCAGTTGCTCTTTTACCTTTCGCAGCACTGGTTTCCCTTTGGCTGGGCTCAAATCACTAAGTCAATCAGTATCCGCCCTACTTTCAGCTGGAGTTGACGAAAAAAAACAGTAAGCGGCAATTAGCTATCCCTCATTTTCCAGTGTATTAGAACAATGCAGCTAAATTTACATTTTCACGGAGTTGAAGCTATGGCAAAACATGAGTGCCAACATGTCCAACATGCCAATATGCCAACATGTCCATTAATATTTCGGGGAAATTTATTGCCTTTTTGCTTTGCCAGTTGTGTAGGGGCTACTCGAATTATCTAGTTCTGTTTTTGGTCTCCCATTCTTCCAAGCACTACTGGTCCGAGCTTTTTTTTTTCTTCACAAATGGAGAATGTGTACATGAAGACAAGGCTGTTTATTAATTCACCTGTGCCATAAAAATACACACCACCTGCACCATTACATGGAACATATACGATGGTATTAAGGTTGTATGCAGACTACAGGGTGGTCCAGACTTCAGCATCTGTTGTCTGTTGTGCATGCTAGCAAGCTGACATTCTTCCAGTCTTGTTGGCATATCATTTTCTGTTCCACTCCTGCATCATTGTGGAATGTTGTTGCCACTCCCATGATCACCTGAAATAACAAATGTGCATTATTCTCAATGATGCTACCAACTTGCTGTCGCAAGGACACAATATAACTAGACAAGATGAAGAGCACCAGAACTAGAAGTAGATCTCATCATCAGGCATAGGTCGCCATATGTTATAGGCCCTTGGGCATGTTGCTCCCTCTGTCTCATCACAATTATCACTATTGGATTATGACATATTGTTGGAATTGCTGGTGAAGCAAGGCTCTTCATGACATCTGGCAAGGTAAGTTGGGGATTTTTGCAGTGTATAATTCTTTGGGTGGTCGAAGTTCCAAAATGAGGCCATATTTTCAACGCTGACTTGGTCTGATCCGGGTGCTGTCGTGAGAAACTGGGTGGTGGTGGTTTTTAGTTTTAGGGCGCGTTAGCTGTTTCGTGCTATATAACGTCGCCAATCTCTGATGTTGGGAAGAGTAGCGACAGCTGGGGCTCGAACCCACAATACCTTTCGGTTGGAAGACGGTGCCTTACCCCGGACTATCTGTCCCCGTGTAGAAACTGGGCTCAGTGGGGCATGATTTATTTCGTATAAGGGATGCATCGGCCGCTGTTCGGCTCATTGCCAATGTGGCGTGCCCGCCTTCATCTGTGCCGGTTTAAGCCGATTTCAATAAATATCCCGTTGTTCTTTCCCTTATCCGGTGTGATGGTGCTGTGTGGATCGAGGTTAGGTGGCCACCTGTGACCAGGTGTGTTCGCCGGCAGCCGTGAACATGCTGAACGGCATGACGGTGAACGGTCTGGGAGAGGTGGCCATGGACATGGCGGGCGTGCCGCACGCCTTAGTTGGAGGTCAGTTGCAAATGGTGACAGTCCATGTCCGGGGGGGCACCGGGCGGGAACGCCGTGGTGTAGCCTGGTCTGTTCTGGGCGTCACTGGGATGGCGAAGTTTCCGGCTCTATGAATTGTCTGCACGCAGGGACGGGATTGACTGACGTCCGGTATGCGTGGTCTGCTCGTGGTGAAATTATTATCCTCTCATAGTTCTAGACTGGGTTTGTCCATATTACCTCCCGACCCGATAATGAACGAAGTGTACTGTTACGCAGTAGTCCCCATCATAGGCGCACCGGAGGGGAGGCCCAGGGGCCCCCCCCCCCCCCCCCCCCATGAGA
The DNA here is from genome assembly GCA_034440615.1 of Ashinkailepas kermadecensis. NCBI lineage: Eukaryota > Metazoa > Arthropoda > Thecostraca > Neolepadidae > Ashinkailepas > Ashinkailepas kermadecensis. The sequence continues at coordinate 345,645 of JAOTOM010004653.1, read as the reverse complement.
CCAAAGTGCCCTTTTGACCGAAAAGTGCCCTCTTGGCCGGAATGTCCAAAATTTAGCCCAAAAATCACCTGCCTTATGTGCCCCGCCTGTGCCAAAGGTGCCCTTTGGGCCCAAAACTGCCCTATTGGCCTAAAAATGGCATTCCCCTATGCTCTTTCCTGTCCTATGCCTGTCCCAATTAGGTGCCCTTTTGATCTAAAAGTGCCCTGTGCCCTGCCCTGTACCCTGCCCTGTGCCTTGTGCTGTACCGTGAACTCTGCCCTGCCCTGTGTCCTGCCCTATGCCCTGCCCTGTGCCCTGCCCTGCCCTGTGCCCTGCCCTGCCCTGTGCCCTGCTGTGCCCTGCCCTGCCCTGTGCCCTGCCTTGTGCCCTGCCATGTGCCCTGCCCTGTGCCCTGCTCAGATCGGTGCTATAACATATAACGTGTCCCATGGAAAATTCACGCCTCCCCCCGGTCAGCAAACCTTCCAGTGTGCCCCGGGCCGCAAAGTGCCCTTTTGGAGCCGGTCAAGTGCCCTTTTGGAGCCGGCCAAGTGCCCTTTTCGGTCCGGGCCCCCCCATGGAAAATCCTGGGTGCGCGCCTGGTCCCCATACGCTATGGTGTTTACCGTTCCCGCTGATGACATGGTGGGGCGTCATGACTCATACCTGCAGTACCTGCAGTATCTCCTACCTGTTACCGGCTGTAGCTGGCACAACACTGAGCATCGGTAACTAATTGCTGTTCAGTATTGCTTATATATTTGTTGCATCTCGTTTTCAGTGCAACACTTCTACTCACCTTCAATCCATATAAGTGTATGCCATCCCCGCCGAGGTTCCGTCCTCTTCGTGTCCACCACCGCATCGCTCTTGTGACCACCGATATAACGTCTCCCTCGCGGCCGCTGACGCTTCGTGCTGCGCCCCGCAGCCGAGGGCATGGTGAACCAGGCGGCCATCCACCCGGGCTCCATTCCGACGGCGCAGGTGAACACGGCGGCGCAGGTGGGCGTGTCCACCAAGCGCAGCGTGACGGCGCCCATGTCGTCGGCCAGCCAGCTGATCGGTGGCGCCACCAGTCCGGCGCTGGTGACGCACGCGCAGCCGTACCCCGTCAACACGTCGTTCATGATCGGAGACTACATGACGCCGGCCGGCTCGTTCACGCCCGCCGTCGCCCAGACTTACAAGCAGTGACGGTCGCGTCGCGTCGCGTCGCGCCGCGCCAGCTTCTGTGAAGCCGCTCGTCCCCCCCCCGCACTCATTGGCCGCTTATGCGATGTGTTTGCCTGCTCTCATACGGTCGTTGGTGGCACGCGTCTCCTGTACAATTCTCATCGTTTCGACGGGTTTGCGTACGCAATGTGCTGAGTGTGAGCGCCCATCTGGCGAGGTGTGCGCCGCTCTGCGTGTAAGCCGGTGACTTGGCTCGAATATAGTCTGTCTGTAGATCCAGGAGCGGCCTTTTCCGCCCGGGTTTATTGGCCAAATTGGGTGTTGTGTCTGAGGAAACCGCAGGTGCGTTGCCGAGCGGCTAGAGAATGCTGTTGACCAATGCGAGCGCCCGCTCACGCAACCGAACCACCCGCTGAGTGCGGGTGTTGTCAGCGAGTCTTCGCTAAGCGTGGATGTAGGTATCATGTGTGCCACGGTACTGGGTGCCTTGCTGATCAGAAGGCACAACATTATTACGGCGTCGATCATGTTAGGAGAACAATGGAGATTAGATGCATACTTACATGTACATATGGGCACGATTCAAACTCCTCTCCTTCCCGCTACTTCGATAATGGACTTCACTGATCACGTGCATTTTTTACCGTGAGGGTTTTCCGAGGGCCTCCCGTCGGGCTCAGCTGGCCCGCCCCCACATCGCTGCAGTGCCGGTATATCGAACCACACCGCCTAGCTGCCTGAGCCGCACCCGGGCGGATGACTGGTGCCGGCCTCTGGCGCGTGTCCGATACGAACGCGACGCCAGCGCCGCCGCCACTCCCCGGCAGGGGGCCGCGGTAGCTCAGTTGGTAGAGCGTCGTACTCTTCATCGAAAGATCATGGGTTCGAATCTCATAACCGACGGAATTTACCGAGTCCACCCGCGACCAATCGGCGTGAGAGGTTGGCGACGCTATATAGCCTAGCGGTTGAATGCGTCGTAAAATAACCCAAGAACCAAAGCCACTCCCCGGATATCGCCATACGGCCTGCGCGACGTCCAGATACGGGCCCGTGACACCACCGTGCGTCTGCGTGCGGCCGGCTGTCGGCGCTGCCCCGGGCTGTCCGAGCTGCATGGTGATCGGCGGCCGCACGGTGGGGTCGGCTGGGGACTGCGCCGAGCTACCTGGTGGTTGGTGGGGTCGGCTGTCTGTCCCATCCCGGGCTGTCCGAGCTACCTGGTGGTCGGCGGTCATACGGTGGGGTCGGCTGGGGACTGCGCCGAGCTGCCTGGTGTGCAGACGCAGCCTGACGGCGGCCCGGCTCAAGAATGTAGGTGTTGGGCCACCGCGGCGATACACCGGCATGAACCGACGCTGGATGTTCGGCGTACTCTGTGCAGCGTCATATCGGCTGCCCAGGATCGTCATACATTCTACTGCTAGCGGACCTGGAGGAGGGGTAATACGCCCATTTCCGTTCTTTCCCGTGAAAATGGTACCCAAACATTCATTTTAATTACCCGTCTTGGGGTGGACTAAATGTTCTCACTGAATACAGCCAACGTGCATTGCATTCCCAACGGAAAGGATATACTTTTATTTATGCGACCGCGGAGCATCCCCCTCCGCGCTCAGCAACTTTTAAAAAAAAATTCGCTAGGTTCTGGCAGCTTGTTGAAGTTTGCCAATAACTTACCGGCTGTTTGCCTCTGCTTACCCCCTCCTTTGAACGTCTGTTGGATCCGCCAGTGTCTCCGACCACCTTCGCTTGCCGTCGCCTAAGCTGACCACTGGGCTTCCGTACTGGTTGTGGACTCATCCCACGATCGTCCTCCGTGTTGGTCCTGAACTCATCCAACCACAGGAGCTCCGCGCCTTTTTTTACCACTGATCACTTGTGGTAAGGGGACATATTCGACCACTAGTCGCTCGCGGTGATTGTGGACTTGCCCGACCACATCACCTGGAGAGAATGAGGACTCGCTCGACCACCGGCCTCTCGTGTTGGTTGCAGATCCGTCCGTTGTGGACCTGTCTCATCACTGATCTTTGGCGTTAGTTGTGGGCTCGTTGACCAATCGTGTTGGTCGTGAACTTGTCTGACCACTGATCATCCGTGGCGATTGCGGTCTCGCCCAGTCGGCAATCGCCCTCCACCGCAGGCGCCCGTACTTCGATCGTTGTGCGTTCGGCCAGCTGAAAATTTGGATTGAAGTAAACTGAGCCATTTGCTGGGCAGAAGCTGCTAGTTATTGTGCGTGTAAACTTCATTGCTACCGCTACTTATGGCTGGTGTTTTTGGGTGGCCGCTGCAAGGATTCGTGCCCGCGCTCCAAGAGTGTATCGTCCTCGGCGCCCCGAATCCTATATGATACCGTCCCAAAATCCCTGCTCGATTTTGTCCACCCTGGGTGGAAGAGACCGCCAGCTGAAATCAAGGTCGTCAGGCATCTCAAATGTGCTACTCACGTCCGACAGTACCTGACGCTTTTCGCTGGCGTTCGAGCTTCCGCCGGCAGCAGAAGACCGGAGGCTGGTGCGGCGTAGTGCCACGAAGTAGTTGTCAAATCGTAGCGCTGATCGGCTGGGCCAGACTAGCCGCGCCCGGCCGATGACCGTCAGGCTGTGAGCTCCGAAGGAGTTCGTGTCTGTGGAGCTGCCCAGTCATGATCGCAATAATGGTTAGTTATTTGAGCTCCAGGTGGAGAGCGTGATTAGAGTGTCGCTGGGTCCAGTAGCTTGTCCTGTGGTGCAGCTATGCTGGTCGGCAGGATGGAGAGCCGAGTGTCGCTGGGTCCAGCAGCCTGCCCTGTGGTGCAGCTATGCTGGTCGGCAGGGTGGAGAGCCGAGTGTCGCTGGGTCCAGCGGCCTGTCCTGTGGTGCAGCTATGCTGGTCGTCAGGATGGAGAGCCGAGTGTCGCTGGGTCCAGCAGCCTGTCCTGTGGTGCAGCTATGCTGGTCGGCAGGGTGGAGAGCCGAGTGTCGCTGGGTCCAGCGGCCTGTCCTGTGGTGCAGCTATGCTGGTCGGCAGGATGGAGAGCCGAGTGTCGCTGGGTCCAGCAGCCTGTCCTGTGGTGCAGCTATGCTGGTCGGCAGGATGGAGAGCCGAGTGTCGCTGGGTCCAGCAGCCTGCCCTGTGGTGCAGCTATGCTGGTCGGCAGGGTGGAGAGCCGAGTGTCGCTGGGTCCAGCATCCTGTCCTGTGGTGCAGTTATGCTGGTCGGCAGGATGGAGAGCCGAGTGTCGCTGGGTCCAGCGGCCTGTCCTGTGGTACAGCTATGCTGGTCGGCAGGGTGGAGAGCCGAGTGTCGCTGGGTCCAGCGGCCTGTCCTGTGGTGCAGCTATGCTGGTCGGCAGGATGGAGAGCCGAGTGTCGCTGGGTCCAGCAGCCTGTCCTGTGGTGCAGCTATGCTGGTCGGCAGGGTGGAGAGCCGAGTGTCGCTGGGTCCAGCAGCCTGTCCTGTGGTGCAGCTATGCTGGTCGGCAGGGTGGAGAGCCGAGTGTCGCTGGGTCCAGCAGCCTGTCCTGTGGTGCAGCTATGCTGGTCGGCAGGGTGGAGAGCCGAGTGTCGCTGGGTCCAGCGGCCTGTCCTGTGGTGCAGCTAGTGTTAAAATAATAGTTTTTTGTTAGGTGTGAGATGTCGAAACCAGGATAGCGGGATTTCAAAATGTGTCAGGAAGCATGCCAATTAAAATATCGTCTCGGTTCTTGAAACACAATTTTGAGCCAATAGTGTACTCATAAGTGCATTTAATTTGTGAGGCAGCTAATATAGGGATGCCTAAACTACCGTTCACGATTGCGATACCATGGCATCCGCAGATGGCATTGTTTAACAGACCATATGATAGATAACCCCTGTACCTGGAATCGTGCTACGAAATGCTTGTGTATTACAATCCATTGAACATAAGCATGATACTTATATACACAAAATACTTTTAGAAATGAGTCACGGAGGCCTCATAAGTGCACATCAACAACCACGATGTCGATACTTCCTTGGGAAGGATGTCTATTCAATGCTGAGAAAGTGGTATATTCCACCCAATTTCACGAATAATTCACCACTGTACAGCTATGCTGCTCGGCAGGGTGGAGAACGAGAGCCGAGTGTCGCTGGGTCCAGCGGCCTGTCCTGTGGTGCAGCTATGCTGGTCGGCAGGATGGAGAGCCGAGTGTCGCTGGGTCCAGCGGCCTGTCCTGTGGTGCAGCTATGCTGGTTGGCAGGGTGGAGAGCCGAGTGTCGCTGGGTCCAGCGGCCTGTCCTGTGGTGCAGATATGGGTAAGCGGACAAATGTACGTAAAGCAAATGTACGTATGGCAGATGTACGTACGCAAATGTACGTAAGCGCAGATGTACGTATGGCAATTGTACGTAAGCGCAGATGTACGTATGGCTAATGTACGTAAGCGCAAATGTACGTATGCGCAAAAATACGTAAGCGCAAATGTACGTAAGCGCATATGTACGTAAGCGCAAATGTACGTAAGCGCAAATGTACGTATGCACAAATGCACGTATGGCAATTGTACGTAAGTGCAGATGTACGTATGCCAAATATATTTAAACGCAAATTTACGTATGGAAAATGTACGTATGCGCAAATGCGCGTATGCGCATTTACGTAAGAGCAAATGTACGTATGGCATATGCACCTAACCAAATGTGCTTAAACGCAAAGGCGTGTATGCGTAAATGTACGTACATTGGCTCATACGTACATTTGCTCTTGCATTTTTTTACGCTTAGGTAATGTTGCGCTTACGTACATTCGCGCTCACGTACTTTTGCGCTTACGTACATTTGCGCTTACGTACTTTTGCGCTTACGTACATTTGCGCTTACGTATTTTTGCGCTCACGTACATTTGCGCTTACGTACACTTGTGCATACCTACATTTACACTTACTTACATTTATGCTTACGTACATTGGTGCATATACACATTTGCGCATACGTACATTTGCGCTTGCGTATATTTGAGCATACTTACTTTTGCGCTTACGTACATTTGCGCCTACGTACTTTTGCGCTTGCGTACATTTGCGATTACGTACATCTGCACTGATGTACATTTGCTTATGTATATTTGCGTACGTACATTTGTCCGGTTACTGCAAATGTACGTACGGCATATGTACCTAACCAAATGTACGCAAACCCAAAGGTACGTATGCGTAAGTGGACGTACATTTGTGCATACGTTCATTTGCGCATACTTACATTTGCGCATACGTACATTTGCACTTACGTACATTTGCGCTTACGTACTTTTGCGCATACGTACATCTGCGCTTACGTGCAATTGCCATGCGCACATCTGCGCTTACGTACATCCGCCATACGTACATTCGTCCTTACGTACATTTGCCCTAGAATCGCAGCTATGCTGGTTGGCAGGGTGGAGAGCCGAGTGTCGCTGGGTCCAGCAGCCTGTCCTGTGGTGTAGCTTTACTGGTCGGCTCACTCAGTCAGCGTTCCCCGATAGGGGACGCCGGGCGGCTACCAGAAGATCAATCTTCCGACTGCGCATCCAGGCCGGCCGGTCGCCTCGGTGGCGGCGACCTTCTGGTCCCGCCGGCTCCAGACACACTCGTCAGATCGCCGATACGGTCGTGGGCCCGCACAAATGTACGCGACTGTCGCCCTACGATTGCCGTTGGCCAGCCGCCCAGCCGCCCATTCATCATGATCATCGCCTTCGGCATGGCCGCTGTGGAAGCGCCGAGGTGGTAGTGATTGGAGGTCTGTGGTGGTCTGGTGCGCAGGTCTCCGCTGACGGATGTGTTCGCCGGTGGGTCTGAGGTGGTCTGGTGTGCGAGTCTCCGCTTACGGTGTGGTCGATTGATCGATTATTTGGGCTTAGGGTCGTATCAACTGCTACTGGTTATGTAGCGCCCACACCGGTGTGCCCGAGGTGGTTCGACGTGTGTGGGGGCGGAAGACGCTTCCCGCTAATGCAGAATATCATCCAGTTAGGATGGATCTGTCCACCACTCACCCCAACCCCAGATGCAACCATTCACGGACAAATTTACCCCAGGAGAATGTATTACTCGAAGAAAATCAAATGTATGGTCAACGTGCTTAATGATACTGCAAAAAGAACTGGGGCTCATAACATGGAACTAAGCATAGGAACTAAGCATGACATGGAACTCCCGGAAACCGCGAATAATTTGTTCCCTTGGTACATTTTGGCATCGTCACTACCATGACATAGTTGGCTCTTTTATGTCAATAATAATATGATGGAGGGTCGCAATTTCCGTGGCTGGTTTTGGTAGCCCAGCGGAGGCAGGGACTGAGGTGTCATCCCCGCCAGGCTTCTAGTTTGGACGATGTCCGTAATCATGTCATTGTGCACTTCCACTGCTGATAAGTCCGGTCTTGTAAATATTGGGAAAATTATGTGGAAAAAACACTCGATATATACAAATCTATTTATCTGTTATTATTTTCATTTTATTATTTTATTATCAATTTATTTAATTTCCGTCTTTCCGGTAAGATCCCTACACCTCTCTCTCGGGGGGGGGGGTGATACAAACCCCTCTAATCTCCAAGCTAAGCGTCGCACAAAAACGAAAGGGGTGTCATCGGGGAAACGCTTGACGAGTAGGGCCAGAAACAACCCCAAACAAATTATCCCCTCCAAGTGGCGTCACTAGGGGGTCTGTTCTCACGACTGTTATCATGTTTTTGGCTCTGGAGAGTTCAGTTTTTGGGGGGAGATTTGACAAACAAAAATGATTTGGAATCAGAAAAGGAATGCGAAATCGACCATGGCCCTACAATTTTTGTTCACCCCAAAATCAAAATGTTAATTCGAAATTGAAAAAAAAATTGAGCTTTCAATTCTCTTTAATTTTTTTTCTTCTAATGGGTAGAGCGGACAACAAAACGTTGTTTGAAGTCAACTTGCTCTCATAAAAATGCTTACCTTAGCCAGAATCTTCGATTTTATTCCTTATGGGGAATATGCAAAACTAATAAGTCATCAAATACGAAAAAAAATCCTAAATTCGTCTGGTCCGTTTTGTTCCATCCCTAAAGATAAGCAAACACTGAAAGTTGCATTCAAATATCTTTATCCGTTAAAGCGTGACGACTGGTTGAATTTTTCTGGAGGTGACCTCACTTGACCTTGACTAACTCCTTGACCCTAGATGACCTGACCTCAAAATTATCACAGCATGCCAAATTGATAAATTTCGGCGCGCCGCCGCATGCCATTCTTTCACTACCGGAGGGAAAATTTAGGGGTGGGGGGCTATCAACCCCCCGAGACCGGTTAATGGCTTGCCGTTGAATGGGTGCCCATTATTTGAACCCTGCTACTAAGCTTCCTGAAAGGTACATCAGTCCTGGGACATTACTTCATCACTAACATTAGTTGTATAATCACCATCACTAGTCATTGCTCCACCATTTACACCACCCCCGCCACACCAGCCGTTGCTAGTAGCCGCATTATGTGGTCCATACTGCCTCGGCAGCAATGGTCCTCGTCCACCAGTGTACCTCAGTCATCGCCCAGCACGACCAACCTCAGACGACTCTCGTCCACCACCACCGACTGGATGGTTCTCGCTCACCACGGCCAACCGGACGACTCTCGCCCACCACTATCAACAGGATAGTTATCGCACTTCAGTCAATGATGGTCTTCGCCCACCGCGGCACACCAAATGACGCTCGCCCATTGCAGTCCATTACCATTACAGTCTATTTGTATGGGTGCACCTGCACGTTGGCCTTGATGTTGGTCTTGATAGTGCTGGGAGCCTTGTTCACATTCGGCACTGCAAGATAGAAAAAACGTTGTTAGTAGACTATCCAGAAGAAAGCGGTCAGTGTACCGCACGACAGTACCTGGTATCAGATTCTGACGTAAATGAGCTTTTTGGGACTGTACCTAATTCCTGGGTGAAACATTTGGAAATAGCGCAAAACAAATGAAGGAAATAGCACAAAACAACAGGAAAAGAGATGCTAGAAAACAGCTGAAGGATACTTTATACATGGGCGTATACTCTACTCTACTCTGATACTCTGATCTACACATGACCTACTCCATGCATGTACTGCAGTCACATTTCAGTCCATAATTCCAGCACGCCCTCGTTATGGAGTGCATGCCATCTGTTGAACAACACGTCCACAACACCAAGAGCACCGCGTCTTGGTGCTCGCCTGGGGCTGGCACCAAGACGCGTCACACAAAATTACGGATCAAAAGGAGATCAACACGCGCCACTGCCACCAACTACTTCAAATTGTCAGTAATGGCACTTGTCAACGCGCCAAAACATGAGGAAACAACGGGAGGGACACTGAGCCGGTGGCTATGCCAGCCGTACACCTGGCGACGCCGGACGTGTCGAGCACTCACTCTGTACGGGCGCCGGGGCCGACATGGCGGGAGCTGCCGACCGCGCCGACGGTCCACTCCTGAGACCCTTGCCTTTTGAAGAAAAAACAAGAAGAAGCTTTGGTTAATTTTACGGCGCACTGAAATGCTAGGTCATATAGCGTCGTCAACCTCTCACGCTGAATGATAGCACGTGGACTCAGTAATCCAGCAGGCTGTGGGATTCGAACCCACTATCCGCGAGTCTATCAAGAGTCCAACTGCTTACCGGCTCAGCTAGCGCGACCTCACCCTTGCCTTTGGGAGGGCACCGCTGCGTCACAACAGGCGGTCACAGAGACAGCAATACAGCACAACACTATAAACGACACACACAGGCAACACACGAGCCGACGTGCCGACGTGCCGTAACTACCATCGTCGTCTGTTTTCAGTCGACCATGCACGCCCATCGGTCCCCACGCGGCCGCACATAGTGGCCGGTCGGCCTGCGATCACCCACGGTTGTCTGTCGCGCATGCAGCCATTCCCAGTCGCCCGTCGTCACTCAACAGGTCAAAGTTGTTTATTGGAAATCGTCGCGAGACGGGCGTCATCTGGTGTTACGGAATGGACCACCAACGTACAAAGTAATCTCTGCCCGCTTACATGTTGTTTCGTCAGTCGGTTTAAAGGCGGCGCAAATCTATGCCACTCTAGGTATATGGTCCGGCGCGCCTCTAAACTCACTCTCCCCCATCCCCCCGTAAGTTTCCCATTCAGCCCCTTCCAAGATAAACTTCGTTAAAATGCACTAGTTTATACACCTGGTGTTCATGATGATGATGAATTGATGTTTAGGGCCACGTCGACAACAAGGTCATGTTGTGCCCATATACACCTGGTGTTGCAAAGAACGTCCGGATCGGCACAGTTGGCCAATTGATGTTTAGGGCCACGTCGACAACAAGGTCATGTTGTGCCCATATACACCTGGTGTTGCAAAGAACGTCCGGATCGGCACAGTTGGCCAATTGATGTTTAGGGCCACGTCGACAACAAGGTCATGTTGTGCCCATATACACCTGGTGTTGCAAAGAACGTCCGGGTCGGCACAGTTGGCCAATTTTGAGCAAATGACAACCCGTTCGCCAAAGAACAAGGCTGCGCGATCAGGGCAACGGCTCCACGTGAACGGCGGCTTGAAACGTTGACAACTTCCACGCATGCTCCCACCGAGCCCAGATAAATTCACCGTCCAAACGCGGGGCCAGCGTCACGAACGGTAGCCCACCCACCTGTGCCGATGGCAGCGATCACCATCTGCGTGTCGGCCACCGACGAGGTCTGGCCCAGCTGGGCGCGAGCTGACTCGCTCTCCCAGTCGTCCCGCGCCTGAGTGATCGAGTCCAGCAGGTTGTTCACCACCTTGTTCATCGCCGTCACTTGTTTCTGCCATGCAGGTGAGTACCAGCGCTCAATCGCTCGCCCACGTGCTCGTAACAACCATGAGGTCTCGGCATGGAAAACTGGATGCTGTGCACTGCTGTGGCTTTCAGATGCAACAAGATGCTGTTTAGTGCTGTTGACAGATTCCATAACCTGATGTATCCAATTCGTGAAGCACAGCCCCACAAGCACTCCTTCCCCCGTCCCGACTTCGGACGCGCACTGCTTAACACGCGCGCAGAAGGGTCTCTCACATAACGCGAACCGGAGAGGGGGGGGGGGGGGGATTCCATCCCTTAGATCTCACAAACTACTGAAACTAGAAACGAAACAGTTTGGAATGGAGATTACGGCAGTAGTGAACTCTGCAGCACACATTTTGCGACCATATGTCGGCTTGAACCATATGTTGTCTTCCGGGTCAAATTAGGTTAGATAAGTCAAATTTTGATGATTTCATGGTTAATAGCTTCATTTGGCCATATCGACGGACACGAAATGTGGAAACTGCATTACGAATATAGAAATATGCATGCATTACCTGAAATATGATAGATCAATTTAAAAGAATGTAGAAGAAGTAGTTCTTAAAACCACCACCATATGTCGAAAGGTTGGACATATCCGGCGACATTTTCTTAAATAAATTAGGTACATGTAATATTACTGGATAATGGGCATAATTGATTGCAGATTGACCAGCAAAGTACAATATACTGTACATAAATATTCCTGCAATAGCATAAGTTTTTTTTAACGGCTGGTACATATTTTATATCTAACAATTACTATTCAGTAATTCATGCCATTCAGTATTCTGGGAAATACAAACTGGAACGAACTTCTTCGTGTCGCCGAGAGTGGGTGGTAGCTAAGGGTGGTGTAGTTCAGTGTCATCAAAGCGAACCAAAGGAGAAGCATGTGCACGATCACTACACCGCATAATAAACCACATACCTGAATAATAAACCTAACGACGTCGCAAGCAGCTGATACCCGGCAGCGGACACCCGGCTGTGAGGACTCCCGGCTGCGGACTCCCAGCTGTGGGGACTCCCAACTGCGAGGGACTCCAGACTGCGGACACCCGGCCGCGGGGGACTCCCGACTGCGGACACCCGGCCGCGGGGGACTCCCGACTGCGGACACCCGGCCGCGGGGGACTCCCGACTGCGGACACCCGGCCGCGGGGGACACCCGGCCGCGGCAGTGCGGCAGTGCGCCGCACCGCGTCGACGAAATCTTTGTGGCGGACGGTCGGTCCACTTTGCAACCAACACAGTTCCTATATTTACCAACGGATCCGACAAAAGAAATGTTGGCGCATGCTATACGTTGTTCGATTTGCAACAGTCACAAGATTGCATTACAATACCCCTCGTTTATCAGATATCTTCTAAAAAATATGAGACGTATGCGGATTTCGTTCATCTAAGGTGCGCGGGTTAAACTGCTGCACCTATTAACGGGAAACGACTTCGCTGGAAAACTACGTGAGGCGCGGCACCACACCTAATACCCACATAATAATACACAACACAATACACGCAGCATTAAAGCGCATCGCAGTCGACGAGAGCAAAATGACCACAGCAGCCGATGACAGACGCAATATTGTGCCTTGAATGGGTCCACATGCAGTCACCGGCTGGGCTAACAGTCTACCGACTGCCTGCCACAGCAGCGTCCGTGTACCAGCCAGTCCCGCCCGCCACACCCCTGTCGGCTCATCTGACCTGCGAGGCGTCGGCGCTGACGCTGGCCGCCTTGGTCTCGGTCTGCTGCAGACGCAGCTCCACCTGCGGGTCGTGCTTGGTGCGCAGGTAGTGCGGCACCAGGTCGTGCGCGAACGCCGGCACGCGGTTCTCGGTGAGGCGCGCCAGCTCCTCGTCCCGCTCTGGCGACAGCTGCAGCGGCAGCGTGACGCGGTTCCGCAGCAGCGGCGTCTTCTCATGCTTCAGAACGCGCAGGAGGTTGTTGAGCTGCGGGAAGCGGCGGTCGTCATGCTCGGTGTGCTCTGAGCATCCTGACGGACCTTCTGATAATATGGCATATCGAACTGCAACTGGTCAGATAGTGGTCGCTGCATAAGACGCCAAAACATGGATCCAGCAGTGATCAAACTGGACATATTCCGATAAAAATGCCTGAAGCACATTTCCCAAAGACGACATACGGTGTATTTCTGAAGCACCAGGACATCCTCTTCCCACGCAAACACAGAATCATGATTTTAATGACAAGCGAAAGGTAATTAAAGCAATTCATACCTAACTTCAAAAGCCCTCAGTTTCCTTGGCACATATCTCCTGACGCTTGCTCTTCCAAAATGGATCCATCCATGGACCAGGCCCCGGTCATCAGTGTAGTAGCCCTTGGGATAAGGAGGAACGGTGGGGGAGGGGCAACTGCCCAACATGGTTCATGCAACTTTGACGTTGACCCTATGACATATCATCCAAAGATATCTGTTGGAAACAGCTCCTATCCCGTATCTTTTCAAGTTCTTTCGTTTTTCTTTTCCTACACTTCCTTTCAAAATCCTTGGTCAATCTCAACATCAAAGGCACTCGAAAATGCATGGTAAAATATATACAAGTACAGAGTGGGTCCAGGTGGAACCAACTGAAGTCCACGCTTTAGTCACACACCTTGCACTGGAGGATGCCCAGTCAACATATGCAGCACCCAAAAATGATACCCACAAGAAAATCGACGCCAGCTGTGCTGGTGGCCAACCTGTCCTGAGAGAAGTGCGTAGCTATCCAGGTGCGATGGCCAGCTGATGTATTCATGACCCTGCTCCAGCTTCTGCAGAGTCTGGAAGATCGACTGTTTGAGGTCGCTCAGTCGCTGCGAGAAGGCATCCAGAGCGGCATCCAGAGCCTTCTCTTCACGCTGGAACAGATACTCATGTCACCTTGCTGTTCTACCGTTCATGCCTTAGAAAGTAGTTTTTTTTGGACTTGATGGTGTCATGAATGTATGTATTCTTCCAGGTGAACACCACGAAAAAGCGTTACACAGGGAAACACGCTGACTTTCCTCATCGAGTGAGGTATCAGATGGAGATTTCCTTTTGAAACAAATTTACTTTCCTCATATTGGAACTTATTTAGTGGTTCATTTTCAATTGGTTTTCTGCTATATTCAGCCAAGTCTCAACTCGATCTGCTCAGATCTGTCCCTCTCTCTCCATCTCTCCATCTATCCATCTATCCATCTCCATCTCTCCATCTCTCCTATCATGTTCATCAATCATAAATTATGAACATTATCATGCTCATAAATATGCATTGGAGAAATAAAAATCCAAGAACTCACATAACACCTTAAAGCACATAACACCTTTACTGAAGTACTTACATTTCAGCAGGTTTTCATTTCACAAAGAAATGAATATCAAGGTTTGGTTAAGTTATGTTAGGTTAGGGTTTTATGTTATTAAACAAAATTCAAGAAAAAGTCAGGATTTCCTATCCCCCCAAAAAAAAAGTTGAGTTTTTCCTCCAAAAACAGTTCAGGCTAGCTGATGTTCGTATGTTACGATTTTACATATAATTTTTTTTTAGAACAAATAGTTGGAAATTTTCCTTTTTTATTTTATTACTTTCTTGCATGGAGGATTGGGCTAGGCCAAGGCTATAGAACACCAGGTAGAACGCTCCGCTTCCCAAAAAGGGAGACGCTTGAGAGCACCATCAATTCTATAAACTTGAGCCGACCAATCAGCGTTTGACGACCTGCGCCGATCGTGGCAATCGTAAAGGCCGTAGGACAAAACTTATGGAAGGTATTATCCATATATTATTCCATTTTTTCGTGCTAATTTTCTACAAAGGCATTCTTGCTACTTTAATCTTGATCTTTAATACTACTTTATCACAATGTCACCGCTGATAGGGGAAACAAATTGGTATTTGTGTGGATGTCACCGGTTTCGCCGCACTAAAGGAAAAATGTGTTTGTTTAGACCGACGGAGGTCGTCAGACGCTGATTGGTCGGCTCAAGGTTGGTGGCATTGGTTTTGTATTGGACTACAATGCTGGAGCGCACCTCCCTGGGCTAGGCTATCTTAGGTTATACTACATCATTTTTTTCTTGATTTTAAACCTTACTTTTTATGTGTTATTGTGCTTTCCGGTGGTAACAGGACAAGTCTTTACTCATTTGCCTCCATAAAGCAAACATATAGGTTAGGTTTGGTTAGCTTTGGTTAATTTTTACAGGTGTTTAAGGATTTTAAAGGTTTTTAAGTGATTTTTTTTTAAATCAAAAACAATTGCACCTTGTGCTTTGTTCAAAAGCAGCTTATTTTAGGTTAGGTTAGGATGGGTTAGGTTTAGTAATTTCAAAAAAGTTTTTTTTTTAAATTGTGTAAAATGTTTATTTTTATATTGGTCAGAATTTGTTTTCTCCACAGGGAGGTTAGCCTAGGTTAGGTTAGGTTGCTACATGTTTAATTTATGTTTTTAATCATTTCTTTTGATGCTATTACCTTACTCAAAGCCCATTTTTTGGTGTTATTTTCCTCACTACCTGAAAAGTAAGCATTTGCAATGAAAATGGGGCAAATTTGCAGTTTAAGGAGTTATCTGATCCTTTGGAATTTATCTTCAGAATACCATGTTATGAAGGTGACTAAGATGATGGGACCACTTATTTTCTGTGCAAATGCAATTGGAAGAAAAAAAATTGGGGAACATTTTCCAGCTTAAAAAAACAAACTAACCTAACCAAACCTAACCCATTTGTTTGCTTTATGGAGGCATATGCATGTAACAACTTTTCTTGTTACCCCCTTAAAGCACAATAATACCAAGAAGTTTTTTTTCATCACATAAATTTTCCCAAAAAAATGGGGGTTCTTCTTAAAAAACAGCTTAGGTTAGGTTAGGTTAGGCTGGGTGAGGTTTTTTTATGTCAAGATTTCTCAGCAAATAAATTGCTTTACACTTTTCTAACTTTATTTTTTTGATTTTTTTTCTCTCTAAAGGCTAGGTTAGGTTAGGTTATGTTGCATTTTTATTTATTTTTTAAACATTTCCTTTCATGCTATGTTACCTAACTCAAAACCCTTTTTTGGCATTACTTTGCTCACAACCTGAAAAGTAAGCATTTGCACAGAAAATAAGTGGTCCCATCATCTTAGTCACCTTCATAAGCATGATATTCTGAAGAAAAATGCCAAAAATCACAAAAAAAAACCTCAACTGCAAATGTATAGAAAATGGGTGATCCCATCATCTTTGTCACATTCATAAACATTCCATTGGAATGATAAATTCCAATTCATAAAACACCCTAGAGCACAAATTTACCACTTTTTACACCTATATTACCCAACTCCAAGCCCCATTTTGTGTTATTTTGGCTCCCAACTGAAAAGCATGCACTTGTAGAGGAAATAGGGAAAGAGGGGGATCTGAACATGTTCTGTTTCCTGAACACCTACCTTTGGATGTCTCCTGCATCACATTCAGCATGTAAATAACAAAGATGGTGGTATTCATAAACAATGGGCCTTCTCTACCGAAATACAAGGGTCAAATCTCATAGTTTTACAAATCCTTTGTGTACTGAGCTAGCAGTTGGTATATTTTTGATAAAAGGTGTTTTGGGACTTTTTGGAATTATTTTCAGAATATGATGTTTATGAATGTGACTAGGAAGATGCAACCACTCATTTTTGGTGCTGATGCTTACTTTTCAATTTGAACGATGATGTCACATCGGAATGGTGCGATGATATGATAGGTATGGCACCGAGGCTTCAACTGGCTCACTAGCGGATCCAGGGAGGGGCCATTCCGGCCATGGCCCCGCCTGAAGCGCTTAAAAGGGGGGGGGGCAATAGTGTCTTTTGGCCCCCCCCCAAACCAACAGAAGTAAACTAAATTAAAATGCAGTAGCCTTTGCCAAGGTAAAAAATAGCATCTGAATGAATCTCCAATCTAAAAGTTTTTAAAAAAAAATAATTGTTTGGAAGCCAATATCGTAGCATACTAGATTACACAGGAAATTATGTTGTCATTCATTTTTTTAATGGGCCCTTTTGCCAAATAGTGGTCGAAATCCGGTGCTTTTAACAAAAAATAGTGGGATAATGGACACCCTCCAAATCCTTTCGACCCCTCCCCTAATGCAATTTCTAGGTATGCCACTGGGGAGGGGGAGGGGGGTCTGACGCCGAAAACTGAAAGTTGCCCCCCCCCCAAACTGGTGGGCTAGATCCGCCAGTGAACTGGCTAGTGCTGCAAATGGTTCACATACCTTAATGAGATGGTCGAAGTAGCTTAACCTAACCTAACCTCATGTTGCATTATATAAATTATAGCTATGATAAACCGAGAGGTAAGCAGGTTAGGTTAGGCTTGGTTAGATTAGGTTAGGTTAGGTTAGGTTAAGCTACTTTGACCATCTCATTAAGGTATGTGAACCGTTTGTAGCATAAGCCAGTCAAAGCCTCAGTGCCATACCTATGACGTCATTACACCATACCAATGCGACGTCATCGTCCAAATTGAAAAGTAAGCATCAGCACCGAAAATTAGTGGTCACATCTTAGTCATGTTCATAAACATCATATTCTGAAAAAGTATTCCCAAAATTCCCAAAACACCCTTGATCAAAAATTTACCACAAAGTCTGTAGGCACCATTTTAGGCTTCTGATGGTTGGTTGTTTGGTTATTGGTTTTACGACACGTCGACTGTTGAGTCATGTACTGTCGCCAATATCTCACACCGATTGGTCGCGGGCGAAGAGTAGCAACAGGTGAGACTCGAACTCACAACCTTTCGATTGTGAGACGAGCATCTTACCCCTAGACCACTCGTCCCCTTTAGGCTTCTGAGATCAGTCGGTTTAAGAAAGCCATAGGGTCTGTTCCCGTGGCTCCACTAACCTCCACAAACCCCCACTGGTCGTTTCCGTCGCAAATCTGGTGGAGATTTTTCCTCCACCAACCTCCACCAGTGGAGCAAAAGCTCCACCAGCCAGAAGCAGGGTCCAATTGTGATTTTTCAGTTGAGCTCAATCACGGCACACTTGCTCCATATATTTGTGCGTAAACACCGTCCTCCATCATATGAATCTCATCTTCATGCATCAACTGAATACCAGGATCATCCTTTGCAAAGGAAATATGAAATTACTACTGCAACTATGAACAATAATCGAAGTAACAGATGCAGACCACAAAACATGTTTTTTTAGGTCTTTGATCTACGTCATTTGGCCTAAGGGAAGATGTTACTTTGGTTGGTTATTGGTTTTACGACACGTCGACCGTTGAGTCATATAGCGTCGCCAATCTCTCACGCCGATTGGTCGCGGGCGAAGAGTAGCGACAGGTGAGACTCGAACTCAGTCTTTCGATTGTGAGACGAGCATCTTACCCCTAGACCACTCGTCCCCGAAGATGTTACTTTACCGGGGCCGGATCCACCGCAATTCCTGTGCCCAGAAGTACTGCTGTTCTCCTGGCACCAACTAAAATCCTACTCGAGCCCGATCGACGAGGTCAGGCAAGTTGAGATGAGGAAGTCAGCATCGGGTAGAGAAGCACCTCGGGCTGAGGGAGCCCGGCGGGTCCAGACACGAGATTATATGCTGTACGTTAAGAAGGCAGGCCAAACCACAAAACAGGGGGAGACGATGCTCAACCGAGAGGAAAGAGATTGCCTGGTTCATCCCATAGGCAAAAACTATGTGTGCTCCCCGCAGTCTCTGAGGACACATATATATAGCCAGAAATAAAGACAAATTTGGGACTTTGTAAAACAAGGCATACTATGTACATTGTGCAATCATCTGGACAAACATTTGAAAGGCAAGTTCACCAATGTATGATACAGCACCAAATGCTTCCATTTTGTCGTGGAATTCACACCGCTGTCAGCTGATTTCTCCACCAAGCTCCACCGGTCGTTCCCATGGGCCAGTCTCAACTAGCCTCAACTAGCCTCCACTGAGTTCCTTCTGGTGGAGCCACAGGAACAGACCCATAAGGAAGTGACATCTGATTTTTTTTTGGCATTACCCCAGTATTTTGGTATATATCAAGATCAAGGTAAAATGTGATTTTGGGGGATTTTTTTTAATACAGGGTATTTTAATGTAAAAATGATGATGCAACCACTCATTTTCTCTGCAAATATAGCACATCACGTATAATTATCCGTACCTGGTGTGTCAGACATGGTTGGTTGGTTATTGGTTTTACGACACATCGACAGTTGTCATGTAGCGTCGCCAATCTCTCACGCCGATTGGTCACGGGTGAAGAGTAGCGACAGGTAAAACTCGAACCCACAACCTTTTGATTGTGAGATGAGCATCTTACCCCTAGACCACTCGTCCCCGTGTCACAGACGTGATAAAGAAGACATTCAACACTTCATGCACTCTATTTAATACCCTTTGACATCGAAAACCTTATGTTTCTGCCTTAATTCGACATAATCTCCGATAATGAATACTCGCAACATGCAGCGCCAGCAACCGTCGGTAAGGGCCGGAAATTCCTTGCGATGCAGTATTATTTTATTTGTAATATATTTGATGACGGCCATGGCCAAAAAATTTGTTTCAGATGATTCTGGTTTTCTGGTTAGGTTAGGTTAGATTATATTATGATGGAATATATTTTATATATTATGGTATGTTATCTTAGTCTAGGTTAGGTTAGGTTAGGTTAGGTTATTTTATTTTTTGTTTTGTCCCTGACTTAATGCATATGACGTCATCAAATCATTATGATGTCATCAACCGTCGATGACTTAAAAGTAATCATTTGCAGAGAAAATGAGTGGTTGCATTGTCATTTTGAAGTTAAAATAATGTGTATTAAAAAAAATATCTAAAAAATCGCATTTTACCTTGATCTTAATATTTACCAGTTTTTTTAGTGGGTTTACTACCACAACAGCTACAGTGAAGTAATCCTGCACAACCACATTTTTGTGTTCAGAATATGGCACACCATTACAAAATAATTGTGTTTTAAAGTTGCTCTTTGCAAGTGGTTAGAGGATTTTCATGGAAAGAAACTGTTTGAATATGGATAGTTTGTTCATTTTTGTGCTCAGTAAACATGGTACAATTACTGGTTTGGCCACACAAAAGCAGCAGTAGAGCTATTTGTTGCATGATGCCGTAAGTGTTTGGACCCCCCCCCTCCTTCTCCCAAGTGGTCAGATGATGTTCACCACATTCATAAACTTGAAGATTATGCAGCACTGCACTGAGCATTGTTAATAATATTGTCAGAATAACCTTCAACCTCTTTATTCATAATAACTGAAAGATAAATGAGTCCAAATTGAACTGTATATTTCGACGTCATGTCTTTTTCAACAGTTGAACTGTTGAACAAATGAACTGTTGAAAAAGACACGACGTCGACATATACAGTTTAATTTGGACTCATTTATCTTTCAGTTATTATGAGTAAAAGGTCGAAGGTTATTCTGACAACATTCATAAACATTGCATTAAAAAGAAGAAATGTCAAATATCAGAAATTACCTTAAATTGCAAATTTACAACATTTTGTCCACCCTTATGGTATCTTCCCTCTATATGCTTAACCTGGATGGGCCCTTGTTGTTGTGGCTCTCATTAAATCTGAACACAAAGTAAGACAAAAATGAAACCACAAGATCACGCAAAAGCACCATCTGAAAATCTAGGAATAGGTAGGTACCTACGGTATTCGAAATTAATAAATAACATGTTGATGCTCACCTGCATACTCATTTTTTCCTGCAGATTTCAACCACTTAACCCAAACAACAGTATGTTTTACGTCTGATTTTGCTCTTTCGCCTGAATATCGAAGCCGTGTCCTCCGAGATAGAGCCGACAAAAAATAATTATAAGTAGAACATAGAAACGAATAGTAGTTCCAATAATGATACCTGCTTCTGATCCGAAATATTTAATCTAGCTGGAAGGAAGGAAAACTTACAAAGGAAAAATCAAATATTGGCGAACCTACAACAATTAACGCTCAGCCTACGTAACCAAACGGTATTTGCACTCATCTCTAGTGCAACTAGCAGCTATCTAGCCGCGACTTCGACGAGACGATCGGGTAGGGGTAGGTCTACTCTATTGCATTGAGTTGGTGCCGCGCCCATACTCCTAAACTACTGAACCGAATTTCATCAAACCTTCACCAATCGACTGACATGGCCGATATACTTGGGACTTTTGAATATGGTGACCTTGGCTTTGGGTCAAGGTCACAAAAACAAAACCATTGCAGGACTTTTTGCCACGTCCATGCCCACTGGCGGATCTAGCCCACCGGTTTGGGGGGGGGCAACTTTCGGTTTTCGTTTCGGCGTCAGCCCCCCCCTCCCCTCCCCCAGTGGCGCACTTAGAAATTGCATCAGGGGAGGGGTCGAAGGGATTTGGAGGGTGTCCATTCTCCCACTATTTTTGGTTAAAAGCATCGGATTTCTACCACTATTTGTCAAAAGGACCCATTTTTTAACAATAATAATTAATGACAACATAATTCCCTCTGTATGGGGCCCCAGCCTACCTCCACCGCTTCTAAGTTACGGGATTTTTGTTCTTGTTTACCAAAACATTCACGTTCACGTTCAACGTCTTGTACCACGTCAACGTTCGTGCACGTGTACACACTGGCAGATCCGATTTTGTCGACCCTTGCTGTAAGCAGAACTTGAGCAGCATATAACCCTCGATGTGTGTCAGAATGTACTATGCTACCATATTTGCTTCCAAACAATTATACAAATACCTTTAAAATTGGAGATTCTTTCATCCAGACGATATTGTTTAACCTCGGTAAAGGTTACTGCATTTTAATTCAGTTTAATTCTGTTGGTTTCGGGGGGGGGGGCAAAAGACGCTATGCCCCCCCTTTAAGTGCTTCGGGGGACATGGCGGATCCAGGGAGGGGCCATTCCGGCCATTCCATGGCCGGAATGTATATATATATATATATATATATATATATATATATATATATATATATATAAGCTGTGCTAGCAAGTTGGTCGAGCGCATGGTCAACACACGATTGAGGAAATTTCTGGAACACAACGACCTGTTCGACGAATTTCATTGCGGCTTCCAGCGTCAAAAATCAACTACAGACAATCTCATTAGATTAGTGCATTACATCAAAAGTGGTCTACGCATCAAACGCACAACAATAGCTGCCTACTTAGACACACTGCCGCATTCGACCGAGTACACAAGTGCGCGCTGACACATAAACGTCACAAGATAGGTCTACGCGGACACATGGCACACTTCATTCTCAACTTCCTCAGAGACAGGACCCTTAAGGTACGATGCGGCAGTGTCACATCAAACACCACAACTCAGGAGCAGAGCCTGGCGCAGGGGAGGGTGCTCTCACCGAGCCTCTTCATCATCATGATCAACGACATACTTGTTGACCACACGGACACTTCACTTCAATACTCACTTTTCGCGGACGACATAGCCATTTGGACAACATCACAATGCTTCCTTAAAGCTAAAAAAAAACATTCAAGCAGGACTAGACCACATTGCAAAGTGGTGCAGAACTTGGGGCTTCACCCTGTCCGCAGAAAAATCGGCCACCGTCACATATAGTCGTCTCCGCCTCACCCCCAAAACTCTACTTAGAATCGATGGCAAAGCCATCGAACAGGTGAATTGCTTCAAGTTCTTAGGAGTGCATTTAGACGAAAAACTCAGTTTCAGCACCCACACCACCTCCATCTCGAAGCGATGCGCGAAGCGCGTCAACATACTCCGTGCACTTGCAGGCACAGACTGGGGTGGAGACAGGAAAACACTACTGCGACTCTACACATCAATCACACGACCCATCCTAGAATGCAACAACATAATTTTTTGCCACCATTTCAGAAAGCCAGAGCCAAAGGTTAGAAATCATCCAAAACAGCTGCATCAGAGCAGCCACAGGTGCCCCCAGCGCCACACCGATAGCCAGTCTTCTAGTGGACTCAAACACCCCCCCCACTCCATTTCAGAAGGACACAACAGCTGTGCCGCTACCACATCAAAATCAAATCCATAAACAAATCAACCGGCACAGCGCTGCTTTACCCCTGACAGATACGACAAGAGCCGATTTGGGCGCAAACTTCGACCATATAGCATTCAAATTGCCACGGCTCTCTCAGATCTTAACCTCACAATGCCAGCCACTGCAGGTCGACCGCCCACTAGGCCATTCTGGACTCTCAGTCAGCCAAAGGTCGAGTACTTGCTCTCGGAGAAGAAATCCACTATCATATCGGCGGAAATTCTTGGCATCTTCCACAAGTTCGCCGATGACAGCAATCACAAAACACTCGTATTCACGGATGGGTCGAAACACGAGGCTAAGGTAGGCATCGGCATCACTGGACCAGGTCTCAGACTTTCCAAGCGTCTACCGGATAACTTATCCATCTACTCCGCTGAAGGAATGGCTATTCTGGCCGCTATCTCCATTCTCATGAGGCGTAAGGCTAGAAACGTAGCAATTTGATCGGACTCCAAATCCGTCCTTCAGTCAATTAGCAACACCCACGACTGTCCACATCACGTCATTGAAAGAATCCAACAAATCGTGACCCATAACGTAAACATGAACTTTTCCTTCCTCTGGATTCCGGACCACGCCAACATCACAGGTAACGAAGAAGCAGACCGGCTCGCAAAGCAAGCCTTAGCATCGAACACTTACCCTTGCGTGGAATATTCGGTAGACGATTGCAAAGCATTCCTACAACGCCACATTCGCCAACATCAACAGAACACATGAATACAACACAACTCAACACAACACAAATCCAACCACACCCACGCAATCAAACCAACGATAGGCACATGAAACACATCAAATCAATCTCACCGACAAAAAGAGATCATCCTCACTAGACTTAGAACTGGTTGCACAAAGCTAACACAGCCTCAATTAGAGGGTGACGAATATACAACACCTCACTGTGACACCTGCAACACCACGTTAAGCATAGGCCACATCCTGCTAGACTGTAGTAGCTTTAGCTCTCAAAGACAACCACTTAAGGCATTCTGCCAAAGAGAAGGTATCACCCTATCGCTTCCATCGCTTATCGGTAACAAACACCCGGAACTCCTTCAATTGCTATTTGAATATCTGTATGCCACAAAACTAGTAGGAGCACTGTAGACACCACACCACCAACACTCACATCAACTCGCAATGCATGACTGTGAAACACTCGTAGGAAACACGCAAATAGCCATCCCCGCATGGCGTCGGACGTACATGAGCCGATTTGCTTCCCAATTCGAAATAAATAACTACCTAGCGGTGCTGTCGGAAGTAGATGAGCCGACTTGCTTTAGGAAAACATAAAAACTAAAACTAAACATACAAATTAGCATAACGTAAAACGACTACCCAAAGGAGCCATCGGATGTAGATTGCCTTGCAACTCATAACGTAAACGGCTACCTAGAGGTACAGCGGACGTAGAAGAGCCGAATTGCAAAACACCGTACTAACCCAACTGACAACCCTGCATGGCATGCTTAGACTAACCCGCTACTAACAACTAACACGCTGCGGCCGGCGTGATAGGCGGTGTGGACAATTACCTCTTTGTTCGCACGGTAAAGATCCCTCGGTGCTCTTCGATAAGAGTAGGCTAAAGCCGGCACCCTGGCAAAATCAACTTCTCGCCACTCTCAAAACACCCCCACCCCCACCCAAATTACAAATTATTTTGTGGAGGAGTAAAGTAAAATTAAAGCCATTTAGACATCAGGGAGATGTCCCAAACCCAGCCCCAGCCTTCAGCACCTAAAATATCACACAAACTATAACGTAAAACTCCCTTAACGAAAATGTCCACTTGCCTGCACCTTGATTGCAAACACCGCTTTTATAGACAGACATGTAACGTACTCGCTTTAAAGGCGGCATAAATGAACTTTATGGTCCGGCACGCCTAAAAAAATCACTCCCCCTGTACTCTCTCTCTCTCTCTCTCTCTCTCTCTCTCTCTCTCTCTCTCTCTCTCTCTCTCTCTCTCTCTCTCTCTCTCTCTCTCTCTCTCTCTCTCTCTCTCTCTCTCTCTCTCTCTCTCTCTCTCTCTCTCTCTCTCTCTCTCTCTCTCTCTCTCTCTCTCTCTCTCTCTCTCTCTCTCTCTCTCTATATCTATCTCTATATATATATATATATATATATATATATATATATATATATATATATATATATATATATATATATATATATATATATATATATATATATATATATATATATATATATATATATATATATATATATATATATATATCTCTCTCTCTCTCTCTCTCTCTCTCTCTCTCTCTCTCTCTCTCTCTCTCTCTATCTCTCTCTCTCTCTCTCTCTCTCTCTCTCTCTCTCTCTCTCTCTCTCTCTCTCTCTCTCTCTCTCTCTCTCTCTCTCTCTCTCTCTCTCTCTCTCTCTCTCTCTTTCGCCACTCGATATACATATCGCCACATCACGGATCTTTCACGCTCGCCCTACGGACACGTCATAAGAACAAGCAGCGTAGCCACTCAAGCCGCTACAGCTTAACCCTGAAGGCATTAATCTATGGTCATGCAATTTGTACTGAAGTGAGTTCATAACATCCGTAATCTACCCTTCAAATTGTGTGCTTATAGCTTCAATAGTTTCCAAAATCTTAGGGTCAGGGGCCGAATCCTCCACCCCCCCTCCTATGCGTGGTATGTGAGAAGCTCGCGCGTGTTATTCAGCTCTTTCCTCAATGATGTTTGTATGCTAGATTTATGCCACCTAATCTGCCCATGGGAAGAATTTACAATTGATATGATGCTCAAGATGAAGATAAAAATACAACCATACGTCAAGAATACCACGTTATCATTTAAGGGGTAAGAAATTGTCCGACTCAGTTGAAAGTCCGACAAAAGAACAGCTAATGCAATTTTTGAAATGTTCCGTTCTATCTGTACGCAAGAGTTCACCAGCCACGTTTCATCCGTTGCTCATATATTATATAATAATATGTTATATAATATATAAAGCTGCCTTACAATCCACGAGCCCACCCACACACATGCGTGATGGCGAACTATTCATGTATTATTAATATTAATATTTGTGGGCAAGACACACAGAAACACATTCAGGTTGGGAATCAGGGCTCCGGTCATACCAACATGTGTTACACATACTGAGGCAGTGGAGCTGACTGTGTTCGTATATTCAATATTAAATGCTTAGTTAGTATTTGTCACTTTTTCATCGATATCAAGTCATATTTATGTGTTCTTCCTTGATGGTCGAAATAATGACATTATTTAATCCATATCAGGTGCTGTTGCCAGTTAAATCTGCCTAACGCACCATTTTCACGTTAGTTCATCTAATACCAATATCACCTGAAAAGATGCGAAAAAATCAAGCAAAGAGAGACTACACTGTAAAAAAAAATCAGTACTCTGGGAGTAATCGGAGGTACATAAAACCCATCTAGTATCAATATGGGGCATATTCTAGCACCTTTTTGTAAAAAGTGGTAGGCTTGCATTCTTCGAAGTACAGAGGGAGTTTTCGAAGTATCATTTTCATGTCAAGTATTCCGACAATACTTTAAAAAGTATGAAAAGTGAGGTACTTTTGTTACACCCTTTTTCCGTCACTTCACCTCCGCCCGCGGGTGAACTGCCAGATTCGCGCATGCGCCGTGCAGCGTGCGATTTGAAGTACGTGGGGTGTTGGCTGGGTGTTGCGGGGAGGTCATGGGCGATTGCAGGGGTACCGCTGCCACCTGCGTTCTTAATGTGAGGTAATGAAAAGGAAAAGCATGCTAATGAGAGTTTAAGTTTACACTGTGCCACCATTTTCTTTCGTCCTCGATCCGCCATCTTTGGCGTGGCGCGGATTGTTGCGATTGTTATTATAGCAAGTTGAGCTGGCGGATGAATGTGAGTATTAACCTGATTTTTTCCTAAAAAGAGGTAGGTATGTACCTACCTGTAATTCCAGGCTGCAAATGTGTTTGTGCTCATGGTATAAGCTGGGTATAGGATTTACACTAAAAAGCGGCTTGCTCAATTATTGGTGACTGCACTCCACTGTCACATGACAAGATTATACCTACCTCTTCTGTAATGATTGAATCCATTGACATGTGTTTCAATAAAAGCATATCAATATAAAACAGGAAAATACACAGCATTCATCTCAGTGCCCACAATCTCTCCCTCCCAGGGGGTGGTATAAGGGGGGCAGGGGGGCAGTTGCCCCTCCCTACAAATTCTGGGAGGGGGCACTACCTAGTGGCCTATTGCTTCTTAACCCCCCCCCATCCACCCCCTGTAGGATTGGACCTTTAATTTGAATTACTAATGGGGGTCCTTGCCAGAATTCACTTCCTGCACAACCCCCCAGGACTGGACTGGATGTTTGATTACTATCTAGCTGGGTTCATTGTGAGACTTGGCAGTACTCGGTCAGACATTTATTTATTGTACTTCTTAAGACCATTCTGCTCACATGGCTAATTATGATCCACTCACCCAGGGGGCACCATGGGACATTTTTACAACTTTTAGGATACCCAACATCAAGGCAGGCAATTTAGTATTTTGACTTAAAGCCAGAGAGTACTTAATTATTTTGATACAGAGAATATTTTAGTGCAAGCTAACAACCATTTTTTTTCTCTCAAAATGGGAGGGATAGGGTATGTGCCAAGAATTGTGATTTGGAAATTATTTATGATACTAAAATACACACTTTCATCATTATTTTTAATTGTTGACCACATAATAACATTTCAGAAGATATCTGGATAGTAGGTATTTATTTGGACAAGGAAAACTATATGTAAGTTAACAATCATATGAGAAAATTGACTCCATTCTTTGATTATTTGTTCTAATCTCTACAACAATATGTGGAGTCTAAAACTGAGTTGGGCTGCCACCACCAGGCTGACTTTCAGTTTGGTGCACTTCACAAATGTTAACTTATAAGTGTTTTATAATGGGGCATTCCTTATGAATGTCTCTAGTTTTATTTTGCCAAGAATAAAATCTTCATTTTCCCCACTTATAATGTATGAGAATAAAATGTCTTAGGACCAAAAACCATTAAAACAGGCCAAAAATGCCTACCTTGCCCAACAACCATGGTCAGGTTGGGGGTAATCATTTAGCAGGTGTCACACTTGGGAAATTATGTCCCATCTTGGGAAAATTATCTTGAAGATTATGGGGTTTAGGGTAGGCTTTAGGTCAGTTTAGGTTACATCAGTTTTGGTTAGGTCAGGTTAGGTCAGGCTGGGTTAGGTTTTAGCCCCACCTTGGGAAATCAATCATGTGAACATTTCCCAGTGTGTGACGCCTGCTAAATGAATACCAAAAAAACTACAGGTGATGAATGTAGGGCAACACATGTGATGTCTGCTATAATAATACAAAATATTCTTGCTAGTGTAACAGTTGAAGCTTTAAAACCATATTTCAAACCAGAACACAGTGAGCTTAAATGGCTGTACTATATGCTGATCACAATATTAAACACAGAGCACTGCCCACTAGGGATGGGGAATTTTAGCCACCTGGTGGTTTAAACCAGTTTAAACTGGCAGGCATAAATTAATTTAAGCCACCCTGGCTTAAATTATATTTCTGGTAGGGCTGGAGAGCAGTGACTGATAAAAGTTAGGGAAGCATCAATTGAATCCATGCACATTTATTTGCACACACAAAAAGAAAAACAACGAACAGATGTACATGTGTTAAATTATCATTCCAAAATGTGTTACATTCCATTTTGTGTGCAAAAACACTCCCTAGAATTCCACAAAACTCTGGCTGCGTTCTGGGTATGCCCTCCACAAGCCAGATGTTGACCCATTAGGTACCTAGCCATTTGATAGCTAGGTACCTGTTCTATGTTAGCTGAAAAGTGACTATTTGAGCCACATCAATTTGTGCTGTTTTTGGCATAGTTTTCCTATTGTCTTACTGATAGGTGCCTACCTACATATATTCATAAATAACAGTAAGCAATCTGTTATCTATCTATTGTACATTTTCACACATTGTCAACTATTGCACACCTTCTATGGCATGGTATAGTAGTACATTATTTCCTGTTTGCACTAACTTACACTGATGGAAGTGGAGACAATGGATTGTGTGTGCTGTGTTGTGATGTATGCAGCGGCACAACCAGAGGGGGGCTAAAGGGGCTATAGCACCCTCCGGAAGCAGCTCATGGGGCCCTGGATGTATGCGTCAATATATGATGGTAATAGTTATAAACCTGGGCTGACAATTCAAACTATAGTTAACTTGTTGGTCAGGTCAATAAGCCATTTTGTCTGTATTTAAGTCCATCTTAGCCTAATATATCCAGCCTGATGTAAACCATTTATTTTTGGGGGCACACCTACCACTGCTTCCTTGGAGGTGGCAGCACATTTGAATCCATACACATTTATTGCACACAAAACCAATGAACAGGTGGACACACGTTAAAAACGGAAGCAGCAATAACCCATGCCTCACCCCCACCCAGAGAGGTGCTAAAAAACAGGGCTATACACCACCAACCTACCACCAGCAGCCCAGGCACAGGGAGAACCCACAGTGCCAGACTGCTAGAAATTTGTTACCTAAACAATGAAAGTTTGGCCTGGGTAGGTAGGTATCTAGCTTAGTTTGCATTTATCACATTTTTAGAGCCCAATTTGTTCAACAAATTCAGTGCTGGGGGCCTGGGATGACCTCCAAAATACTACAAGGCACCAGGGAAGTCATGTGGCTGATAATATATTTGGTGTGCTTATGTTATCCTAGCACTAAATTTAATGGTCATCCCAGTGCTGAATTTGCAAACTGAGGCAACTGAAACTTACAAATGCATGATTTTGGTGCTGCTGGTGTCCATACTTTGGCCTAGAAACTGTCAATAACCATCTGGTCATGCACAGTAGGTCTTCATTGCATGTATTTTACACTTTCATTGTGTTGAACACCAACACTGTCAATGTACCCATGGTTTGTGAGCCTTAGAAGTGTCATGAATTTAAGCTGGCTTAAATAATAAAAGCCAGTTTAAACCGGCTGAAATTAATAAAAGCCACTGGCTGGCATAAGTTCAATTTCAGCTGGCTTTTTCCATCCCCTACTGCCCACTGAAGCTAGTGGCACATGGTCCTGAAATTCATTTTGAGAAAGGTGGGATTTATGTAAGCACTGAGGCAAGAAACAGTTATTCTGTAAGACAAATCATTTTATCTGTGTTTTTTAGTGTTTCTTCTCTGGTATTGAAGCAGTAAAAGCATTCCTTCTCTGGTATTTAAGCCAATAAAGCTGAAAACTTGGGCTTGAGAGCCCTACCAGTGAGTCCAGACCATCTCAAGTGAGGTCAAAACAAAACAAAAAAGCAGGGGTTTCCACTTAAAATTTTGAATTTCAGAACACTGTAGTGGCACCCCCATACCACTCAATAGCCTACACCACCCATGCAGGCAATGTTATGCACTATGTAGGTATGCATCACAAGCACCCACAGTGCCACCTATGCCTTCAGGGTAATGAGATCTCCAGCATTGCCACCTATTCTGGCACCACCCACACCAGGTGCTGCTAGCTATACATTGCATCATTTAGACCCATCTCTCAGCAGCCCTTAATCAATGTGGGCAATCTCTTTTGTCAACATCAAGATCATCCCTTCAAGCAACCCTTATTTGCTCCAGATGACCCTGTTCTTTATAGCCAATAATACAGGGAATTATTGATCTGCAGATGAATGGCTGAATTTAGACATTTTGGAGTGGGATTAAGTCTAAGATGAGGCTCATCTTTGCATGTCAGTGGGGAACTATGGTCAGTATTTCAAAAAAGGGTCTCACCCAAATATGCTACCATTTGCTAAAAGTGGGGATGCATTTATCCATATTTGGGAATACTATCTGCGATTATTGGGCTCTTGCTAAGAAAACCCCTGTATGGACCAAAATGCCAAATATGATATTTTCTGTCCAATTTGTGTACTGTTTTTTTTAAAATCAATAATGCACATGTATGGTTTCAATTCCATTGAAAAGGAAATTAAATATTGTAGAAATATCCCCTTGTACCTCAAACAGTCCCACTGAGGTTTATTTGTTTAATTTCTGAAATTAAACCTTCTGGCTCACAGACAAAACGAGGAACAATTTTTTAGGGGAAAACACTCACAAGTTTGGCTCAATTTAGGAGTCATTTTTTAACTCTGGGGGATCTAGACATTGAGTTTAGGGAAAGGGCATGTCCTGATTTTGCTGACAACAATTTGCCAGAAGCTGTTAAGTGTGTGTGGGGAGGGGGGGGGGGCTGGAAAGCAATTTCTGGGGGGTAATTTTGTTTTGCAGAAGTTGTTGCACAAGTCAGGGTGGAGGGTTAGCTTTCTGGGTGACAATTTTGCACCATTTGCTACATACTTGTCCAGATTCATCAAAGAATTTGTCACATTTTGTCACACTGTATGGTAATCATCTTAAGGCAGCACCGATACAGCCAAGAGTTGAAATTTAAAACCAGTCAGTTGGGGGGGGGGCATCTGTTGGCTGCATGGACTAGGTGCTTAGGGAGGTGCTATGGCCATTCTGGCCCCCCTGGATCCACTAGTGTTTTTAACTTCTATGAGAGAAAAAATGCAAGTATGTTAATTTATCATATTTGAATGCACACAGTAGGTCAGGGTCAGCACCAGCTGCTGGAAATTGCTTGTCACAGAAAGTGGCACAGATTCCCCATATGGAATCTTCCATTATTTCAGTGGCAATATGGAAACATACCAACGGCCTTGTTTAGCACACATATAAGCCTTCACAGGGAAATTAAGGCATGTATTGGCCTACAGATAATGCATACTATTTTTAGTAAGTGGGTTATTTGCAGTCATTTCATGACAATGTGGTTGCATAAATAATTTTTTCAAGCTGTAATAAACCATCGGAGGCTGTGCAGTACCACTGTGAGTTAACTGCAATTATAAGTAATGAGGGAGGTTAAAAATCCTGCATCTCAAAATATTGGCACATGCCTGTAACATCCGGGTGGCTGCTGTGTTTATGTTCTGGGCTTTTGTACTGTGTGCTTCATATCTGTTGTTTTTCTTGTACAGATACTTTTTGTGTCATAGTGTGTGATGCCAAAAATCCAGTACAATAACATAAAATGCCACCAACATACAATGCCATAGTCTGCCACCATATTGTGGTCTTAGGTGCCGCTGCTACACCAAATATGTGAAAATATTCACTTGCTAAATGCCACAGGGGAACTGTAACATATGAATTTAATTAGTGAGAAATGATCCACTGAGCAGCTGGTGTTTCTCGGTTGACAAGACTATCTATATGTATGGTCTTGCTCCAGGAAGTACAGAGATCAGAGATTTGGTTGAATTGCAATGTATTGAGCCATTGCTGATTTACCATGTAAACAATGCACAATGTGTTTACATAAAGTGCAATTCTGTCCCCAGATAATCCCTCTGACCACGAGGCCCCAACCTAGCAAACAAGCAGGTACAAACCATTAGCTGCCAGCAATGCTT
Organism: Ashinkailepas kermadecensis; assembly: GCA_034440615.1. Classification (NCBI taxonomy): domain Eukaryota; kingdom Metazoa; phylum Arthropoda; class Thecostraca; family Neolepadidae; genus Ashinkailepas; species Ashinkailepas kermadecensis. The sequence goes on along the minus strand of JAOTOM010004653.1, from coordinate 313,087 downwards.
TCTGGAAACATGAATGTATTGTGCATATTTGCTTTGTACAGAACTCAACATAATTCTTCATTTAAAATATTCATCGCTATTATTTGATGAGTGATGAGGATTCCATTTGTTTCAGAATACAAGAAAACATCGATGTAACACATGCCAATTTTCCCATTACAATACTTCGATATTTGCAAAACACCTGCAACGCCATTCTGTTGAGAACAATAATTCAAGATTCCCTTGCACATATTGCAATCAGCTTCTATCTTCAGGAAGAAATTGGAAAAGGCATGTTAAGCAAAAGCATAACCAATGCTTCGAAACATCATGCAGTGTGGGTCAAAGTGAAAATCCGAATGATGGAGTGGTAGTCGCAGATTGTGTTGGAGATTTGCCTCATGTGCATCATCGCCGATGGTTGTGTGGCCTTCCGCCGCCGGGTTCGGATAATTTTTTATCGTTTGTGCTCAGCGTTAACAGCATTAGCTTTTCAAAGACCAATTCCGTGGTCTTGAGTTTTTATCTCTGCAGTGTGGCTCAGGCCTGATCTCGCGTAGATGACGTGTAGTCGTTGGAGGTACACTCCTGAGGTCGGGTGCGGCCGGCTCGCGTGGCGGATTCGACGCCCTTCCTATCAGCTGATATGGCATCAGCCCACTTCAGTTCCTCAGCTGTTCGTGGAGAGACTGTGCTAGTCACTAGTGGTGTTTTTGTAAGGCAGGATTTGCCTCATGTGCATCATCGCCGATGGTTGTGTGGCCTTCCGCCGCCGGGTTCGGATAAGTTTTTCCCCGTTTATGCTGAGCGTTTTTCACTTGTGCTGAGAACGCTGAGCGGTCTTTGACAAGCGTTCGCTTTTTAAAGACCAATTCCGAGGTCTTGAGTTTTTTTACAGGGTGTTTAACAATTGTTGAAACAAAGTAGCGGCCTTTCAGATCGTCACTAATGACTTTATTCTCTTTCTCTTTTCACATTATTGCTGGGAAATAGTTAACATTTTGATATATTGAACAAAATATAGTGAAGTCATGCCCTGGACGATGGAGCAGAAGATCTTTTGTGTGAAGACATATACGAAACTCCTGTGTCACAGGGTTGAAAGACTTAGTTTCGTACATGTCTTCACACAAAGGATCTTCTGCTCCATCGTCCAGGACATGACTTCACTATATTTTGTTCAATATATAAAAATGCTAACTATTGCCCAGCAATAATCTGAAAAGAGAAAGAGAATAAAGTCATTAGTGACGATCTGAAAGGCCGCTACTTTGTTTCAATAATTGTGAAACACCCTGTATATCTGAAGTGTAGCTCAGATTTTCCTCATCTCACGTAGATGACGGGTTGTCGTTGAGGCGGTGTGTGTGGTGGATTCGCGCCACGGCCGGTGGTTTAATGTGTGTGGTTGAAAAGGCGAATATATATTCGCGTTGCATTTTTACTTTTTTACACCCAGAGAGGCGGTTTTCGCGAGTTTCGCGGGGAGTAAATGAACCCACGGCGTGGGAAATGCATGTTAACCATAGGTGCTAAAGTAAGTACCTTTCGGTTTAGCACTATATGGGGAGTGGTTTTTGACAGCCGCCCCATACGGTACTAGCGTAAGTACCAGTACACCTCTATGCAAGTACCCAGAAGGGTGTTTTAAAAGCACCTTCCACCTTGAAAAGTACCCGGGTGTGAAATCCCAGGGGTGCTCAGAAAGTAGGTATAGTGAGGTAATCGGCAAAAGTACCGAATGCGAGGTTTGAAAAACTTCGTATGGGTAGTGGTTTTTGACAGCTGGAAACACCTCACAGGGTGCTACATTTTTTGTACAGTGTAAGTACGCTTTAGCATTTGTATCACTGCGTTCGCTCGCACGCTCGCTAACTCCTGAACAGCCAGTGTAAACACGTAAAGTGAACGCTGCCTGAGAAACGTCTGTAGAAGAATACGTGCTAAGTATGGCTATATCTGGTAATCTAAATATAATCAGGCCCTTTCTGACCTTCACATTCTAGTGACTTGTCACGAGAATATGCAGGTGTGATGGCTGTTGCAAAATTTCCTGATGAAGAAAATAATACAACGCATCTGCCTTTAATAATCTCAGGGCACATAACACACAACCCAGAAGTATTTAGGAACGCCACCGTCATTTGCCATCCGATGTGGTCTCCCACCAACAGCCAGACTACACTACCAAAGTGTGCAAATGCATGTGTGGCCCCTGTAACCTCAACCCCGTTACCAATACCAGTGCTCTACTAGTAAGGGTATGCATGGAATGAAGCAGCCGTCGTGAGCGATGTAAAAGGGATCTCGATCCATGTCTCGTAGCGTTTCTAAGTTCAAGTAGCAGAACAAATGTTGTCGATATGGAATTGGGCCCCTCGTCGCCAACATCAAACGAAAACTTTGCAGCTGCACATTTGCTGCCTGTATTATCACAGACGCACACTTACTGCGTGGACTATCAATTTTGAAGTCGTATTGAGTGTGTGAGACTGCACAACCATCTATGAAAAAAACCGGTACACATGGGAAGGAGAAAAAGCAATGCTGGGATCAAACCCTGGCCACATGAGAGCAAGCGTGGTTTCTGCGAACGAGAAGGCCTGAATAATAATAGGTAAATACAGTACAAGGCATCAAATGTGCACCACTCTCGGTACAGCTGTTTGATTCGCTGATATCACGGAACTAAGGTGGTTTTAATTTGTCATATGCTAAATGTATTGCATGTGCAATATTTTGTTGCTTCTGTACTATTTTGCGGTTCTCTGTAGTTCTTCTAAAAAACATCAATTTCTGATGTATCTCCGTTTTATATGTCCTACATGTCTTATATAGTAAAATACGTATTGTCGCCACTCCCAAATTAGCTACGTGACTGCGAAATAGGCAAAATGATTGATATAGTACAAGTCACGGATAACATATGAGAAGGTATTTTAGCACACATGTTGGCAAAAATATATCGCAAAATATTTATTCCACATTATAAAGATTATGTATCGGGTGATGGATAATACACCATGTTGTAGCTCCGGGAAAAGCACGAGGGTGTGCAAAAATGTAATCTTCAAAACTCAACATTCTAACATTTGCAGCGCGGCGGCCATGCCAGCGCTGGGGCCTTCTGCCAGGGGCGGATTCAGGAATAGTTATAGGGGCACTTGTCTGAAGGGGTGCCATTTCTTCGGAGGGCCGCCACAGCGAAAGTACTTGGAAGCAGTGGCGGATATAGGGGTGGCACTGAAGGCATACGCCCCCATGGAAACTGGCGCCCCTTCGGCCGGGAAATACTCAAGTCCGGGAAAGCTCGAGTGCATCCCCATCGAATTTTTCAGCCAGAGGATACCTTGGAAGGCAACGGCGCCTCTCCGGGAATGCCCGAGTGCACACCACTCCTCAATTTTTGTTCAGCTAGAGGCGCCCCTCCAGAGACAAAGTTCTCCTCATGACAATTTCTGAACCCACTCCTGCCTGGAGGAGTGTCTTCCTTGCGAGGTGTGCCTCTGGCAGAAATATTCGAAGGGAGTCCATTCAAGCACACTGAAGATGCGCCTTTTTCTATCGGTGGGATGTTTCTGACTTTATTAAAAACAAAATTAGAAGGGGTTCACTCGAGCCTTCCCGGATGGTCACCTTTTGCCGGCCGGAGGACCGGCCACCTTCCATGGGAGGGAGGCACAAACCCCATTTCCCACCCCCTTGTATCTGCTCCTGACTCTTGCATCTGCAAGCCAGCAGATGGCCGCGTTCAGGCTATTAGTTTCTTCCGAAGAAGACAGACCTCTATCTGACGCAGACGGACTGTGCGTTTCGGGTGGCTGGAATCCAAGACGACAGCACCAAGTTCGACCTGCTGGTGACAAGACTTTCTGTGTCGATCACCACGCAGGTGCGGATATTATCACGGCCCAGACGCACAGGATCGTGGCTCTTATTGACGCCCTGAGGCATAGGTTGGCGCCATCGCGAGCGGCTCTCCTGGAAGCTCTATTGCTCCGCCAGCAGCCGGAGAACAGAAGCCGTTCCAGTTGCTCCTGCGGATGCACTCCGAACTGGGTACAGCAGGAGATACCCAACACGTCCGTGAGCTCTTGAAAACTATATCTTCAATGGCTGCCATATCCAGCTTGAGTAACATTATCGCTGTTGTCAGATGAAGCTCCTCTGGGCCAACTGGCCACCGCAGCTGGCAGATTCTTGGAAACCTCGGCTTCAGGCCTGGCGTCAGCAATGGCGGCAGGATCCTCAGCAGCGCAGACGGTGCCAGTCGGCGCAGTGTCTCCGGACATCAGTACGCGGGCCACACCACAGGGCATAGTCGCGACGTCAGCGGTAGCGGTCAGTCACCTGGAAACCGTCCTGAGTGACAGGTCACCAGAGTGAACGGGCGGACGTCACTAGTTCCAGGGCCATCGGCGGGGCCATCGGTGACACCATCGGTAGCACCATGGGCGGGACCATCGGCACTCCCGCTCCGATCTCGGCTCGTAGTTGCATGCTTTGTGCTGCATGCCCATTTCTCATATTGGGAGGGGGGAAAATTCACTATTGGAGGGGCAAAATTGAACATTGGGGTGCAGCACATGCCCCTCCAAAAGAATGCAAACAACATCCCTAAAGTCATAAAGTGTTAAGGCTTAATAAGAGCCACAGGGGCCCATCTGGGTTAAGCCTATCTGGAAAAGGTACTAGAAATGTACATACTCTCACCCCAATCAATCCCTTACCTCAAGTTCCTAGGAAGCTATATATCGCAGCCTATCTAGCACCAATTAACTTGCTATTGCATAACACACTCCCATTGTGCTACCATAGACAATCTCATCAGTATCACATTCCGAAGGAAGGTGCTGAATCCACTGCTAGGTACACCCTATATAAAGTTATAAAGCGTTTAGACTTAATAAGAGACTCACTTCCTATTGCATAACACACTCAACAATTACAAACTCCTCCCATCATACCCATCGTGCTACCATAGACAATCTCATCAGTATCACATCCCGAAGGAAGGTGCTGAATCCACTGCTAGGTACACCCTATATAAAGTTATAAAGCGTTTAGACTTAATAAGAGACTCACTTGCTATTGCATAACACACTCAACAATTACAAACTCCTCCCATCATACCCATTGTGCTACCACAGACAATCTCATCAGTATCACATCCCGAAGGAAGGTGCTGAATCCACTGCTAGGTACACCCTATATAAAGATATAAAGCGTTTAGACTTAATAAGAGACCCAAGGGCCCATCCAGTTGAGTCTGTAAATGGAAGATAATATAAGCCTGGTAAAAAGACCCTTCCAACCATCCCACATCCTGAAGAACCAGTCCTCCAATATCCCACACACCTATCAATGCCTATCTACCCTATGCTTTCCAGCCCTATTCCCCTGATCTCTCTTAACACATGTGGATTGAATGCCTTATCAATAATTTTCAAACTGCATCCATGCCTGCTTAAAGGGGTCTGTGCCGTGCACACTTACTTAACATACATCTCACCCCATCCATCACAAATTAGAACTCAAAAACAAGATTTTCCTGTCTAAAAAATTGATCCACCCTACTTTTAAATACATCCAATGAGGAACTCCCCACAACATCAGCAGGCAGCCCATTCCACTGATCAACAACCCTTTGACTGAAGACCTGTTGTCGCTTAACTGTCCTACACCTCAACTTGTCTAACCTGAATTGATGACCCCTATGTGATACTCTAAACTGAAAAGCGCCATTTAAATTGACCTGATCTAGTCCTTTAACAATTTTGTACATTTCAATCATGTCCCCCCTTAATCTCCTATACTTGAGTGAGTACATATCTAATGCCACAAGCCTTTCTCCATATTCTAGGTTACCTATTCCACTGATGAGTCTAGTTGCTTTGCGCTACACTCTCTCTAACTTGTCTATATCTTTTTGTAGGTTGGGGCTCCAAGCTTGTACATAATATTCCAAGTGGGGTCGCACGTATGCTAAGTACAGTTTTTTTTCATGACTTCCTTGCTCTTATACATCACAGCTATTAATGAGTCCTACATTGCTGTCCCTAGCTGAGCTACATTGCTTTTCTGCTTTAGGGTCTTTTGAAACCAACACACCTAAGTCCCTTTCCTCTTCAATAACACCCAGTTCCCTCCCTCCCATTGTATATCTGAAAGTCTCACCTCCAGACCCCAGATGCATAACCTTACACTTGTCATAGTTGAAAGACATCTGCCATTGATCAGTTCACTTTTTTAGGTCCTCCAAGTCTAGTTGAATATTTCTAGATTGATCACAACTGTTTGCCACTCCTACCAGCTTGATGTCATCCGCAAATTTGAACACTCTATTCCTCAGCCCTCCCCTGTATATATATATATATATATATATATATATATATATATATATATATATATATATATATATATATATATATATTGGAATCATTTCAACACAAAGTTACCGCGAAATTCGAACAGCTTCGGAAGAGTGCGTGCGTGTCGAATCATTGCGGATTAGGTTATCCGCAATGGTCTTGGAGTACATTTTATTTAGATCGGATTAGATTACATCATGCCAGAGTTTTCGGATTTGGATTGAATTTAGCATCGATTTCCAAGGTACACTTTTTTTGGCATGGCAACAATTAGCAAAACGTATAGGGCCTACCAGAAAACACAGAATCGCACACAGTGTGGCGAATGCGCCGAATGTGCAAGGCGGATGTACACGTGCACGAATAGTAGCGACCGGTTGCTATGCGCTTAAATGCGTGAATGGGGTCTGAAAGCTACGATTTGGCCACCAGGGCGGCGCTGTACGCAATGGTCACCCGACGAGGAGGCGTCGGCCATCTTTGCTGTGCATTTTGCGTGGGGTTGCCGGGAGTCGGTGTTGGCATGTGGCTTTTATTAAGGTTGCAAGCCATTTAGGCCAAGGATTTCGGAAATATTGTGTTGAAGAAAGGTTGTGGGGGGGGTGCAAAGGGTGCCCATGAACATGGGAGGCTGGGCCAGGCCTCATATGCCTGGCTTCAAGCAGCCAGACTGGTAGCACTGGCTTGCAGAGGTACGGTTACAGGTCCCCCTAGTGCAGTGGTTCCCAACCGGGGAGAAATTTCCCCCTGGGTGGAAATTTCGGTATTTCAGGGGGAAATTTTGATGGGATCCATTACGCATTTGTCTCATTGACGTAAGTGATGTCTTGAGTGACATACAAGTATAACTTCAGTTTTTTAGGGGCAAACAGCAGGTTTGGCCAGAGGCGAAAGGGGAAATGGACCAAAAAGGTTGGGAACCACCGCTCTAGTGGATGTGCAGGTTCCCTGAGAAGTTCCGGTATTCATTTAGCAGGCATCACACATTGGGTGGGGCTGAAACCTAACTCGGCCTGACCAAACCTGACCTAAAGCCTACCCTAAACCCCTTAATCTGTATGATAATTTTCCCAAGATGGGGCACAATTTCACAAGTGTCAGACCCCCCACCCAAGATTGGCACATGGAATACCTGTGGGTCACACCAGACATTGCCCCCCCAAGACCGGAACATGGAATACTAGCAGGCCTCATCAAACATCACTTTCCACCCTGCCTACTCCAGGAAGGACATTCTTGGCTGGTATCCTGGCACAGCATGGGCCCCCTCTCTATGAGGTCACCCCCCCCCTTGACAGCTTTCTGGATCCACTCCTGTGTACAGGACCCACAAGAGATGTGGGCCCCTGGGAGTCAGTGCCCCAAGCAGTGCAGGCTCCCTGAGAGGTGGGTGTGGGCCCCTAATGGGGCCCATATGAACAACTACCTTGGTAAGGTACCTAGCTCTAGGTGACCAGATACCCACTGCCCAACCTAACCTGCAATGCAATTTTGGTGAAATTAATTTGACTGAACATAACTTATGGGTGGAACTCAAATTATTAGTTTCAAGTTAAGTAGGCTAACAATCCAATCTTAGCATGTTAGGTATTAGCCATGACAAATTCCTGGCTATGGATTGGGGGGTGCAGATTGGAGTCAATTTCTCACCCTTGGTGTGGATTGGTGCATATTTTAACTGTGGGCTGATGTGCCCCGGTGAACCTTGTGCCATACTTTACAGTCTGGACAATAGATAGGTACTTACCTTGGTACCTAATGTGCCTTGGTACCTTACCAGTGCTTTCCTAAATGGTTCCCACTACGTCTTTTACAGAAAGGCAGTCAAACAATAGTTGTTTTTCAAATCAATTTTCTGCCTTCTTACCTTGCAGTCTGCTGGAAACCTGATAGATGGATGACGTTTATGGCAGCCGGGAACCGCACATACACCCATACTTCTGGCTTGCTTCTCCTAATTTCTAGCGCACTAATGGTAAATATTCCAGCAAACTAGACGTGTCTGAAGTACATTCAACATAATTAAATACGCGCAAACAACATACGCTGCTTACAAAATGTACAATAGGCTTTTTAAATATAAAGATTCTGCCCTCCCTAACCCACAAAACATAGCGCTTTAGGTTCGCCAAAGAAGGCTGGGTGACCATTGACTCTCAGCGCCATCTACATCTTTATCAACTTTCAGACCCCATTAGGAAAATGTTGCATTTCAACGTGAATTGTACAAGCGCAATTTAAGCAGTGTCAACTGGGGTCACCAAGGGATACCAGAAAATAATCCTTTGAATTGGTGGGAGAGGGGATTCAAATTCGGTGATTTCGAAACGGTTGTGGTAGATTGGGCCCCCTGCACATGTAAGTTAAGTTGTTACCGATTATTTCAAGTTCAAAAGTGAACCCCTTTAAAAAGTAGTGGTCGAAAACCGGGAACTTACTTAGTGTGGGTAGGTGGGCCCCTGTAAATCCTTTTGCTTCCCACCCCTGATGTAAATCCTATGCACGCCACTGGATTGAACCGGATCAAGGAATTTCAGTATGTTCTGGTCTAGTTCAATTCAATTCAATTGTGCTGCATTTTTTTAGAGCTAGGGGACATTGGATTTCCGTTGAACAAACTTTTAGTTTCATAGTCTCTCCACATCCAAAATAACGATTACGTCTTCACTGCGGTTTTCGCCATGAGTTCTTAAGCACCGGCTAATGACCCAGATCCGAAAGGAAGCAAGTTCTGAAGGTCTTCACCGTTGATTTTATGTCGCGATGAATGCTTCTGAGTGTTGAAGAGCGATGTCGTTTAGTTAATAGTCAAATCGTTTAGTAAATTAGGATTATATGGTTTTCTGGACAGCAGTTCCCGCACAACTCCATCGTTTTGCACCATCTGTTTACAACTTCTATGTTCGTACACACCTTACATAGCCAGCTAAGGATGGAAACACTGTATTTCCCAGACAGCACATTGCTGCACTAGCTCCAGCGTCACCATAAACAACAGCTTTTTGAATCATAACAACTGACGAGGTAGCCAATACCACAGACGTAGATACGCTTACAGAAAATAATGTAAAGAAGCTTATTCGGCGTCTTCATCATGCCCATTATTTCGCTACTTTATGAAATGGAATGGGGGCTGATGCATATACTAGTTATGGAACTCCTAGGAATGAGGGAATGAGTAAGACAACACCATGGTGCTCCATATTAAAGTCAGGACATTACCGGACAAAATCAACCAATAAGGAGACAAGGGCTCACTGAAAAGTACCTAAACCGACACTCCTGGCATAGCACACAGAATGCATTGTTATTATTATATTATTATTGTCCTAAGATCACATATGCTTGAAATCGACGCTGCATCACTAATGGAATGGTTCGTTTACCACTGCACGCATCCTTAGACGCGCACACACAAAGCCGTGTCACGGTTCAAAACTCCAGCGCAACTGCCAATTATGATAAGACCAGCCAAAAACCCGTATTCGTTCCCACGCCTGTGTACCTAACGATGCTCTGGTCGCGCAAATAGCCGACAGCAAAAACAACAACAGATATAACAAATATTGAGCAGCAGGCCCCCTTCCCCACTATTTCTTCCGCCTGCTTTTGGGCTTAGCCTTGGGCGGTGGCAGTAGGCCGAGTTCTCGCAGTCTGGCCTTCTCCAGCAGCACCCTGCGCAGCGTCCGCAGCGTCTCGGGACTGGCGCCCTGGCCCTGGCGCACGTGTTTGCCGGTGAGAGTGCGCGGCGCCCGCCGGCGCAGCGGCGGCTCCTCGGGCGTGCTGGGCGTGCTGGGCGTGGTCGGCGGCGTGGCGGCCGTGCTCGCGGCCGACATCGCCGAGTCCGGCCGGTGCTGGCTGACTGAGGTGGCGGCGGGCAGCTGCTTGGCCGCCTGCTGTCGCTGGAGCGCCTGCTGCAGCTGCAAACTCTGCATCATGGCGCAATACTGCAGGTAGAAGAGGGACGGGTACGCGTGCGCATCCGTCTGCTGCATCAGCAGCATCTGCTGCATCACCTGGTGCGGCAGCGGCGGCGGCGCCGGCGCCGGCGACTTGGCGGCGACGCTGCTGTCATCGCCGACGTCCTGTGTTCGGTCCAGCCAGCTGACCGAGCCTGCCGAACTGTCGCGTGCCTCCCTCTCGCGCAACAGAGTGACGGCCCCCTCGAGTCGCTGCTTCTTCAGGCGCGCCCGGCCGCCGCTCTTCTGCGAGTGGCGGCGCAGCTTGTGGAACGGGATGATGCTGTGCGATGGCCGCACGCGCAGATCCTGCGGCACAGCGCTCGGCTCGTCCGGCGGCGGGCCCATGGCGTGGTCCAGCAGCGTGTTGGGTCCCAGCGAGATGCTGACGTCCGGCGACGGTGAGCGCCGTCGACTCAGGTCGATCGGCAGCTCCTGGCAGCTGCGGCTCAGCTCCGGGTAGCCGTGACCCAGCTCCGGGTAGCTGCGCCCGTTCGGCGCCGACCGCAGTGCCAGCGTCATGGTCGCCCGGCTGTAGAGGCGGAAGCAGGGTTAGAACAGCGTGAGGTGTTTCTACAATGCAGTGCGTTTCAAAGCAAGTAAAGATCTGCAAAGTGCTCAAAGCCAGTTTTCACGTGAACAAGTAAACAGCTTGGGCTAACAGAGCCCCCAGTTCAGCCTGATTGGTTCATGACCGCGAACGTTTGTTGTGGATGAAATCAAACGGATGTTGTTTTGGTTGTAAATAAAACACTCACTGTTACTCACATTGATCGCGAACAATTTGGTTCAGAACGACACTGTTTATCAGTGGCGAAATGTTGCGTTCATAAACTCGCACATGCAATTCAGAGATATATGATTTGTGCTGTACCACCCTCATCGTGTGGTGTCGCCTATGCTGTAGGATTACCAGTTGTTCCCGTGTAGTGCTGAATTCCAAGCCAGCAGGTACGGTAAGTTAGCAACAATTAATTCGGCTGAAGCTTATGTTTTAAATTTTGTAACCACGTCTGGTTGTTGTCGACTGCTAAAGGGTGGTTAACCACCCTTTAGTAGTCGACAACTCTCCTTGGTTCACGACAAAGCTGCTGAATTATGAGGCTTAACTTGAACTGCGACGGGTTAGAAAAGCAGGTAATCGGCTAAAACACATCAACGTTCAAGGCACCCAGTAATCCATGGACGTTGCTACGACGGGGGACGGTGTGACGCGTTTACAAAAACGTCGTGAAATTATTTTACGCCTTTGGTGTTGCATGAAAGCAATGTATCTAAAATCTCCCTTGTCTGTGCACCCTCTTCATCCAAATCCGTGGCGACGCCAATGTCCTAACCCAAGCCTACACAGGAAGCTTCAGGCATGCAGGCAAGACCTTAGCATTGTCACAAGTCAGATAAGGAGCTCAATTTGTTTCAAAATCAGAACTTGTAATTATTTTTTGTAGGTTGTGTGAGGACTGCATTTGTAATTGTGAATGTTTGCATCACGAGCAACAATTGTAACGAGTGCAAGTCCCGGTACCTGATGGCTAGGCGTCACCTTTTCTCTCCATCTTTGCGTTTTTCATTACACTTTCCACGCACCTTGGCTACCTCACCTTTTGTGTTGTTGGTTCGTATGTAGATCAACTGGTCAGGATCGGCGGGCCGCTCGCCCCTCCCCGAGAGCGTGCGGGAGCCCTACTGGTGTCCCCACCAAAAAACAGCGCCCGGCTCCCACGGGCCGACGGTCGGGAGCCGCCCAGCGATTACGCTCCAACCCTTCAGCCAATCAGGTGGCAGCGCCACAGAATTCTCTCCGCTTCAGTTACTTTTAGCTTTTTACCCACGGTCCCACACCCCGACAAAACCCCTCCCGCGGTAAACAGTGCTGGCGAATCGATCCGGAGGTCAGGGGCCGACCAGCAATTCGGGCAGCACCGGCGCAGCAGGTTGTTTACGGCTCTAGAAGTGTTGCGTTTTTGATAAGGAGCGAGCAGGGGTCAGTGGCCGCCGGCCGACGTCTTTGCCGGTCGGCCGAGACTGAGCCGAGTTGTGTAGTTCGGGGCCCGTCGGCGCAGCGCGCCGAAATGGAAACATGCTCGGTCGCAATTGTTCTGTCCACATAAGCAGGCGTTGTTTCGCGGGCATCCGTCGCCTGGGTGGTGCCGTCTGTGTCACTGCATTGCCCGCGGTATATCCTGATAAACACCCCTCTCCTCCCCCGATTTGGAACTAACCGGGATAGCGTGGTGCCACCCTACCCCTGCTGACGATGTGACAGCTTCCGTTTTGTCTCTGTCACCGATGACTAATGAGTGCGATTTTCCGTGTTGTTTGACAGGTAGTTGCCACCCACCTACTGCACTCAAAAAGAGACAGACAGACAAACAGACAAAAAGACAAAGGTGCAATGAGACAAAGAGACAAAGAGACAGAGAAACAGACAGACAGATATACAGACAGACAGACAGACAGACAGATAGACAGACAGACTTGGTGGAGCCCTGGGCTCCACCTTAGGCTAATGGGGCTCCTTCATTCCACGCGGCTTACATAGTTATAATGCAAATATCCAGAATAATTGGGTGATCGATCCCCAAACATATTCGGTGGATGCTCTAGTCCACGTCTACAAATTGCTACCTCCCATGTGGGACTGCAGTGGAGGATCCAGAAGGCTCGCTTCCGAACCCTTGCCCACGTGGACAGAAGTAATGGAGGAACAAACATCCATATCCAAGTCGATTCTTGTCATACACTACCATATGGTTCGTGCAAACAATGTATAGGAAAGAGGGGGTTGCGTTAAAGATGCACGGGGCGGAGAATCCAAGGTTTGAGAGGCTCAGAGGTGGAGATTTCTGGGGAGGTGTGGTCATGAACCCCCTGAGGTCGGGCTCGGTTGTTCCAGGGAGTCAGGGGGCCAGCAAACTGGTGAAGTGTGCATTTGTTATGATAAAAATACAACAAAAATGCAACGTCGACGGTATGTAGGTAATTAGTGTCAGGCAGACATCAAGTGATCAGGTGAACGGTGCAACGTCAGGTGAAACAGATTGGCACGATATTTTAAGTAATTTTGCAATGCCATGACAATTTCTAGGTTAGGGGAGACAGGGTCTTGTTGATATACGCAACAACATTTTCTCCAATAGTATGAAGCCGGTTGCCATGGCTGCCACACATTCTGCTACTGGTACTCTCTTCTCGCAGCAAAAGAAAACAAGCGCAAGTCCTTTCTACTCACTGATCCGGAATGGTGACGATGTGGCACATTTTTGGAGCGAAAGCAGAATTTCGATGTCTGTGCTTCCCTCTTAATTTCTAATTTGTTGCCTACTTGTAAGCTTTTTATGTGTCTGTTATCATTACCATGTTCTCTCAGCTTTGCGACGGTGAAATGCTTTGATCATTTGACGCTGCACTGTACTCGCAGTACCACATAACATGTTGCAGCCTACACCAGAAAACTTGCGGGGTAAATTGATACAGCTTGCATCAACTTTATCAGGCTGTTTCAACTTAAGCCTGGCTCAACGTTTTGTGGACTGGTAATGAAAGAAAGTAACCACGGAATTATCAATTTTTATTAAAGTGTGTGATAAGACTGTTTGAAGATAAACTTATTCAATATTTATACGCGCATGTATCACCCGACAGAAAAGGCTGAACGAAGGAAAAGGTTCAGCTACGGAATGAACGTTTGAGCATTCCATAAATGGCATAAACAATGAGCTATGGTCAGCCAGGACATAAACCAGTATTATTACTGTAAAGGTGAAATATGGGCCTTTCAGATGGCGTTAACTAATGCTACATATGGATAATATATTTGGTTTAGCTTACATTTTATCAAACCTCATCGTCAGTAACAACTTATCCATATAGTTAGTATAGTAAGTAAGTTGATTAACGAGTAGTTTCGAGATATTTTCTCTCTGGTGGAAAGCCAAGGGGATGTCACGAAAAAAAACTACTTACGAGGATGATACTAGAAGGTGCAGGCTTGGCATAGGTGTAGCTGTCTCCTCGTTACCCTTACAAAGTGATGAGTTATTTTGAGTTTCGCCAGAATTGTATCAACTAGACCCGGTCTCCTCTATATCAATGCCTTTATTCTGTTGTGCATGAACACTATTCAAAACCACGGGTGAACCCTCAATGATAACAGGTGGTGTTAGAGTACCACATAAAAGTGGCTGAGCAGCACTTAGCTTTTAGAAACACAACATTAGTGCCTATCGGGATGCCACCACCCAGAAACAACAAGGCCATGCAAAGACATCCCCTGACATTTTCGTAAAACTGAAGAAAAAAACTTGCTAGTGTTTAATACTACAAGTGTCCTACATGCCATCGGCGTTACATTGCTGTTGAACTTTTTCAATCAAGCATTCCGTACTTCACCATTTTCACTGGCCCTCCCTGGAACAGCCCATCCCGATCTCAGGTGATTTCTGATCCCTCCCCCGGATCTCCACTCCTGTCTAGGCGTGTATGTGCCGGATGTTACGTCACTGCTGCATCATTAATCTACATTGATTTCTTTATATTATGGTTTAATGCGGATATCCGCTCGGAGTGCATGCTTTTGGCAACCTGGACGCATCAAAATGAAGCGGAGACAGTAAACTCTGACATATTTCTTGAATTTTAAAAAAATCTGTTCAAAGAAGTGCTTCAATGGGTTTAACGCAGAACATCTGCCATTACATGTTGCCATTAACTGTATTTTTTCCTCCTCCACAAAGCGATCTCAGACTAGGCGGTGCCGTTTGCTCTCTCTCTCTCTCTCTCTCTCTCTCTCTCTCTCTCTCTCTCTCTCTCTCTCTCTCTCTCTCTCTCTCTCTCTCTCTCTCTCTCTCTCTCTCTCTCTCTCTCTCTCTCTCTCTCTCTCTCTCTCTCTCTCTTTTTTTTTTTTTTTTTTTTTTTTTTTTTTTATTTTATCTTTTTCTCTTCTTTTTCTCTCTTCTCTCTCTCTCTCTCTCTCTCTCTCTCTCTCTCTCTCTCTCTCTTTCTCTCTCTTCTCTTTCTTTATATAATATATATATATATATATATATATATATATATATATATATATATATATATATATATATATATATATATATATATATATATATATATATATATATATATATATATATATATATATATATATATATATATATATATATATATATATATATATATATATATATATATATATATATATATATATATATATATATATATATATATATATATATATATATATATATTTATATATATATATATATATTATTTATTATATATATATCTCTATTTATTATATTATATATATATATATATATATATATATATTATATATATATATATATATATATATATATATATTATATATATATATATATATATATATATATATTATATATATATATATATATATATATATATATATTATATATATATATATATATATATATATATATATATATATATATATATATATATATATATATATATATATATATATATATATATATATATATATATATATATATATATATATATATATATATATATATATATATATATATATATATATATATATATATATATATATATATATATATATATATATATATATATATATATATATATATATATATATCTCTCTCTCTCTCTCTCTCTCTCTCTCTCTCTCTCTCTCTCTCTCTCTCTCTCTCTCTCTCTCTCTCTCTCTCTCTCTCTCTCTCTCTCTCTCTCTCTCTCTCTCTCTCTCTCTCTCTCTCTTCAGCGGTCGTACTACCTCTATACGCTAGTACTGCTGCTCATCAAACTGTTTTTCACGTTGATGTAGAAACCAGGGGCGGATCCAGCGGAAAATCCGTTGAGCAGTGGGCGTGGGAGTAATGTACTGGAGCACATTGAACCCTTTTGCTTTTGCTTAAGTGGTGTTCAACCTGCAATGCTCTCAATGCTACAGTGTTCACTCAAGCCTTTTGCTCTCAGAAGGACACTTTTCTTTCAAAGGGGCGCATATTCCCCTCCTAAGGGCTCTTCTAGCTTAAAAATTTGTTGAGTGGGATGGGGTGCACTGGAGCCTTCCTGAGGGGTGCCTTTCCTCGGTTGAAGGGGTGCCACCTACCACTGGAGTGGGTAAATTCTTCCAGTGCCCTCCTCCCTGTACCCGCTCCTTTTAGGAGCTGCTGGCAGGACAGCAGCCAATCTCAGATAATGTCTTGGCATGCAACGCCATGGGGATATTGTTAGAACCATCTCGCACACCCTACCACTATGCACGGTTGTACCCACAAGTGTTGAAACTTTAATCCATCTGGCGCATCTCGCGTGGGCCGCATATGGCCGCTGGAGTCGACCACCCGCCGTACTTCCGGGTACTGCGGCATAGTCTAACCCACGGCGACCACAGCGCCTGCGACGGATTTAGCTGGTCTGGGGTATGATGTCGTCCAGGTGTGAACTGAAGGGCGTTTGCGTGAGCACAATATTTCGTTTAGCTGCCAGCTGTCAGAAACATTATGGACTTGAGTTCCATCAGCAGAGCTGGAATGTCACAGGAAAGCTGTTGGCATGAATCTTAAAATAAGGGTCGCCAGAAGGCAAGTTGGTTTTGCATTGTGGGACACACAATATAAATTCGGACAAAGTTATTGTTGTAGGGGCGAAAGTGGTGTTCAAGCTGCAATGCTCGCAATGCTGCAGTGTTCACTCATGTTGACCTGAATGGTGACTCCCCTGCCTCTGTATTTGTTTCCATGGGTTTAGGAAAGTATTTCAGGTGGGTCAACATCAATACATGTTTTGCTGAGAGAGGGGTTGGAGGGGGTTCACCCACAAAACTTCCCGACTATACCACAAATAGCTACAAATAGTCGGTCCTGGTGGTGTACCTGGGTTTCGTATTGTCGAGAACGCTCACAGCGAATAGTTCAGGGTCCACACAACAGCCGCGCTGGAGAAACATTCACCTTGCAGTTGCTAATGTATATTACATTAGCAAGGTCGATTGGGAGAAGGCTTCTTGCGCCATTCGTATACCTGCAGGCAATGAACCGATTTCGTAGATTTAAGGGACAATCGATAGTTCACGAACTGTTACTGGGGTAACTTGTTGTGTTGGTCTTGGCATGACGGCTAAAGTTCGCGTAATGCCCAGATGGAAGTATTTCGACTGTAAAAAAACACATGGCATCGTAAAAGGGAGCCTATATATGAAGCGAAAACATCACGTATATTTTAGTGTGCACATCTGATGCTCAGAACGGTTCATTCGAGGGGTTATTGTGGCAGTGGGTTCCTGGAAAGTACGGCAAAGTGCTACCAAAAGGACAAGGCGTGACTTTTATTAGGTGTGAAATATAAAACAGGGCCAGAGGTAGCATGGCGGGGATGGGGAGGGCAGCGCTTACCTGTCGTAAGACAGAGAGAAAGTCTCAACCCCCATCCCGTCATGAAATTTCAGGAGGGTTTTCTTGTTTGGTTCAGGGGCATAAAAGGAGGCTCATCCTGCCGTCTGAAGAGCCTAGGCCATGAGGCTCCTAGAGCTCAAGAAAAGGCTGCAAAATCCAACAGGTGGCCCCTGGCCAAAAGGACAATTGGTCTCAACAAGATGTCACGGAGGTTACGATTAGACCCCAGCACACTGACTGAAGACCTTATCGCTTTGTCCGAAGATTCGATACTAGGACGCACATAAGTCTTGACAGGAGGCCCCTAAAGCTCATACTAATGCCCGAACACCCAACAATAATCCCTATGGTATTGTTCGAAGGCTCAAGCAAGGAGGTTCATGAGTGCTGATAGAGATCCTTAAGCTTGTAAAAGGCTCCAATGCCAAGAACAACAACCAGAAGAAGAAGCAGCAACTCTGCAACAAGAAGCCCTTCTCGTTGTATATTTGTTACTAGGAAATTTGTGGGCACTTATTAGCAGTCATTGGTGTCACTTTGTGGTGACCTTGATTGGGAAGTAGAATCACATTTTTGATTGCTAAAGCTGCCTCGAAAGCCATTTTTATTTCGTATGTGCTCATATGCCCAATGGTTAAGCTTCGGACATATGCCCCCGGTGTCCCTCTGTATCCGCCCCTTATGCCTATGCCTGAACTTACTCACACACCCATATCAGATATAACAGCAGAGGTGTGAAGCATGCTTCACGGAGCCGTGGGCTAGTTGCATATGGATTTCATAATTTGGTGCCTTCCTATGCACTTAGGCATAGGTACATACCATTATTTATAACATATTTACATACCATTCGTATGTAAATGGTGGGAGCTTATGAAGTACATGTATTAATATTATCCATAAATGGCAGAGTTCTTACATTTATTATTTATCATATAAGTAATTCATATATAATTGTTGACTATTTGTTGCTTCATCACCCATAACCCAGATTGCCCACTTTTCCCGTTTCTCGCTACATTTGGAAATACCAGCCAATCGTGTTATGGAAATTACAGATAGAAATGTGCCCGCTTTCACCCTGCACGTTGGGGTTTGCAATTAGAGAACTATGCGTTTGCGAGGAATATGAGTCATATATGCTTCATGAGCATGATCGATTCGTATAGAAGAAAAAAGTTTGTTTTTGGCCAAGTCATATTTGTTATATGGGAAATTAACCATTTGTTTACGCTCAATTATATTCATAGTTAGGTACACCAACCTACTCTTAGCTTCCAAGCTTATTTCAGTCGGCAAGCTTCAAAAAGTTTTAGGTCCGGCCGGCTTTGATCATTTTCTTCCGCCAGACCTGCTCAAAACCCAGCTTTTGTCAGCTTTTCACCAACCTCGTAAGCAATAAAACAATAAATACCGGTATTCCCAGTAATTTGAAGCATACAACGGCATGTTTCAGGCATACAAAGATAAGGAAATATGGCATCACCTCAGCATCAGTGTATCGCATATACCGTAGCATTACATATGCACTGTCCGGACAGCCAACACGAACACGCCAGCACACCATCTATGACTCGTGGAAAGACATCCAATTATCCTGGGTAAGCACTCCGATCGCCGGCATATTTAAATATACCGCAATAACTGAAACAACTTCGTCGATAGGACACACGGTAGGAATTGATTACAGTTGATGTGAAGGCGTGCATTGGACCCGCAAACGGTTTTTATGGAAAAGACCGGTGTGCCAAGAGCGTCAAACAGGTGTTGCCAGATCGAACAGCTGTGTCAGTGAGTGCAGTCCAGCCGATTATGGCACCGTGTGCACACACAACAATATCGGATTGGCTGAAGCGTGCCTTCATCGATGCTATTTTGAAATAAATGAGAAGATTTCCATAGCCCCGTGAAGGGCAGCAGGACTGGGAGCTGGGATCCCAGCCACATGAGAGCGCTCTAGTCGTTCGAACTGAGCGAGATGCGTGTGACTGCAGCGCCGCTCCAAATAACGCTACCATACTCACTGACTGACCTAGCATGAGCACTGAATGCGCATAGTAGAGCCTTGGGATTTTATCGTACCGGACGAGGGCACGACAACATTTTCGTACCTCGCACACGAAGGCCAAGCTTTGTATGCGCTTTGGAGCCTGTTGCGTCTATGTCGTATACGAAAGTAAGTTTGGTGTCGAGGAGAATTACAATGGACAAGTTTCACGTAATGGGTTTTTGGTTGCGAACAAAAACGGTAATAATACTTCGTAGACAAAACTGAAATGTTTTTGTCACAGGAGAAGCATTTACAGCAAAATTTAATCATTTCACTTAGGGGTTGCCATCGATTTAAAAACCTTCTCGTAGAAATAACGTCACATACATCGTGGTCTCGAAGCGGCCAAGCCTGAAACACACAGGGAACCACACGGAATACGTTGGATTGTTCCATACGAAGTTTTTTTTCCAACCGACTCGCGTCATGGATATTAAGGCGAGGGCTTGTGATACTGAAATGTTACCAATTTCAACGAAAATATGAAGCTTGGAAAGGTAGGTAATCTGTTATGGTGGTAATACAGCAACTAACATTTTTGTTTGAAATCCGGCGCAATGCGGTGCGTACAAACAGCAAAAGCTTGTACTATGTTTATGTGCAAAATGAGTAAAATAATGGAAAAGACAATGACGTAAATTATGTGTGGCTTAGCTGAACAAACACCATGGCTTCCCCTCAACAAAACAGAAGCTGTTTATACCTAGTTCCATGATTGGCATTCCATAGCGGGGTAAACTGCAAGCTGCATCCCAATGTAAGTACTTGATAAATGATCAATGAATAGCATGCCAAGTTTATTTTAATTTGTGAATATTGCACATCTTACATCACATGATTGGTAAAATATATGGCCAAATACATAAAGATGCAATTGAAATGCACATGTGTATTGTGATAGTTCGGCAGATGTCATAGCATACCTTCAAGCAGTAGTGTGATGGAACAGAGTGGGTAAGATTCCAATTACTGAAATATATTGATGATGTCCATGGAGATATTGCAAAAAGGGACTGCTATCAAATGACAAATTGCAGGGATGATTATGCTATACGCTGTGGATTTTAGACAAGGTACACGTGTTTTCAGGTTGATCGTTACATGGAATGCCAGGCATGTTGTGGAATTTTAATTAGCTTACTTGCAGGGGTATATACATTGTGCATGTGTAGCAGTTCATGCAATCAGTTATCAGTCAGTGTAGGCAGACATGATCAGCTACCTGCAGGTGTATTCACGATACAAATTTTGCATACATTTTACCTGCATGAAGCAAAGTGGTTAGCTTTGACAATGTCAGGTTTGGTTAGTTTTTTTATCTTGAATTAAATATACATCCTGAAGAAAGTTTATGCCACGTTACATTAGGTTTGGTTCTTTTAGCATTTTTTAAAGACCATTTGATGCATTTTTTATTTTATTTTATTTCCATGGGAGGTTAGGCTAGGCTATGTTACACTTTTATTTTTTTCCCATTATTTTTGTACTAGGTATGTTACCCATTTCCAGGTCCACTTTTAGTCTTATTTTGGCAGCCAACTGAAAAGTATGCATTTGCAGAGAAAACAAGTAGCCACATCATGTTGACCACATTCATGAACATTGCGCTGGAAAAAGAAATTCCAAGAATTAAAAAATTACAGTCACATATTTTTTTTTAAACAGTATACTTCTATTTTGTGGGAGTTTTCACAAAAATGGAAGATAAAATCACCGTTTACAAGCTAAACCTTGATGTGAAAAACGTCAATGTTCACACTTCTGAGGAAAGTACTCTGGCTCCAGTCTCCCCCCCCCCCCCACCCCCACCCTCATCCTTAGGCGTGCCCACGCCTATCAAAATACTCGTACCCCTGTCTACCAGTGGTACATATACATAGAAATGTTCGTCGCAGCAAGCGGGGCCACTAGCAGAGATCAGCGGACTGTCTCGGCGTGCAAAATCGCTCGACAACGTCCTCATCTTGTCGGCCGTCGGGAGGCCGATAAGCATTGTTTCTGGCTTGCTTGCAGTTGCATTTGTATGCATCGGCACAAACAAGAATAATAGCGTCGTTTTCTACGATCCATTTGCCCCCGACGATCGTATGTGGTCCAAGTTAAAACTGTCGCGATTATTTCGAACTGGCAGCTTCCCAAATGGAAGATATAATGGGCGGCAGTCAAGCATCGCTGAGCTCTACAGATGTGACGTCACAAATATTTTGACCAATCATGAGGCGTGGCATTCTGAAGTGCCTCTTTGAATTATTTAAGTAATTTAGGGATTTTTAAGAAATAAATGAATGTCACCATCGCCTTTAAAATTAAAAATCACTAGTGAAACTTGGAAAAATACGGCCTGTCCCGACATGAAACTTGTCCATTGTCTGGAAGCATGGGCGTTGATTTCGGAAAATAATTGAGGGGCGCAATACATCAAGGCAATGGACGGGCCCAAATATATTGGAGGGGGCACACTCCAGTGGCGCAACCAGGATTTCAGTTCGGGGAGGGCCAGGGTTGGAGAGCGGGCCCCCTCGCAAGCGGGCCCCCCTCATGTTTTTAAAAAGTCTGCGGAAAACATGCACTTACTTTTGAGCGGGCCCCTATGTTTGTAAAACTTCGCAGAAATAAAAGCACTTTTCCTTTATCAGGGGCCCCGGTTCGAGGCGGGCCCTGGTTAAAACGGGCCCCCAGATTTTCAGTTGGTTCAAAGGGCCCCTGATTCGAGCCACAGATCCGCTTCGCGGGTCCCTAGCCAGGGCTCTGAGTAGGGTGGCCCACTCCGAGCCAGGGGCCCGCTTCGCGGGCTCCTGGCTCGGAGCGGGCCCCAAAAAAATTTCGGGGGGAGCCATGGCCCCTTGGCCCCCCTCCCCCCTGGTTGCGCTACTGGCACACTCCATAGGGTCCCATGTTAAAAGTTGAAATTGCTGGGGTGGCAGATCCAACATTAAGGGGGCACTTGACCCTCAAAAGTATTTAAAGCAATATCCCTGTCATAAAGCCATAAAGTCATAAAGTGTTAAGGCTTAATTAGAGCCACAGGGGCCCATCTGGGTTAAGCCTATCTAGAAAAGGTACTAGAAATGTACATACTCTCACCCCAATCAATCCCTTATCTCAAGTTCCTAGGGAGCTATATATCCCAGCCTATCTAGCACCATTCACTTCCTATTGCATAACACACTCAACAATTACAAACTCCTCCCATCATACCCATTGTGCTACCATAGACAATCTCATCAGTATCACATCCCGAAGGAAGGTGCTGAATCCATAGCTGGGTACACCCTATATAAAGCTATAAAGCGTTTAGACTTAATAAGAGACCCAAAGGCCCATCCAGTTCAGTTAAGTCTGTAAATGGAAGATACCGTAAGCCTGGTAAAAAGACCCACCCCAACAATCCCACATCCTGAAGAAACCAGTCCTCCAATATCCCACACACCTATCAATGCCTATCTACCCTAGCTATCGAGCCCTATTCCCCTGATCTCTCTTAACACATGTGGATTGAATGCCTTATCAATAATTTTCAAACTGCATCCATGCCTGCTTAAAGGGGTCTGTGCCGTGCACACTTACTTAACATAAATCTCACCCCATCCATCACAAATTAGAACTCAAAAACAAGATTTTCCTGTCTAAAAAATTTGTCCACCCTACTTTTAAATACATTCAATGAGGAACTCCCCACAACATCAGCAGGCAGCCCATTCCACTGATCAACAACCCTTTGACTGAAGACCTGTTGCCACTTTACTGTCCTACACCTCAACTTGTCTAACCTGAATTGATGACCCCTATGTGATACTCTAAACTGAAGAGCGCCATTCAAAATGACCTGATCTAGTCCTTTAGCAATTTTGTACATTTCAATCATGTCCCCCTTTAATCTCCTATACTTGAGTGAGTACATATCTAATGCCACAAGCCTTTCTCTATATTATAATTTAACTATTCCGCCGATGAGTCTAGTTGCTTTGCGCTGCACTTCTTTCTAACATGTCTATATCTTTTTCTAGGTAGGGGCTCCATGCTTGTACAGAATATTCCAAGTGTGGTCGCACATATGCTAAGTACAGTTTTTCATGATTTCCTTGCTCTTATATATCACACTTCTATTAATGAGTCCCAGCATTCTGAGTGCCCTGTTCCTAGCTGAGCTACATTGTTTTTCTGCTTTAAGGTCTCTTGAAACCAACACATCTAAGTCCCTTTCCTCTTCAATAACATCTAGTTCCCTCCCTCCCATTGTATATCTGAAAGTCTCACCTCCAGACCCCAGATGCATAACCTTACACTTGTCATAGTTGAAAGACATCTGCCATTGATCAACCCACTTTTTAGGTCCTCCAAGTCTAGTTGAATATTTCTAGATTAATCACAATTGTTTGCCACTCCTACCAGCTTGATGTCATCAGCAAATTTGAACACTCTATTCCTCAGCCCTACCTCAATGTTATTCACAAGGATGATAAAGAGAAGTGGCCCTAGAACAGAGCCCTGTGGTACTCCACTCAGAACATCCTTCCAATCAAATCCCATTGTCTGAAAATAGCAGGTCAGAAGGCTTGCTATGAACTTCATAGCTCATTGAAATGATTTCAATGCCCGACAGAGGAGCACCATGTCGTCGACGGATTAAAAATAAGAGGCTTAGTACAGGGTATTTCTTCAGAGGTCACGAAGACACGCCAGGAGCCGACAGGACCTATCATGTTTCTTGGGTTCCCGGCCAGGAGGCCCAGAGTGTTGACAGGATATTCCTATAACCATAGGTGCAGTTTTCTGAATTATTAAAGGAGGGGAAAATACATAAAGGCAATGGCAGGTCCAAAGGGATGGGGGCATACCATATATGGCTTCATGTTAAAAGTTTAAATCATTGGGGGATGGCCAACATAGGGGGGGCAAGTTCCCTCCCAAAAGCACACAAAGCTACATCCCTGCCTGGACCTCAAGAGGAGGCCCCAACACCCGACGGGATGTCCCATCGTGTTTTATATAGACACCAGATCCATTAGTCTTGGCAGGAGGCCTAAATTCACGAACTGCCCCAACCCGACATGGTTGGGAAATTTCGTGATCGCCCGTAAACAACGATCATAATGTTTTTTGAAGGCTCCAGAACAGGCCGATTAGTATTGATAGGAGGCATCTAGAGCTCACGAAGCATCGCCAATGCACCCCAATTATCTTGAGGCCCCAGATCAAAAGGCCTATTAGTCGTGACAGGTCACCTCGTGTTGATCGGGGATCCCAGTTCAGATTGTTTAATAAGAGGCCCCCGAGAGCTCACTAAAAGGCCCAAAGGCGTAGCAGAAAGTGGAGTGGAGTGGAGTGTGTATGATGGTCTAGATTTGATGCGGTGACTGCACTAGAGCGTGCAATTTTAAGATATATTCGTGGTTTCATATGCACCTGCACCCACAAACCCGCTGTCTGTACCCAGTGCCATTCCACATTTTGTGCGCCATTATATAATTTTGCGCCTTTTTATTCTCTCTCTACTGTTCCCTTCCGCCCTCTGTCTTTCTTTCTCTTACTCTATCTGTCTGTATCTTCTCTGTCCGACTTCTTTCCCTACCTCCTTCTTTCTTCCTCTCTCCTCCTCGGTGCACACGCGTGCTCGGCGGGTGGTTCAGACTTCTCGTCGTCCCGGCCAGTGGTTGGTCGTGACGTCACGCTCCCTGCCGGTGGTTGGTCGTGACGTCACGACTCGCCGTCGGTGGTTGGCGGCCGGCCGGCCGGCCGGTCGTCGACATTCTGTCGCTGTTTGCGCACAAAAGGGTTCGCCGTTGTTTACCAAAAATTCTGCTGTTCCCGTAACTTGAGGGGACCGGCGCTCAATAGGATAGTTAGATAGGAGGTAATTTTACCGGGCCAGGTTCAACGGCCGCGCGTAACCCTCGCCGGCGGCGGCGCGCGGGAACGGTACCCGGCGTGTGCGTGTGCGTGTGCGTGTGTCCGAGGTGGGGAGGGTGGGGAGGAAGTGGACTGGGCGGTGGCGGCGCCGTCACGCGGTGTGACCGCGCGCCGATACGGAAGGGGGAGCGCGAGCCGACATGCAGCCGCCCGTACACAATGTGCGCGCCGCACCTACACGCCAGACACGGATGCCGTGCGGCCGACATCTGGCCACGGCAATCTCCGGCCGGGTCAAGGCCAACGTCACCGTGTAATCCACCGTCGCGGAACCAGTGCACTGCACGCGGCACAATCGCATTTGGTCCAGCGCGGGCACAGTGGGCTGATCGTCGCTGAGCCAGCGCTGATCGAGTAGAGTCCACCTCAGAGCAACGCCATAATTCGAGGGAACAGTACTAACCTGATGGCGCATTGAGATCGGTGGCGTAGCGAGGGAGCGAAGGGGGAGCCCCTGGAGGGTCGGAGGGGCCCCTTCGATGTAGGGGCCGAAGCCGTCGATGCAGGGACACGCAAGGACCTCCCTGTGCCGACGCAAAGGGCCCCTGGACCGACGAAAGGGCTCCGGGCTGACGGAAAGGGCCCCTGGACCGACGAAAGGGCTCCGGGCTGACGGAAAGGGTCCCGGACCGATGAGGGAGACTCGAAGGCAACGGAGAGCGCCGTCGAGAAAATATTGAGGGCCCTTGGCTGGGCTAACGTGAAGGGCTAGAACAACGGAGGGGCCCGGATCGTTGGAAGGGCTCTCAGGCTAACGGAAAGGGCCCCGAGCCAATACGAGGGGCCCCTGAGCTGACGGTGGGGCTTAAACCGAAGAAATGGTCCCTGACCTGATGATGAGGGTCCAAGTGCTTGAAAATGCTCCTGCGGCTTGCCGGACAGGACCCTGGGTTGTCAAAGAGGGCCCCTGGGGCAGCTAGTTGCCGGAGAGGACCTCGGGCTGTCAGAAAGGGCCCTTTTGCCAATGGATGGGGACCACACTGTACAAGGGCCCCTGACCTGATGGAGGGCGCCAATCTGTTGAAAGAGGGCTTCCGGCCTGACGGAGGAGGCCCTGGATCACTAAGGAGGGCCCTGCGCCGACGCAGAGGACCCCTAACCCCTGGAGAACCCGGGCCGTCGGAGAGTGCCTAGAACCGGTATGAAAGGCCACTGGACCGACGGAGGGAACAGAAACCGCACAGGGGAACTCCTTGCGTAATAGAGGAGGCCCAAAATTTTGAAAGAAGGGACGGAGGCGGCCCGGGCTGGATGTGCAGGGCCACTGGGTTGGCTTTTTAGCTCACGATGATGGGAGGGGCTCAGAGCTGACAGCGGGCATCAGGCCGATAAAGATTCCTGCGAGCTACGGAGACGATCCGGACAGAAGCGGAGGGTTCCCGATGCTTCGTAATGAGCCTCCAAGCCCATGGAGGGGCTCCGGGCTGTTAAAAAGTAGTGGCCTTTCCAATGGGTAAATAGGCACCCGCCACCACCCTTGGCAAGACCGATCGTGCTCTCCAGGCGACTGCCCTGGAGAGACAAAAATATAACCGGGAAAAATGTTAAACGCATTTTACCGCTTGTGCAGAAGGGGCCCTTGAGATCTAAAGATGTCCACCCTAAGGCCTGACAATGGTTTTGAAGACGAGAGAGAGCCCGTCCGAGAGCTGGAATGCTCATGCCAGCTGGAAAGAGCAGTCTCAGCTGGGATGGGCCCCTGACAGCTGATAAATAAACAGGGCACCTGAGGGCTAGAGAGGGCTGGAATGTTCTTGGAGTTTGAAAGGGCCCCTGAGGGATGAGCGGGACGCCTACGATCCGAAGAGTGAGGGCCCATCTCAGAGCTGAAATGTCCCCAAGGTGAAAAGGCGCAACAATGTGAGCCTCGCCCCTAGGAATAACCTCCTTATTAAAATATGTCAGAACGTAGCGGATAACAGAAAGAAGCAATTATGTCCACGGAGATGAGCAATCGTAGTTTTACCAAATCATCAAATCATCAGCATGCGTTCATCCAAATGGTTTTACCAAATCATCAGCATACTTTAGAAAATGGAACATGTGCGGTGTGTGAACATAAATAACATCCCCAAGTGTCAATATAAGATACTTTTTTTAAAAATGCTTCCAAGTGAGGTTTTGCAGAATCACGTATTGCTATTAGGACGGTTCCTCTGGCAGTTTCCAGTGATGGCTGAGGTGGAGATCGTGCGTTCCCTGTACCAAGTCACCAGATGTGGTCCAGGAGTCATCTCCACGTTACCAAACATGGTGGTGTATGACCTTGCAATTATGAGCAGTCAGAAACCACGGTGCGGCACTGTCATCTCCACATTACCGGACGTGGTCCTCCCGTATGCCCCTGTCTTTGTCAATAGTCACAGACCACGGTGCCATGCCAGAGATGCCCACATTGCCAGAAATAGTCCACCAGCCGCGTGCAGTCTCCGGACGTCCCACCAGCCACGTGTAGTCCCCGGACGTCCCACCAGCCACGTGTAGTCCCCGGACGTCCCACCAGCCACGTGTAGTCTCCGGACGTGGCAGCAGCCCGTGGCGCGCCACCGTACACCTGGAGGCGGTTGACTCGCCGTCCCCACCGTCGTCGGCACAGGCCGGCCGACTGCACCGTTGGCTCCGTTACTCGGACTCGGCCATCGCCTGATTACCGAGTCGTCACGTGCGGGCCGCATGGGCAGGCATCGGCTGCTGGACTGGCACATCGAGTGCCGCACACAGAGCGCCAGATCCCCTCAACACAACTCTTGTTATTTAAAAATCAACTTGAATGCTGATGACATTTTAGCAGCGTGGCTCGAACACTACAAGACCGATCACGGGGAAATAATATCACCTTGATGCATCAAGAAATTAGCCGATGTAATGACATGTATTTTTTTGTACCCAAAAAGAACGCCGCGAGCTTCACCAATTATAGCCCCTGGGCGCTGGTTTAGCTTCTGTTCGACTCGAACTATATTCCTGACTTCATGAAATCATCAGGTTCTTTTCAGACCAATTATTTGGCAATGGCGTGGTTATGTAGATGGGGACCAGGTGAAACAACACCAACTGCATTTGTTCTGGGGGGGGGGGGTACAAATTGATTGTAGGTCACTTCTCTTTGTTTCCCTCTATATAGGTATTAGTCCTAATGCTAAACTTATGAAATGTTGTGCGGATGCGTCTCATACGACCCCAAGATCGAGCCGCACTTCAGCCTGGGGAATGAAGGATACAAATGGTGCCGACGCACGATCCTCAATGCTTTTTGCACGCAAAATACACAATTGACTATGCTGCACGCAAAAGACAGCATGCAATCACTACATCATGCCTGCTGACTTCAGGTTCCTATGATGCAGAGATGCCATTATTTCCTGGTGCATTAGGGTCATAATGAAAGTCAAGGTTAAATTAGTTTCGACCTACAATTACGCGCCAGAAGTGTTTTCGAGCAATAAATTCGCATTTGGAAATAGTTCATGGCCGAGTAATTGGATTGTAGATTTAATAGAATATTTAGGGCGCCAAAGGTCTCTTGGGCGAAGGAATGTCGACAGCTCTTACACTGGTTTTCGTTATCCTGACGTCAGTTCATATTTCGCAAGAACCACTGACGACAAAACATCGGAGAGACGAGGAGAAGAACGAGGCTGTTTTTACTTTTGTGAACTTAATTTCAATGTTTGTCCCGATAACTACGGGAAACAGTCGGATGCAAACAGAGCTTGTTGCCACATAGACCATGAACCTTCTAGCCGATCGGACAATTTTGTGGTGAATCTTGCGCTTAAGTGGCCGTCTCCCAACCAAAAGGCGTGGGTTTGAGTCTCACCTAACACTACTCTACACTGAAGTCGGACGCGAGAGGGACAGGGCCTGATACCAGCGCTTCATCAACTCACCTACCAGGCGGATTTTTATGTGGCTATTTCCAGCTTCTAACAAGCCAATGATACGAATTATATGCATGCAGTTCATGGTTAGTCTTTTATTACTTTTAGAGAGGAACGTAGCGGCGCAACGACGGCTGAATAAGCACTCAGTGGGGGTCTTATAATCGCCTCAGTGTGGAGCGTGAAAACCCTTAAGAATCTTTTTCTATGTCCGGAAATCTTTTCGTTGTAAATGTACATAAATAATTCATAGATGCATGATTGGAGCCGAATTCATGCACAGTGGTGGTGGGTAAAACAAGTGCCACTGCACCACGTCCAATTTGTGAAACCTTCAGCTTCTCATAGTGTGACGTTACACAAACATTGCTCGGGAAGGGACATGTCATGCTTGCTCCCACTCCTGGCAGCATTTGCAGACAGTACTACACAGCTCCGGTCTAAAATTGGCAATAAGACACAAGAGCTGCTGTGAGCGGGGACTAGACCCACCCGACCCAAGCTTGCCTCTGCGGCAGTAGTTCATTGGTGGTGCAGGCTGCCGGTCTATGATGGCATCACAGCTGACGGCGCGGCGGGGTCGGCCCGGGGCCGTACTGGTCGGATATCACCCCGCATGGCGCAGCAGGGACGCCGAACCCCACCGTAGTTCGACTGGCCGACCAGGCGATCACGCCGATACGGTGGAAAAACAGTGCGCCGATTTATTTGTACACAG
Organism: Ashinkailepas kermadecensis; assembly: GCA_034440615.1. Lineage (NCBI taxonomy): Eukaryota > Metazoa > Arthropoda > Thecostraca > Neolepadidae > Ashinkailepas > Ashinkailepas kermadecensis. The sequence continues at coordinate 282,816 of JAOTOM010004653.1, read as the reverse complement.
TTTCCATGAGCTGTAAGGCTATAAAGTCGTCATTTACATCTAACATAAGATGTGATTTACATGTAACTATTTATGCACTTCACATGACGTGGTTACAAGCATGCACTACCATTCTTGTAACCGTTGCTGCTGCTACTTAATTGAAATGCAGGCTGGCGTGAAGTAACATACAGAGTTTATTCATCTGTATATTCTGCATCTGTATATTCTGCATCTGTATATTCTGCATCTGTATATTCACATCTGAATATTATATATTCTGATACTCCGGACAGTGTGTGTCTACTCATAATAGTCCGGGAGATGCGTGGCCCAGAACTCATAACTCCGACATCGTATAAGTCCAAATGTGGGATAGATCGCTCGACAACACACATCACTTGTGTGTATGGCCAACTTGTGTGACATTAGTGTGCCTTAGCTAACTACGATACGATATTAGTCTCCATCTTAGTCTTCTGTTTAGCTTACTTCTTCATCTTCATGGTCTCCCATGATACATCTATACAGCTTTTTCAACGAAACATTGGTATTGCTTAGTTTTAGATGCAGATACAAATAAAGCAAAATTATGGCGCTTCGCAGCCACAAAGGTCGTGCACTACGCTTGACAAAGATGCACCACAAAACTTGGTATGGAGCATTGTTCAAAATATATAAATGTGCATACAGCAACTATGGCCGAAAGCGATGCTGGCCACATGCTCCTAGATCCTAATCCGGCCTGACACACGCCCATAGGTGTGGCCCACATGTTCCAGCCCTGCCTGACACATGCCCACATGTTCCAGTCTTGCCTGCAGATACGCTTATCTGCATGGTACAGCCCTCGCTTCACGAGAGGTTTGAGGGTTACGTTAGTGATGAGACGACCTCTCCCACATGATCTTCGGAACTAAAGCTGGTAAAGGAAAAAGTCAGACGGCTTCGGAAAGTCCATTAAATGCATGATAGTTTGAATGTCATGGGTGGGTAACGCCATCAATCCGCCAGGTGAGGTCAAACAGGTCAATGTTCTCGTTTTCAGCAATAATTGGAGTACCGGATTTTTTATCTACCAATGGAAGGATTCAGTCCAACTAAATTCATCTTAAAATGATTGAAAATGACGGAAAGATTTTGATCAGCTATATTCCGTGGAAAAATAATTCGCGGTATTTTTATTTAAAAAAAATAACGTATGTCAAAGTATCCGTATCGATAAATAGCTTCCGTATTAATATATTTGTAGGTAGCATCATATGTGTTCGCAGAACTACCGTAAAGTCTTCATCTCTTTAACCGAGAAAAAGTGCGAAGCCACACTCTCGGATATCAATGACCGAGCAGGTCGTCGACCGGGACGTCGACGTTCAGCCTTCAACGAGTCATGCCACTCAAGTCGCCAGTGCCGTCTCAGTTATCAGTCCCTGTCCTCGCCAACGTCTCCAATCAGTGATCTGTGTGCTGGACACAGGGTTGAGGTCAACGCCACCTCCTCTGGAACGTAAACGTGCCTCGTCTGTTCCGGCCGGAGGTACTTAAAATAAAAGCGCAAACTGACTGTAAGTCGCACGCACAAACATATCTATACAATGCACCTGTCTAGTGGCCAGCACACCAACACCGAATCAGCTATGGTGACAGCACGACACTAAGTCGGTGGTGTTATCGAAGGGGAACCAAAATCAGCAGTGTGTTGGTTACCGATTAAAACTCGATCTGCTCAATAAACTAGCAGTCAAGTGTACATGCAGAAAATTCCAGTCGAGCTATTATTTCATGTATGACGTCAATTCGGAAACCAGGCGCAATATTCTGGAAGTACAGAAACCGAGTATGTGCAATTTGCAGTTGTGACAGATGGAAGAAGAAACCAAAGAAATACCATGTTTTAGTCCACCATAGAGACGCGTATGGTGCCGAGCCACATCCGATTTTCCTCTGCTCACCCGACCTCATCATGAACATCCTTTCCTCAGTCACCACGCGTGCATTGATAGAGCGTGAGAACCCCGTTTGATGGACACTTGAACAGCGGCGTGAAAAGGCTGGCACAAAGCGGCGGCCGGTCTCCCCATCCTGCGCGAGCTCGGCGCTGACCGTGCCGGACGAGGCGACGACCGCTTCCTGCGCGCGGACGACAGGTTGAACGCACACGGCGCCGCCGGCCGGGGTTGTTTACTCCGGTCGGGCCTGGGAAGAATTCGGCCCGACCCGGCCAGGTAAGCGGACGGAGACACGCTTCCTGCGGAGGTCGCTGAAGGGCACCAGAGGCCGTCCACCCCTTCGCCCATTGGCCTCGCGTCGGGTCGGCTTCGGTCCGATGCGTGCCGTTTTGAACGACTTGACTTCGTGATTTTACCTGAGGTGTGTTTCGCGAGGCAGTGAGTGTTGCTGAGGCGGAGCTGTATTCCCAGCTAGGAATAATTTCCCAGTCTTACCCATCATTTTCATCACTCAGTTTCCACTCTTCAGTACAAAAATGGCATATGTGGAGTGACTTCATACCACCAACAATTATCTTGCTGACATGCATCCCCTTTCCTCAGATTCCAATGTCTTCTCAAGTCATGAAGATGAGCACAGCATCTTTGTCAGCAGTCAAAATTCACAAGACTGGTGTTCTTTGCAAGATAAAAGGAATTGGGATTTGAAGACGCTTAGGCATTCGGGGTGTCAATATTCACTATGCTTAGGGATGCGCACGAGTCTATGAGATTCCAATGATGTCCTGTTGTGTGCCTTCATCGCTATTTTGTGCAAAGTTGAAGTACAATCGTATGGCATGATGAATGAATATACCAAGTGTTAATAAATTTCACAACCCTATTTATTTATTTATTTCGCGATACATGCCCTCCACGTACAGTGCCTGTTATGGACAGTCTGGGTATAACTCACAGATATTTACAAAGAAAGGATATATATTTGTGGTCAAAAGTGGGAGCAGATGCGCAACAAACATTCATACACCAACATAATACAATACCCATATCACTATCTGCAATGTACACACTGTGCTTGCAACACGAGCTATAAACGAGTAGTTTATAGAAGTGATAGGAAAGCAATGGCCTAAAGGTGAGTTCATAGTGTACACAGATCCATTGTGTAAGATTTTGTGTGTGACTAGTGTTGTTCGCGGAGATAAGCTAGTGCATGTTTCTTGAAGTTAGACAGCCTCGATATTTTTGTTTCAGTAGGAAGTTTGTTATAGTGGAAGACTGACGAGTAGATAAATCTCCTGAGGCCCGCCTCTCTGTGTATGGCTGGCAGGTGCAAGTGGTCGTCTGCACGTGTATGACGGTTTCGCAGGGTAGAGTTTGCAGTGATTTGACAGGCAATGTGCGTTGGCTCACCCGTCAGAATGATCTTGTGGAGCAAAGTAAGGCTGTGAAATAGATACAGATCAGCTGCGTTGAGTAGACCCAACTCGTTACGGGCGTCAGAAATATGATCCAATTTCCCTAGACCTGACACGACTCTAGTGACGAAGTCAATGATCTTGTCTAGTCTGAGGATATTTGCTGCCGACCCGCTCCCGTAAACAGATATGCAGTAGCGGATATTGGATATAACTAGGCTATTGACTATGGTGAAGAGGGTACTGGTGGGCAGATGGTGACGCAGATGGCTCAGGGCCAGAAGGAATCCAGTGCACTTGCGGACCACAACAGCTACATGGGAATCCCACGACGTGTGGCGATCAAATGTCACCCAAAGGTTCCTACACGAATCGCTCTCATCTATCACGGCGTCCCTGAAGCATACTCGTATCGGGGTAATATTGGGAAGATTTTGACGCGATCCGAACGTGAGAAGCTGAGTTTTGGTCGGGTTTACCTTCAAACCGTTACCCAGGCAGTAGTCGTAGAGTTGGTTCAGACATGTCTCCATCTGACTTATCAGATTTGGGAGATCAGATTTGCGACCGGAGATGAGGACCTGGGTGTCGTCTGCGAACTGAGTGACGTGTGCTACCGGGACGTGCAAACTGAGGTCGTTCGAAAAGATGCAATAGAGGAGTGGACCTAGTGATGAGCCTTGAAAAACACCTATGTTGTTTGGGAGAAAGGAGGAGAGATGCCTGTTTCCGCGTTGATCTGAGATGCTAACAGCCTGCGTGTGACCTTCCAGATGCGCCCTAAACCAGTCAGTATCGATTCCATGGGGTTCTAGTTTAGTGAACAGTTTGGTGTGGTCTATTACGTCGAAGCATTTACTGAGGTCCAGAATGCAAAGGAGAGCTACTTCCGAACGGTCCATTGCTGCTAGTATTTTGTCCGTGACTGAGATGAGAGCGGTTTCCGTAGAGTGGCGTGGTCTGAAGCCGTGCTGAGTTTGGGCCAGTAGGTGGTTTGAGTTCAGGTAGTGATAAAGTTGTTTCTGCACTACCCTCTCTGTGATTTTGGCGATAACCGGAACGAATGAGATGGGCTTAAAATTAAAGGGATCCGAAGGATCTCCTGATTTGTGAATGGGAGTTACTATTGACTGTTTCCAAGTGGAGGGGATATCAGCTGTAATCAGGCATGTGTTTATAATGTCGAGCAGCACTTCTCCGATAAAAAGAACATAAATTTGATAACCTTAATACCGATCCCGTCGGGTCCGCAAGCATCTGTGCTTCTCATGTCCATGACAATTTTGGCTAGCTGTTCGAGGGATATGAGTGATACTCTATAGGAGCTGGTAGAGACGCGCGATAGCCGGCAACTGGGAGGTATGTGTTCATGCATGTTTGCCTGGCGTTTGACCTCTGCTGATACCTTAGGTCCGACACTAACAAAGTATTGATTTGGCTGTTCAGGTAGGACCTGAGGTTGAACTCTGTGAGAGCCTTTTTGGTGTCGATAATGGGCTTGATAGCACGCCACGCAGCTCATGGGCCTTTCTGAGCTATCTTTCCGCTAATCTCGTCCCTACAGTCAGCTCTAATAGCTGAGTGAACTTGTCTGCTAAGTACTTTGTATGTGTTTATATCTTGCAAGTGCAAAGCTACATTTCGCCGATGCATGAGCTGTTTGTAGCTTCGCTAACATGTGGTGCTGTTGGGTTGGTTCCGAATTTTGTTGTTTCTGAGTGGCAGGTGCTCATCGAGAATAGGTGTCTGCAATCTCAGCAGGGTGTCCCATTTGTCAGTTCATAATTGCGACCAGTGACCTGGACCCAGTCGATCTCACCAAGGTCAAGGGTCAGTTCCGAGGTATCCACTCGTCCGAAAGAACGTGACTTTATCACGGTGTTAACTCAGGCAGGCCTGTCTACTTTAATCGAACATATTATAAATTTGTGAGGACTGTAGTGGCAGAAACTCACTCTGGTTCTGCCGACAGAGATGGGCGAGTTTGTTATGATGACATCCAATAAACAGCCTGTGGCGAATGTAGGGCGCTTTACTGTCACGGTAAGTGAATAGTTGCTTATGAACTCAAGAAGGTGTGTTTGCTGGGGCTATTAGCCGTGTCGAGGAGGTTGCAATTTAAATCACCTGCGAGGTAGAAAGTGCCGGTAAAGTTCAGTGTCGCCAATTGAACCTGTCTTTCGAGCTCAGCGAAGCCATCATTTAAGGCAGGAAGAGTGTTACGAGGAGGCTGATATATTGCCGCCAGAATGAAATATTTTCCGCTTTTCCCTTTGACTCTGGCCCAGAGAGATTCTAGTTTGGAGCTCGAGTTTGGAGGCGTAGAACTTTTCAAAACGGTGATAGTTAGCGCTGACTTGGCGATAATCGCCACCACACCGTAACCACTAGAGTCGTGCCGGTCCGCGCGTTTTACTTGGTAACCAGGGAAGTTAATGAGACGCGTGGGGGTGCTAGGTCGCAGCCAGGTCTCAGTCACCACAGCTAGGTCTAGACAGTAAGAACGAAGGTCGTGGTGCAGCTCAAGTAGCTTAGGTTTGATAGATTGTACATTGCAGAGTCCCAGGTGAAGCTGCTCTTTGCACTGCTGAGCTGTCACATGGCTTGTTCCGCCCCGCGATCCGCGTCTTCTGCCGCCCCTGGCGCCCCTATGTTGCATGCAGTCGCATATGTGTGTATATGCAGGAGTCAAAGCACATAAGGGAGACACCCTGTGACTTGCCGAGCAACAGATACACACGCATCAATGACAGCACGTCACACAAGGCCTCTTGTTCACTAGGCACCATGGTGTTACGAAATTATGCATATTAAATACGGCGCAATACATTCTAACAAGATACGGATGCTGATATGCTGTTTATAGGCAGTTGAAGGTCAAAACACGAATGTCGTCACGGGTTTTTGGAGAGAGAGAGAGAGAGAGGGAAGGTTCCTAGTTCGATTCCTTTCGTGCAACGCCGTAGGCGTAATGTTAAATTTCACGAAGATTAAAGAACGCGTCCCGCCGCTTCTCGTGGTGGCGAATTGTATGGGCAGCAGACATGTAGCATGTAAACATGGGCAGATTGTATAAAGAGACCGAGCAGGTGCAGACACGAGAGGACTTTTGTCATATATATATATATATATATAAATATATATATATATATATATATATATATATATATATATATATATATATATATATATGTGTGTGTGTGTGTGTGTGTGTGTGTGTGTGTGTGTGTGTGTGTGTGTGTGTGTGTGTGTGTTTGTGTGTGTTTGTGCTTCTCTGACCGAGAGAGGGAGCCCCACCGGTGAAGCTCCAGTGCACATCTTCACTCTTCAACGGATTTTTCAGCCAGAGGCGCCTCTCTCAGAGGAAAAGGTGTCCTTTTGAGAGTAAAAGGTGCACCTTCAGTACGCCCGAGAGCACCTCCCCTCTCCTCCTCCGCTGAACAAATGTCCAGCCGAAGGTGTTCCTTCAGGGACTTCCGGGGTGACGTTCCTCGGAGGAAATGGCGCCCCTCCAGACTTGTGCCCCCATGAAAATTATAGATCCGCCCCTGGGTATGACCACCTACTTTGGCATCCATTTTCCACGCAACAAACATTAGGCGCGATCGAAGACTGGTTCAAAAGATGGTCATTTTTTTCTGAGTAGTATTTGTACAAGAAAAGTGTGCTAATTTATGTACATTAACATTTCCAAATTCAGCACGGGGATCACAAACACCCTATGATACCCAACATAGTTTTCTTCAGTATTCAGATATGTAGCGGATTTTTTGTTTGCATTTTCAGGTCTGAATATGCACCGACCTGCACCGACTGCACCGACCATAGTGGCGAGTGTATGAAACTCCCATGCACTAGCCACTGGGCATGGAGGCAAATAATGCGAAGTGTTGGAAAACAAACAAACAGGGTAAAGAGCATCCTTCCCCCACAAAAAAGAAAACAACACAAAAAACAATCTAACATAAGACAGCGGATTAAAATGTTCACCCATGAAGCTACCCATCAAAAGCTGATAGAATAGTGAAAAGCGAAGTGGAGAAAATCGACCAAAATAGACTGTTTGTGAACCTCAACACATGACTTACAAATTAGGCTGAGGTCACCTTCCGATGACAGCCACTGATTAAAGAACGAGCGACTACTAGTTGAACTGTTCTCGGCGCCGATTGTTTCGCTGTTCGAGAGAGCATTGCTTTGTTCGAAACTCCACTGTGCCCGCAATCAGGCAGCTCTCGCAACATTGATGATCCATACCTCTTCATGACACCAACCATGATAAACGGCGAACATGTAATACAAGAAATGTCAAACAAATGTGGCAAATCTGCGCAGGAAGGAATTCGCCATACACAGGAAAGATTTCCGTCGGACACTGGAAGTGATGGACATTGATATGCGTCACTGAAGCACAGGAAAGCGAGTTGGACTTTGGAAAGGAAGACGAATCCCGGCATGCGCCTTTTTCCTACGGTGCCCGGCAGCACCACAGACGCATGATGCCCAATCAATATCCAACGGACATGCAGCCGGGCGTGGCGTCGGACCAGCTGTCGGTCACGCGCCGATTCGACAGCCGGCCTTGTTTACGTCTTGACGGCGCGCCGTTGTTTACCGGCGGGTCCAGTCGCCACCGGGCGACAGTGCGACCGACGCGCCTCAGCACGGAACTGTCGCGCCGGCCGTCGGCAGTGCGCACCGATCATCGGGGATTACCAGCGGCGCGAACGGCCCAGTCCCCCCCCCCCCCTCACAGGCCATGTCTATCATGCTCATTCGCGTGTTTGTCACGCCGAGTGAATAGCAGACTGCGGCTTCGGGTGGAGCGGCGAAACCGGAGCATCATTTATTACCGGCTCAGGTAGCAATAGAAGGGTACAGCGGGACTGTTGTATACTTCAGGGCGAGGTATGCGGGTGGCACGGGCATTATCGTGGGTGGCAGGCCGTCGGCGTAATCGCCGTCCACGGAGGTATTCGCCATCGCAGCTGCGTGTGGATTTCGTCGTCTAGCATTTCTAGTTTCTGCTTGGAAGGTGTACGAGTTACATGCGTGTGTTCTTGCTTTTAAAATGTTGGGCAAATATAATGGACAGTGGGCAAATTTCGAAAAGTAAAAATGGGTAGGTGAGGTAGGAAAACCTTGCACTTTCCAAGGTATATATATATATATATATATATATATCGCTGGCCGTAACGATCGCACGACGGGTCCGTACCACCGACCATAACGACAGCACGCACGGTCTGTACCGGCGCATGTAGCCAGCGTACGTATGAACGGGCTCTACCTACCGTTCGGCAGTGGAACGTGCATATTTTCTGTACGTGCGGGCGGTGCCGGCTGGGGTGGAGTGGAGGCCGATTGTGACCTCATTTGACCCTGAAGACATTGACTTTGGGTCATGAAATGCATCCTGCAGCGAGTTCACTACAGCCGTAATTCCTCCAAATTGTGTGCTTCTAGTTTCAGATCTTAGGTGGCCGACCACCCCCCCTCCCCCGGTGAATGTTATGTGAGAGGTATGCTGACCGGGGATCTTCTACACTTCCTACGGTAGCGTTGCTTGCACTCTAAATGTAACGGAATGTGGTGCGTACAGAACCGGGCTGTTGAAATAAACAACCTGAACTGGATATGGATGCAATGTTTCATGGGGGTCACAAACCATCGCTGTGAGGTAGGTGTATGACCACTTTGGTTCGAAGATACAAAAAGTTGAATGCCTACAGAAAGTCTTGCCGCGGGGCAGCGTGAAGCTATCATGGAACCATCTCAGTGGCCCCAGTTCATCAGAATCCCTTTCAATTGTTTCTGGGACAGGGGCGGATACAAGGGGTGCTGGGGGCATGTGTCCCCAGTGTCCCCTCGGGTTTTCGGCCAGAGTTGCGCATTGAAAGAAGTCTGACCGAATGCGCCCTCGTGCGCCCGAATGCCCCCTCAACTTTTTCAGTCAGAAGCACCATTCCAGAAACAAAGTTCCACGATGACAATTCCAGATGGTCCAATTGGACATTCATTGCATGAGTAGGCATTAATTGAGTATTTCCCTCCCTACTTTCATGGACAAATATTATTACATGAAGCAACTCATATGACAGTGTAAAGTAATCTGAAGTGCAACATTAACGAACGGCCCTGACCGCTGACGACTGTGTGATCGGGTTGAAAGCACATCGGCGCCGAGATTCGGACCCACCACTATCAGCACGGAAAGCGGACGCCCTAACCAACTGCGCCAATCGTCGGCATGGCGCGGCCCGAATACGCGATGTAGAGCATGCCGACTGAGGAGATGTTTATTTCCTCGACGATCTCCGATGAAATTTCGCATGTTCTTTACACACCACATATATATATATATATATATATATATATATATATATATATATATATATATATATATATATATATATATATATATATATATATGCAGAGGAGCGACGGAACGTATTGGGCGCTGGAGAGCTGCGTCACCTCCCCCTTGCACGAGCAACGGGGTTCGTTGCATTTCCTTGGTGCGATCGTCTGTCGACATTCTCATGAGGGGCGCTCGCCTGGCAGAGGAAGGCGCATGCATTCTAAATAGTGGCGCCTAGTGCCTGCACTAGTACTTTTGTGAATGACACCAGTGTGCTTCAAGAGGGTGCCTAAATTTTCACCAGGTGTGCTAACTATTTGAAATGGCGCTTTCCTCTCGAGTTCCTCTCGAGATCGACACTCCTGTGGTCCGCTCACTCGGCACCCTTCGAACGAATGTGGCACACCTCCCATGCGGGACCGGTGCCCTTCGCTTTCTCTAGACCCACTCGCTGAATTTTGTATTAGGCCTCTTGATTGATCATTGAATCGACGTGTAGAAAAAGCTGATGTCAGCATTGTGTTGAACAAAGAGACGGAGGAGAGGTTATCTCAGAAATCGTCTCTCCCATACGGAAAGGACGGAACCCGGCACACCTATTGGTACTAGCCACCATCCGTGAGTGGCAGCAGGTGACTCGTGCATCCCAAATCATTTGTGAGGTCAATGTTCCCTCAAATCATCGAAACACGGGCGGAGCTTCGCATAGGCTATGTCGCATCCTTTGCCGTACTCATTATGTAAAAGTTGAAGATGTACTGTCAGGCAACTCACCTATCATAAGAAGAGGGAACATTGCGGATAGTTTTTCCCCAAAATCGCGAACAATCGGCTTACTGCCCCAACATAATCAGTGCTGGATGTGGTAGGGTGATAGACAACTCAAGTAACTGTCACTTATCTCTGCAAGGTTATTCTGGATCAATGACCTAACTTGACGTACGGTGACCCCTGTAGAGTCAGGAGTAATTATATGGTTAATATGCACTCTGAGGCTGAACAAGGTGTCTAATTTTGCCACTGGGCACTACAAAAATTAATGCATCATTAATGAAATGTACATAATTATGTCAACCCTGAGAGAAAATATAATTGCAATTTTTTAAAAAAGAATTCTAAATTGATATCGGAGGTCACCCAATGACTCAAAGAGTAGAAATCGGGAATTAATCGCGAGCTTATACAACGCTGGGTATGACACGCTGGCTGTCGTTGCATGTGGCACGCTTTTCCGACCTGGAGATGCTGGAAAACTTTCAACGTCTGCAGATTGCCTTATTTGTAAATTATGTAGGTACTAATGCATATATATATATATATATATGCATCAGTACCTACATAATTTACAAATAATGCAATCTGCAGACGTTGAAAGTTCCAAGATATAATTACACCTCAAAATGTAAAAAAAGAAGAAAATATGCTTACAAAATAGCGAAGGCACTCAGATCACCGTTAGATGCCACCACGAACGGCTGACACGCCATTTTCGTCGACAGTGATTTCGAGAAAACAGTCGACTCCTCATCTAAGCTGATCCGAGCGATGCCGTCGCAAGACGAATTCACCCTCATCGAAACTCACCGAGTGTCGTCTTATCCATTTTTTTTAAAGCTGAGGGACGTGAACAGACCCACAGACGAGTGCGTGCAGCTGAGATAGGTGCGTGCAGCTGAGATAGGTGCGTGCAGCTGAAATAGGTGCGTGCAGGCGTACGCTTGTGAGTGCATTCATGTGCTATGTTCAGATGCTTGAACATGGAATGGGCCTACGCATGATGGCATAACATAACAAAGGGATCTATTTTCTAATTTGTACGTTCTAATACCAGTAGAGCATGATATGCACAAATGCTGCCTGTTATTGATCTAAATCCATGACTTTCCTACCGCATCATTAGCTCAGAACTGTCATTCAGGGCTATCTTTCCAAGAAAAAAAATTGTGCCCGTGCTTGCGCAAATACCTGTGACCCGAACACTCCATTTCAATGTATTCTATTGACGACCAGAGTTCTTGGAATCACGAATGTACTCCGAGAAACTTGTGGGGTCACTCTGTGGGTGTTTTGTGTCGGAGGACATTATGGTTCAAGAATGAATAGTTTAGATGACAAATTACTGCCAGCGGTCGAGCAGCATATTCGTAATGCTTCAAGCAGCCATCAATCGCGCTGGAGCACCACCAAGAAGAGCGTACACGCGACACCCGTGTCGTCATCAATTTCAATAGTGTACAAATGCTATTGAAAGTGCATTAGACGGTCCCCATGGATAGGAAGGGATGGTCGACAGAGTAATTCAAGTTATTGTGAACGACAAGCTCCGGCGTATTCTTCTGATAGTGTCAGACATATCGAAAGATTACAGCACCACCGATTAGGATCAGATCAGCATCCCAGTCTGAGCCAGTAGGTTCGAATACAAGAGTAATAGAAGTGTACAAATGGAAGGTAAGAGAATATCCGAAGAAGGTAAAACGTAGACGTCATTTTACATCATGAAAACTAGCCAGAATAGAAAGGCCCGACCGCGACCGAGCTTCGACTATGCTGCTGTAAGTTCAAAACACATCTCCACAAACCCTCGTCGCCTTACTAGCAGCCATTTTCTATGCGGGATGCTTTCCTTAATCGTTCAGTGTCGATGCCTATCTCAGACCCGATCGCGCCATCACCGCATTGACTGAACCCATTGCCTGTACAAACCTCAACTGTATCGCTACAAGACGAAGATAAGAGAAAACGTCGGCATGTGTCTCAAGCGACTAACCAGATAAATTTGCAGATACTGAGAGCAAACTGTCCTGTATGTCATGTGACTCAGCATCACGATATCAGGCACTGTTAATATCCACGCATTTATGATATAATTACCTATCCAATGTACTTGGCGAGGAACGTCGACACTAGTGAGCGGAGCATATCCATGCCGCTTCTCCTGGAATACTCATGTTGATCACGATATATGTATGTATATATATATATGTTCCAATTTTTACGGAAAAAGCCGCCTCATTATTTGGTTCCGGGGTAAATCTGAGTCTCATTTAACCCATACCAGGTGATATAATGTTCGATTTAGGCTAAACACCATGAGTAAAACTGGTCCTAGCGCTTCTTCATTGTGCTGGGGCGATCATGTTCAACTAGGTGAGATACAAAAACAAAACAAAATAGTGCCGGGCGTGTGGAGTTAAAGACAAATACGCCACAGCATTTGTGACCTATGTGTCAAAGTATATCCGACCTGGCACGATCAATGTTCCCTGGATAAAATGAGTAGGGCTGCATGTATCGCTATAAACGGCAACAGCTCATGACGTCGTCAGTAGAGAACGTTGTTTTCTCTTCACCTACTGCTCCATATCCGTCCATCAAACCAGGCCCCTGTTGTGTGAACTGTGGGACAGTTGTCTGCTCCAATTGTAGACCGGCCGTGTTTTTGTCGCTCTATTCCGTCTATATTTGGCCCGCTCCAACTGCCACTGCCTGCCATATTTTTGTCGTCACCCTGTCCGTTGTTATTGTTACCCTATACTGACCGTCACATTTCTGCTGATGGCGAATGAGGGTCGGGCCGGCCGAGAATAGCCGCGCCCCGGCCGCCGATGCGTGATGGTGCGATAACCCGGCACTTATGGCCACCCCGGCCCCAGCTCCACCGGCCAGCCCACTCGTACACCTGTCGACCAATCGGCCGGGGTCCATGAACCCAACCCTCCAAATACAACACTTTCACTGGTGTACCCCTTATCCGGCCTTGGCCGCCGGCCGGCCAAGAAGTCGGCGGCTGTTTTTTTAGCGTTATCTGTGCGGGCGCCGGCTACAATGGGACGAGCGGGCGCGAGCGGGTGGCGGGAGTCAACACATTCCGACGTGCCGACAGTGGCGGCAACTCAGGCGGCCGTCTCATGTTTTGATACACGGCAAATTAGCATTATTGTCGTGCGGCCAAAGGTGCGACAAAAGCCCGACAGAGGTGTGCGCGGTGCCAACCGAGGCTAAGCCTCCGTGACAACAACCTTCGTCGCCGTAGCTCTATGAACGGAGGTCTATGACTTGGTGATCACGCGCAGTCTTGCATACGGAAGAATACTAGAACAGCATTGTTGTAGCCGGTTAATATAGGGACCGAGCACCATTCTTCACCGACCCTGCCCGAGTCGTACATGGAGGTTGTCCTTTCGACCATGCAGTACATGCTGTCCTGCTTTTCATCCTGATTTTAGCTATTAACCAATACGGGACAAAATGGTATTGATCCCTCTACTCCTCACCAACATTTCTACTCCCCTACAAAATTTTACAAGTTGTGTTGTCTTCAACCAAGCGTGGCTGACATGTGGCTGACAATCAAATGCCCCGCTTATTAGCACTCAAACTGCATTCATGACTCGGAGTTCGAATGATCAACAGGACAGCTGTAGTTCGCAACTACTACTGTCCAGTGGCCAGGGACGGATCCGGAAGGATCGATCGGGGGGGGGGGGGGGGTGAAAAATGTGCTGTGTGAGCGGCGGCGATCCCTGGTATGTACCATGCTGGTGTGGCTGCGGGGGTCCCTGGTACCGCCGATGCGGCGGTGGTGGTCCAACAGTGGTCAGCTCCAGCTCATCTTGCCTATGCGGCAGTGTCGGCACTGGCGGTTCTTCACAAGGCATGGACCGGCTCAATTGTTGAAGATCCTGCTTATAAGGCGTCAGCTGCCCTGACGCCCGGCCGCTCCTACGCCGCGATGCCGAGACCCGAGAGGCTGGCTGACCATTCGGTCTTCGTCCGGCTCTTCATCATTGCGGTAGGGAGCATACCAGTCTACCGTGTGACTGGCCTCAGTCCGTTCTGCATGGTCACCGGTGCAAACCCCATGCGTAGCATGCTCGCCCAGACGTAGTGCTGGCATGTGCGGTTCGCGTAACTTCTGCAGGTCCCAGCGCCACGACTGATCTTCGGCATGAACAGGTCGATGTGGTGCACCCCTAGCGGCGAGTTCGCGTACTACGGCTCACCGGCTCTGACGCTGTCCTAATATGCAGAGTCAGAGTCAGAGTCAGATTTATTGAGGTCTCCACAATAATGACTTTTCAGCCCTATCGTCAATACATTGCTGTAAAACTATATACATAATCCTACTTCTCGTGTCAATAAACAAGAGTCAATTAAAATCATCTAGACATAAATCACGCTTTACCTAGTGATAGAACGCGCCTCCAAACGGCCGTTCCACGCAGCTACGGCTCTGAACGGGTAGCTACGCTTAGCGAGTTTGGAGCGAACTCGCGGGAGCTCCAACATCCCTGTGTCTGCGCACCGAGTTCTCCTGGACGACACCTCCGCACGACGCTTGATAGAGCTCGCTAGCGTAGGTGGGACACCAGACGACGTTAGCTTCCGGATCATTGCTACGTCGCGCTCCTCCAACATGGCATCAAATTTCAACCATCCAAGTGCCTCTAGTGCCGGGGTGATCAGTGGCGTCGCCACGAAATTCTTCCAGGGGGGGCAAGGTCGAAAGGGGGCCTCCTGTTACCCGAAAGGGGCCTGCATTGTGTTAGGGTCTCATATTGTTTTTAGGCTCTTATACTATGGTTCGAGGATGGGGAACATGATTTCATACTGTTTTTTGTTTGTTCTTGGCATGGGGCATCATTTACTCAAAACGCAATAGCACTAATCATTTTGGCTGAAAACTGGGCCATACCAGGGTATAAATAAGTAATATTTGGATAAATGCATAAGTGCCAAAACAAACCATCGTCTCAATGCTTTCTCGAATCTTTCCGCTGGCCTCTAGATTGCAGCGAGCTGGCGGGGCTGGTGCTAAGCATATCTTACAGATATCTGCCATTGATCAACTCACTTTTAAGTCCTCCAAGTCTAACTGAATATAGCTAGATTCATCACTACTGTTATTTATTCCCATCAGCTTGATGTCATAAGCAAAGCTTGAACGACCATTTCTCAGTCCAAGGACGACAATTTCGTAAAGGTGACAACGAGAAGTGGATTCATTAGTTTTTTTAGCGTCATCCTAGGAATTTGTTTATTTTTATAACATTTGGTGCTGGCTGCAAGGCAACTGTCACACGAGCTAAAATATATCCTCAGCGAATAAATTCACGGCAAGAACAAGCATTGAACACCAATGCATAAATGACAATGCAACAATGCAACAATGTCAGTACATACATAATCCAAGCCTTCACATTCCACGCCGTCACGCCCATCGTTTTCGCTGTGCTGTGCCGTTTTGTAAATGACGTTGAGAAGGTATGGAAGCTGGGAAGCTCTAATCATGCAGGCTGTTAGTTAGTTAGTTAGTTAGTTATTGTGGTTTAGGGCGCATCGCATGCAGGCTGTAATAACAGAAAAGAAGTTTGTTGGAAGAAAATGCATTTAAAAACATCATTCATCCCATTTCATATGGGGCATGGATGTTGTATTGCATGCTTATGAGGGGGTAATTTGTCCCCTCAATGTTGGCTTTTCCCCATGGGCGTATGTTTCGGAAAATTATTGAGGGACCAGTGGAGTACCTATATTTGCGTCAAGCAGGAGGGGGCAAACGGATTTGCAGGGGGGGAGGGCACCTACGCCCATTAAAAAGTCCTTGGATTTCGACCGCTATTTTGTCAAAGGGTACATTTCGAAATAATATGATTAGTCATCAAATAAATTGTCCTGTGGAGGGGCCTAATCTACCACTATGGTTTCTGATTGGTCGGATTTCAACCCTAACTCCACCACTCAGTTCTAAGGTTTTCTTTTGGTATCCCTTGATAAGTTACCTCACACTGCTGAAATTACACCTATACCACAAACCCGGATCGGTATCCCAAAAAAATCAAGCTGGAGCCCTCCAAAAAAAGGAGAGAGAGAGAGAGAGCAAATAAATGTCAGGGTCAGGAAAATGGCTCTGTTGCACCGAACATTTTTTTCAAGATGCCTTCAAAAATTGCGTATGACTTCGAAAAGCATACCGGATCTCGAAAAATCGAGGTGGGATACATGGCGTCAGAGGTTCGAAAAATCAGGCCGGGATTCGGACTTTTAATAAAAAAACAGAAAAGATCCACAAAAATCGCGTTGAGCCCAGAAAGCTCGCGTTGGGTCTCAGGAACCACGTGCCTGGGCGCGATAAGTCGCGCTGGGACCCAGAAAAATCGCACCGAAGCCCCAGAATCATACTGGGGCCCCACAAATGTGTGTCAAAAGCCCCAAATATACACAGCGGGACCCTAAGAGTACAACGTTGCCAGAAAGTACAACTAACCCTCCAAAGCGCACAAAAGTCTCCCAAAAGCGATAGGGCCTTAAAACATGCGTTGCAGCCCTAAATAAACATACCGGGAGCTCTAAGAAAAATACACTGCAAGCTCGCAAGGCGCACAGGGGCCATGAGAACGCACAAGGGCCTGGAAAAGAGGCTGGGGCCACGAAAGGCAACATGGTTCCAAAACGTACAAAACGACCGGGAGCTAAATAAACACATCGGGATCTTCGAAAACGCCCTGACCCGTAAAAAATACTCCGTGCACAAAAAAACGCAACAAAGCCCTAAAACGAGCAGGGTTTAGAAGATGTATTAGGCCCATAACTTCAAAGTAAAATGTATTACCCACCACGTTAAAATACAAAATTTTACAATTTCAGGCATTGCAGTTCATAGCACCCGGTCGCCACAACGGCAACGTCAGTGCACGTGCACACCCATTTTTCATATTCGGTGCATTCGCCACACTTCGTGCGATGCTATGGTTTCTGCTAGGCCTTCTGCGTTTTGCTAATTGCTGCCACATGATAGACTTGCACCATATTTGGCGTGATGGAATGATTCGCATGGGCGTTCGCTTCGAAAAGTCGATTGATTAAATTCGATCATTAGTTTCCTACTTCCCACATTTTCTGGTAGCTATGAAATGCGGTTTCCGCTGAGCTTTGATGCACTTCATATCTTTGCTGCTATCCTCCCAGATTGGATACCGAACCGAGGCTAAGCCTCGGCGTTTTTTTACCCGTTGCGTCTTTCTTGGTCTATGATTGTGTATTATGGCTCCAATCCATTTTTGTTAGGGGCCTAAAGCATTTTCGAACCCCCTGCTAGTTTTAGGGTTTGTTGAATTTTTTGTACACCGAGGATTTTTACGTGTCAGGGCGTTTTCGAAGATCCCGATGTGTTTATTTAGCGCCGGTCTTTTTGTTTGTTTTGGAACCATGTTGCCTTTTGCGGCCCCAGCCACCATTTCAGGCTATTGTGCGTTATCATGACCCCTGTGTGCCTTGAGAGCTTCCGGTGTATTTTTTAGACCTCCCGGTATGTATATTTATGGCTGCAACGCTTGTGTTAAGGCCCTGTCGCTTTTTGTGAGACTGTGCGCTTTGGAGGGTCAGTTGTATTTTCGGCCCCCGTTGTGCTCTTAGGGTCCCGATGTGTTTATTTTGGGCTTCTGACGCACACTTGTGGGGCCCAAGTACAATTTTTGGGGCTTCGGAACGATGTTTCTAGGTCCCAGAGTGGCTTATCGCACCCAGGCGCGTGGTTCCGGAGACCCAACCCCAGTTTTCTGGGCTCAATACGATTTTGTGAAACTTTTCTGATTTTTTTTTAAAGTCCGAATCCCGGCCTGATTTCTCGAGCACTTGGCGCCATGTTTTTGTATCCCACCTCGATTGTTCGAGATCCGGTTTGTTTTTCGGTGCCGTACGCAATTTGTGAAGGCATCTGATAATATGTTCGGTGCTCCAGAGCCATTTTTTTACCTGGGCATTTAGTTGTTGGAATCCATCCTTATTTTGGAGGGCTCCAGCTTGATTTGTGTTTGTGTTTGTGGTCACACTGTGCTTGTATTTAGCTGCGTTGTATTTAGCTGTGGCCCCAACGCGATTTTGGCGGTTCCTGTCGCAATTTTTCGGGCCTCGGAGCGAGTTTTCCGGGGCTCGCCGTATTTATTTGGAGACCCATACGCGAATTCTGGTGGACCGACGCGAATTTTGGTGGCCCCAGCGCGATTTTTGAGGCCCCCGACACGATTCTTGGGAGCTTATCCCTCTCAGGATGGATGGGGCATTTGCCCCTTTGATATAGCACTGCGGCCACTGAAGGAGTTTTTTTCCGTCCCAGAGTGACATTCCGGTTAAAATTGATTTTGGGGGCAGCTGCAACTTTTGGGGTCCCGGCGCGACCTTCTGGGCCTCCAGTGTGATTTTCAAGGGATGCGACGCGACTTTTTTGGGTCCAATGTGATCTTTTGGGCCCCGACGTCATTTTCTTGGATCCCTCGCGCGAGCTATAGCGGCCTCGACACTTTTTGGGGTCCAATGCGTTTTGGAGGCTCTTGGCGTCATTGTTGGGCCCACAGAGTGATTATTCATGTCCGGATTGTTCTTCGTTGCTCCGGCGTCATTTGTTTTGGTCCCAATGAGACTTTTGGGGCACGGTACGACCTGTCGTGCCCCTGGCATGATTTTCGTGGTCCGGGCGTGAATTTTCGGTACCCCAGGCTCAGCGTAATTTGCGGGGGCCCCGGCCGGATCTTTTGGGGCCCATATCGTGATTTTAAAATATCCAGACTCGACTCTTACTATTTCTTAGGTGGTTCTTCTTGCAAATTATAGGCCTCCTGTCGCGTCGTCTCATTTCCTAGAGCCTTTTTACCGGTTTTCGATGTCTCCTTGTGTGTCCTACCCTCCTCCATATTCAATGGTCCTCCTCTCCCGTCTTGGAGGGCCTCTTGCATTCTGGGGCCCCCTTTAACATGGCATGGGGCTTCCTCTCATCTTCGAGGGGCATTTTTTGCCAAATTAGGGGCCTCTTGCCACGCCTCGTGTTCCTCCTCCTTTATCCTGGCAAAGCCTTACCCGTCTTGAGGGATCTTCAATTTTGGAAACCTCACCTCCTTCCATACCTGCTATCACTCCAATCTTAAGGGCCTCCTCTCATTTCCTGGGAACTCTTTCCGGTCTTCGGGACCTCATTTGGTCCTAGAGACCTACTCCTTCCCGAGTCCGGCAGGTGCCTCATTTCTCCTCTAGAGGCCTTCTTTTTCAAATTAGGGGCCTCCTCTCACGTCTTGGGGGCCTCCTGCTCTGCGTTCTCCTGCTCTGCGCTCTGGATTCGATCTTTACCCATCTTAGGGGTGGTCTCTTATCTCCTGGTGGACTCCTCTTCTCTCCCAGGCGCCGCCTCTGCTAAATTACTGGCAACCTTTCCTATCTTAGTGGCCTTGTTATTTCCCGGGGACCTTCTTAGCCGTCTTCGAGCCTTCTTTTCCGCTTGGGAGCCATCTCTCTTATCCAATGGCCTTTCTCTCCTATTTTAGGGGCCTCCTCGTTCATCATGGGGTCTCGTTTCCGATCTTGTGTCGTTCTCTTCCGAATTAGGTGCCTCCTGCCACGTCTCTGGATCATCCTTTTCTATGTCGGTGGAACCTCACCCGTTTGGGGCCTGCTTTTGCGTCTCCGAAACCTCATCTCATATCTTCCTTCCTTTTCCGTCTTAGGTCCTCCTCTCATATTCTGGGGCCTCCTGTCCGGTGTTGGAGCCTCTTTTGCAATCCTGGTTGCCTCCGTGCCATTTTTGACACTCTCTTGATTTCTGGGGACTCCTACCCTCTCCTAGGTGACTCCTTTTTCAAATTAGGGGCCTCCTCTCACGTCATGGGGGCCTCCTCATCTGTGTCTGGAGCCTCATTATCCTCTTAGCAGGGTGCTTTTGCGTCCTAGTCCTAGATCTTCTCTTCGAAGTTCCTCCTCTTCCAAAATATGGGCCTCATCTGGCTGGTCTCGGTGGCCTTCTCTCATTCCTGCGGAAACCTTCCTACCCGTCTTGGGGCCCCTATTGCGTCCGGAGAACTCTCCCCTATCAGGTCTTAATTTTATATTGCAGGGGCATCTTCCGTCTTGGGGGCCTCGTGTTCCAACTTAAGAATATCCTGCCACCCATCGGAAGCCTTTTCGTCTAACCTGGGTGGCTTCTTGCCCGTCTCGGTGGCATCCTTTCCGTCCTGAGGGCCTCCTTTTCGTGCTGGGGTCTCCTTTTCGTCCTGGGGCCTCCTTTTCGTCCTGGGGGCTACCTTCCTATCTCTGTTCTCTGTTCTACGTCTAGTCCTACGTCCTTTTCGTCCTGGGGGCCTCCTCCCAATCTCTGTTCTACGTCTTGGTGCCTCCTTTTCGTCCTGGGGCCTCCTTCCAATCTCTGTTCTACGTCTTGGGGCCTCCTTTTCGTCCTTGGGTGCATCCTTTTCGTCATGGAGTCTCCTTTTCGTCCTGGGGGGCCTCCTTTTCGTCCTGGGGGCCTCCTCCCAATCTCTGTTCTACGTCTTGAGGCCTCCTTTTCGTCATGAGGGCCTCCTCCCAATCTCTGTTCTACGTCTTGGGGCCTCTTTTTCGTCCTGGGGGCCTCCTTTTCGTCCCGGGGGCCTCCTTTTCGTCCTGGGGGCCTCCTCCCAATCTCTGTTCTACGTCTTGAGGCCTCATTTTCGTCATGGGGCCTCCTTTTCGTCATGGGGCCTCCTTTTCGTCATGGGGGCCTCCTCCCAATCTCTGTTCTACGTCTCTTATAGAGACCTGATTATATTTCCTGGTGGCCTCGTCAGTTTTGAGGCCTCGTTGACAGCATGATATTCTGTCCCGTCGACCTCCTTGCTCACCTTTTTTGCTGTGCATTTGCGGATAGGGGCCTCCTCAAATTTCAGGGGGGGCGGCGCCCCCCCTGTTTCACGGCAGGGGGGGCGACTGCCCCCCCTGCCCCCCCGGTGGCGACGCCCTTGGGGGTGATGTGTTCTCGTCGGCCCAGGCCGGATACTATACGGGCACCAAAATTTATCGCCTTCTGAATCCTATCTCTCTGGGTTTTGTTGCAACTTCCCCAAACTGTCATACAGTAGTAGATGTGGGGGAAAACCAGTGCCTGAATGAGGAGTTTCTTCGTTTCTGAGGGTAATTTGTGTCGAAATTTTGACAGGCCAACGAGAACACTATAACACTGCCGAACCACCTGAGACACCTGTCTATCCCAGGTCAGAGTCGAACCGACGTACACACCGAGGATTTTTGCGTTCGGTGACGGCTTAATTTCAGCATCTCCAAATTTGATCGAAAAGGTGTCACATTTCCGGCGCTGAGATTTGACAACCAGGAGCTCAGTCTTTCCAGGGTTGATTTTTGGCCAATTTTGTGTGAACCAGTTCAGAGCTGTATCCAAGGTGTTTTCTACACGTTGTTTTAGCGCAAGTTGTTGCCTGGGGCGTCAGAGTCCAGAAATTACGCATCATCAGCGAAAATTACCAAGTGGCCATACTTTAGATGTGATGCTAGGTCGTTAGTGAAAATCAAATACAATTTTGGCCCGATTTGGCTTCCCTGTACTACACCGTGCGTCACCGGGAGTGGCTCAGCGGTACTCCCCTGAATTTTCTGGCTCCTCTCCCGCAACCAATCCTCAAACCAGTGAACGTCGATCCCATATCAGCCTAGCTTTTCTAACAGGCGGCTATGCTCCACGCTATCGAACGCGCGGGACGTATCAGCAGCAAGCAGGGTAGACACATGACCACAATCCATATTTTTGGTCAGAAATTGTACAGTATCGAGCATTGCTGTTTCGGTTGAGTGGCCGGGACGAAAACCATATTGATTTGAACAGAGTATGTGGTTTGAGTCGAGATAGAATGAAAGTTGCGTGTTTACAATTTTCTCACACAGTTTAGCAACAACACTCAGCAAAGATATGGGCCTAAAATTTCCGGGGTCGTCACGATCACCCCTCTTGTGCAACGGAATAACGCAGGCCTCTTTCCACTGAGGCGGCACCTCACCAGTACGCAGTGAATAGTTTATCACATGCAGTAAATGAGGCCCTGTGACTGCAAACGTCGCTCTCAGCATATGAAGTGTTATTCCGTCGTTTCCACTGGCGCGCGTATTTCCCATTCGATTCGATTCCAAGCCTCGCCATGAAGGCTAGCTGTTCAGGACGCAGTTTGGAGAGGTAAACTTTGATTGCTGACATCATTTTCCTTTTCGTCACGGATTCTTAGAAGGCACGTGTTAATCGTGTTCGGTCCATCATTACTCTTGGTAGTTCTTCTCGATGGTGGCCTGATCGGTAAATAGGTGTGCGTCATTCTCGTAAGTTCCCTTGATGAATGAGTGCTTTCGGAGCAGTCGCCGGAGTTCACGACTTTGGTATCCAAGTCATGGCATAGTACGCAAAGTAGTACATGCGTTCGGAGCCATCCGGACGATAAAAATATCAAAGAACCTATCCCTGTCCGAGAGATTCTATCCAGTTAGCCATTCAGAGCCGCCCAGACGACCAAGAATCTGATTCCCGGTAGATTCTATCCTGAACTGGCATAATATTTTCCCGTACTTCGTCGTTGCTTGCGATCGCTGCGCTTTTGTTATGAGGCGCATGCTTCACGGAAGCGTCGCTTGACATTTAATCAGCGTAGAGGCTGTAAGGATATTGTGGCGAGAAGTCAGTCTTGAATATCATTTTGGACACCTGTTTTGCACCTTACCTTTTTGCATAGTCACAAAATCTATATACACATATTTGCTGCTAAATGACCCACAAACACTTAGCCTGACGCACGGGCAGAATATGGCTGACACTCCGCGGCAGGTATCAAGATGCTATCGTGCGTCCGGTAGACTACATTTTCGCCCTGGCGGTCCGGAACGCTTAAAGTATAACTTCTGAAAAGGCAATTAAGACAGCCCACATACCAATACTATCTGCACAACATCTCCATGTTTAATTCGAATGAGATACAGTGGAAACCGTACAGACAATCTTGACTAGACACTGAAGTCCAGGGAACAGTGAAGCCACCACTCCCACTCATTTTTAAGGTGTCACCGCTGAGCTGCCATGGTACCAAGGCTACTTGATTATAATGAAAGGCTTAATATGCGTCACTGTGACGTCATCCGACGACTTTTGGTCAACTCTTTAACTAGTTCGCCTCCAGTCACCTCTGTGTTGGGAGCACGCTTTTTCTGCTTCTGTTCGCGCTGCCCTTGGTATCAGACATACATTTTCAAGAGTGTGAAACTGCATTACGCTTTTGGGCTGAAAACGGAAATGGGAGACCAATGTATTGACTTACAAGTACATCCACGCAGCTGGTGGCTATTATTGCACAGGATGGAGGTGAATAAAGAAGTCAGCTAAATGGCAAAGGACGTAGGGATTAAGGACGTTGCATTCTAGAGCACTGCAGCCAGTCGGCGCCGGCTCAATAGACTGAAACAAGGACAGGGGTAGGTATCGGGTCAAGGAATGGAAGGGTGCTGAGAAATCAAGGGCAAGGTTCGTCCACATAAATTATACAATAAAAAGCAATGATGAATAGTGATGTGCTTGTTCGGATTCGTTCGTGCGTTGCCTTGATTGCTGGTTCACTCTTTCGACCTACCAATGCTGCCACTGGTAGACCAACCTGCCCATGCTGTCGCTGCGACTGGCTATCGCCAGACGATGCATAGTTCAGGGGCGGAGTCTCGTGTGCTATTGGTATTGCCGGTGCAACACCCTGTTGAAATATCGGTGTTGACATGCAACACCAATATTTTGTTTACTCTCCTAATGGCCACCCGATACTGGTAGTCGCTCTCTGACTTGCAGATGACACCAAGCTTGTTTTAAAGGTGCATGGTTTTTAGCCACAATGTATTTCAGTACTTCAAAAGTATTTAACAGTAGGTACACATCAGGTCTGTTTAATTTGTATAGACCCCTGACTCAACACCGAAAATATTCACGATTTAGCACAAGGTGTAGATACTCCCCTACATGGATGTAACCACGGTTTTTAAATTGGGGTGTGGGGGGGGGCAAACCCCGGGATGCGAGAAGTTTGGGTAGCATAAAGAGGTAAGCCCCGTCACCCAAAAAATGATGACATCCTCGGATTCTACCCACTTCATTCTCAAGGACTGGTTTTCAGATTTACCGTTGTTAAATTTGATATTTTGTGGACAAAAGTTCCGCCAAAATTAGCAAGTTTCCCCACTTGTCGCTGCCTATGAGCATTTACCTCTATGTCGTATTTGCTGGGCCAGATTTCCCAATCACCATATGGGAGCAGTGCTGTAATTACGTTAAACGTTGCCCTCTTGCAACGGGAAAACAGAATATATTGGACGATAGTTTTGCTATAGTAAATATGAACTTATACTAACCTTTCCCATGCTTTCCTGTTTTACGAGGACATATTTCGATTACATAACAACCAGGGGCGGATCCAGGGGATGGCATTTGGGGCATGTGCCCCCCCCCCACACACATGAAAGGTGGCGTCCCTCCGGCCGGGAAAGGCGCCCCTCCAGGTACTTTCGCAATGGCGCCCCACCAAAGAAATGGCACCTTTCCAGACAAGTGCCCCACACCATGACAATTCCTGGAACCACCCCTGATTACAACAATACTCTCTTGCGGTTATGAACTCCGGCTGGTTATAAAATCGTGCGCATTTATATGTGGCTTCTCTAGAAAATTTGACAACTTTCGTTGAACCATTGGGAAGAAAGCGGATGACTTGAAAAACCGGTTCTATATTTGATGAGTTCGGAACAACAACGTGCCAGCATAAATTAAAAGCCAGCAATGACAGCGCCGTCCGAGCAGGTTATGACGGATTTCCTGGGGGAGCTACTAGGTAAACCGGATATGAGTGCCTGCTATCACAATGGCGGCAAATAAAAAGAGATTTTCTCCTCCAACTACAATATTATACTAAATCATTGCACAACAACCTTCGATACCATCGAAATTATTTCGATTTCTCAACTTTTTGATACGGCACGGCAAGCCACGTCGAATGACACCAAATTGCTGCAAAATGAAGCCATAGCGACGAAACGCGAGGTCTTCGAAGAATTCACTCTAACCGTTGACCTTGAGGTTTGACTTGACATGTCCAGATTCGAAATGTTACTCGAGGGTTGACCACAGGCTATCGCTCGATACAAAATTTGGGCAGCTTTGGGAGAAAATGAAGAAACGTGAGGCGACCGAAGAACTTGAGTTCCACCTTAGACGTTGAAAATTAGTTTGATTTCTAAAAGTCTGCTAGAACACCTAACGGCACGTCGAATGACGCCCACTCTATGGAAATTGAAGAAATAACGACGAAGCGCGAGGACTTTGAAAAAAACCTCACCTTTGACTTTGAGGTTTGACCTTGAATGTCCCGGTTTGAAACGTTACTCGAGGTTCACCACAGACTATTGCTTGAATAAACCTATGAACCTAGCTGTGGGTAGGTTTGGGCGAAACAAATGCGAGGCGACCAAAGTAATCGGCTTGGCCTTCGACTTTGAAAGTATTTCGGCTTCCTAGCTTACTAGTACGGCACAACAATCCACGTCGAATGATGCTCACGTGGTGCAAATTGAACCCACGGCGACGAATCACATGGTCATGGATCGAATGTATCTGCGATTTTCCGGCGACAATGGGGGACGCGTCCCTTTTTGGCGACGCCCCTGGACGTTACATATGCAACAGTACCGTCGCCAGGCGTTCTAAGTTGGACGGAGGCAAAATCAAGCTCTTTGCCCTAATCAGTCCAAATTCATGCTTTAAAAACAAAGTCCACAGATTTCAGCCACAATGTTTCGAGACTGGGAAGGGGCAAACTCCCCTTCACGTACCCCCCCTGTGGCGACGTCTACTATATGGAATGGCATTACCCCCCCCCACAAAAAAGTTATTGACACACAACTCCGAAATCGCACCGCCATCAGTGCTTCCGTTCAATGATGTGGCACAGCCATTAGTTGTCGATTTCCATACTATTGCGGAGACCTTGGCCAATCAATTCTTGGTCTGGCGCAAAGTTGTTTTTGTCCCACCAATGCCTATTTATACTGAAAATCTGATTTTCATTGCATTTTCCAAAGACAAAATCAAACTTTATCATATCTTACAATAAAGTGGGATTAATTTGTGATATCGGTTTGTGGAGAGCGGTGCGCCAACAGTTCGGTGTTTCTGCCATCGCCCAAATATTGCTGTCACATATCGACACTGGCGGACTGGGGGAAGGGGCATGAGGGGTCCATGACCACCAAGGGGTCAATGCTTGCCGAAATTTTTGCAATAAAATGGCATGTTCTCGAAATCCGACAACATTTCATCAGATAAATATTGTCTGAAGCAAACCCGACGAATACAACCATCTGCAAACTGCAAACCATCCTGGTCAAATCAGAAGATTTTCGAAATAGAAGGATTTTTACTGGCCTCCAACCGGCCCTCCTGATTTCGCCCTGCAAATCGGCACCCCTGGATGCTTCCGTACAGATGCGCAGCCAAGGGGGAGGGAGGGGGGGAGGGGGCGTGCGAGGGCCCGGTCCCCCTCCTTAGCAACCAAAAATACACTAGATCAAATGAAAAAGTTTCAGATTTTCACCACACAAAACACAGAATTTTCGGCGCACTTCGAGCGCCCACAGCTATCTCAGTTTTTTTGAATTTTTTAAAAAACATTCTCTGGGTTCGGGCCCCTTAGGACAATCCTGGCTGCGCCACTGCCTCCGTGTTGCGCAGTTTCTCTTGACACGAACACCTTCAACATGGGCTTGGAAAGGGTAACCGAACAAATGTACGTAAAACAAATGTACGCATGGCAGATGTACGTCCGCAAATGTACGTAAGCAAATGTACGTAAGCGCAGATGTACGTCCGCAAATGTACGTAAGCGCAGATGTACGTATGACAAATGTACGTATGTGCAAAAAAATGTATGGACAAATCTACGTATGCGCAAATGTACGTAAGCGCAAATGCACGTAAGCGCAAATGTATGTATGCGCAAATGTATGTAAGTGCAAATGTATATAAGCGCAAATGTACGCAAGCGCAATTGTATGTAAGAGCAAAAGTACGTAAGTGCAAATGTACGTAAACGTAGCAGTATGTACACGTAAAAGTATGCAATAGCAAATGTACGTATGCTCCAATATACGTACATTTAAGCATACGTACATTTGCATTGACGCCCATTTGCGCGAACGTACATGCCACCACACCACGCAATGTGATCATCAGGGATGTAGCTTTGTACATTCTAGGAAAGGCACTTGCCCCACCCCCTCCATGCTGGCCATGTCCCCCAATAATTTCAGCCTTTAACACGCGCACTGGAGGGGGGGGGCGAAATCCGCCCACCCCTCCGATTTTTCGCAAATAACTGCAGATTTTAACGGTCGATATACGCGATTTTCTGCGTACCTGCTTAGAAATGACCGGCGCGTCGTTTAAAGCAAGAAAATGGAAATCGGCGGATTTCTTTTTCAGTATTAGGGGCCGCTAAAGTAAAAAAAATTATAGCGTCAGACCACAAAAATAGGCGCTGATGCGCTTCCCGTATATTCGCAAAGGGGGAAGTGTTCTTGGCAACACTAGCGACTTGTTTGATGTATATCGCTTTCCCCCTTTTTTTTTTTTCTTTTTTTTTTTAAGGGGCCCCCCCCCCCCCCCCCCCCCCCCAAAACGCATGATGTATATGAAATGCTATATAGTTTCAAGATCATGTTAGGTCACCGAGGTCAAGTCAGGTCAAGTTCATGAAAGGTGAATGGAACCAAACTTGATCAACTGGAATGTTGTCATAAATGCACTACTGTTTGTCATTTGTACTGTTTGTCATTGCGTTTCCATACCTTATTCATGTACTTCACTCCTTTCTTCACGAAGCCGATTGCTCCGAACTGCCCGACGGAGCAGTCGGGCGGTCGGCCCGGTTTCGGTAACTGGAACAGGTAACTGACCTGATAAAGTGGTGCTATATAGGTGACCTGAGGTCAAATGTTGGGTCCAGCATCTGCATTGCATCATTAGTAATGTCCAAAACATCATTGATGCCCATTTTGGAGCATTTAAATACAATCACAGCGATCCATAACGATGACAAGGCAAGCCACGCAATACCAGAAAATTTTGCAAATTTGACCTCATTTGACCTTGAAGATATTGACCTAAGGTCATGAAATTTTCACACAATAGAGTTCACTACCGTACCCATCCACCCTGCGAATTTCGTTCCTCTAGCTTCTCAAGGAGCCGAGATCTTAGGGGGGGGGGGGGGGGGCGGAATCCGCCCCCCCCTCCAGTGCGCGTAATTTTCAGAGGCCCTCCAGGGCGCGTGTTAACATGGGACCCTATGTGGTATCCCCCAATCCATTTGGGCCTATCAATTGCCTTCATGGGCATCATTGCAGTTTAAGGTAACCACGAGACAAGTTTTACACACATTTTACCTCCATGAAGCATACAAAGGGGTAGGTTTGTTAGGTTAGGTTAGGTTTTTGTTATAAGTTAGAAAATGATTTAAAAGAATTGGAAATGAAAACAAATGTTGCGTTTTTTTCCAAAAACAGTTTCGGCTAGCTTAGGTTTGGTTAGGTTGTTCTATTTTTTAATTTGAAAATTGGAAGACAAATTGTTTGGAAATTTCCCATTCCCAAAGAAATAATTTGCTTTCTTGCATGGAAGGTTAGGCTAAGTTAGCTCAGGTTATGTTCCATCTTTCTTTCTTTTTTTAACATTACTTTGTATGCTATATTACCCACTCCAAGCCACTTTTGGGTAATATTTTCCTTCCCAACTGAAAAGTATGTATCTGCAGTGGAAATTAGTAGCCATATCCACATCATGTTCAGCACATTCATAAACATTGCACTGAAAAACGAAATTCCAAGAAATCAAAATTCATTAAACTGCAAATTTACCCATTCATGTACGTGCCCTCTGAATAATTTTCAGAAGCCTACGCCCATAACTGTGATACTCCGCAGCGCGTGCATTCTCTATCGGCCAAGACAGCGCAGCTTTCACTCCGATAGATACAGGTAGATCCATATTTCGTGTCGCAATCTTGATCCTCGACTAGGATACCTACAAAGCACAGTTACCGAAACTCTGCTGCAAATCAGTAACAAGAAGATCGCAGACTTTTTTTGTTTTCTTTTTTTTTGTTAATGGCTCTCCTAAGATTCGCCAGGTGAAGCAGGCCACTGCGAGCATTATCCCGCACGCCAAGGGATACGCTCGCAGTGTGGCGAAGCAAGTTACGTTAAAGCGGTGGGTCCAGGAGATTACCGCTGAACGTCGATATAAAACAGTTGAAGGTCGGTTGATGATTGAATCGATATTATGATAGTGGGACATATTTTGACGTCACGAATGATATTAAATGCTTGAAATGCAAGCTGTGAGATATAGATACATATAAAATATTTTTAGTATTGTAATTGCAATATCAACAGTATTTATGTAACCAAATTTGTCTTCAGTTAAAATTTGTACATTTATAATGACTTTTGTGCCAACATACGGGACACTCACAATGCTACGTGTAGAACTGAAAGTTTGTAAACAACATCTGTTTAGCTGCTGGGGGTCACAAGACATCTCATCGGGCTTAGGGTGTGATGTGTGGCACCGTTGGGTGCTAGAGGGGGACTGCGAGTCGCCGTAATTGACAGTATTGGACGGGGCGTCTGCATATAAAAGGTTTGTTATAATATGTATTGTTCGAGTTGTCCATTTATAGTTCATTTTTGGCGCTACATGACCAATGAAGTCGATGCGCCTTAAAGCCCTAATAACTAACTAACTAAATAGTTAATTTACAGACTGGCTGTCTCATTTCAATTTCTGGTCTTCAGCTGCTGTTTCCACCCTACCTCCACTGTGTCAGTGTGAAAGGACTAAAAAAATGGGCGCAAAATGACCCCGGAAGTCGACGCGCCCCTAACCTCCAATTCACCACCACACCACGAAAGGACTTAAAAAAACGTCGGGGCTCTAGGCATTGTTTCTGCTCAGTGTGCAGCGCACTGTGCATGACCTATAGGGATGTGGGAGGAAGCTTACAGGTCAAGAGCAAGGCTGCTCTTTCAGCTTCTTTTGGTCATGGTGTTAGTATTAAAATCTGTCAGTTTAAGTTGGGAGTTGTCCCCGCTTTCCCATCTCCTGCTTTGTTTTTATGGAGTATTCCATATCTGCCTGTATGAAAGTAAGGACACCTAATATGACACAAGATTGATAAATATAACCTCAACCTAGCAAAGATAAAATTTGCATTTTTGGTTAACAGGATTTAGAGAAGGAATGCACTAATACCATGTTTGTGCACACAATAAAGACAATGTGGTAATCTTTACCATTCGGCAGACACATACTGCCAAGGTCAGTGATTTGTGAAGTGGTTTACAGGGGGAACAGTGACGCACAGGAGTCAGGGAAGTGACGTAACAAAAGTCGGGTGTTGGAAAGATTACCACCTAACCTAAAAAATGTAGCATAATAACAAAATGACCATACATAATATAATCAACCTAACCAACCTAACCAAAACCAGATCCTGCAAATTTTGGCCATGACGTCATGAAATATATGCGACATTGTATTCTACACCTCTTTCCAAATCACTAACCTATGCGGTATGTGTCAGCCGAAAGGTAAAGATTACCGACAATGTCACCATTCAATTGCATCAGTAATGTGTATTTTTCAGCTGGCAAGCAAAATACTAACAAAAAGGGGCTTTGGATTAGGTAATATATTGGTCATTTTTTTATAAATGGTGTTTTTGAAATGGTCGTAATGTTTTGGAATACCATGTTTATGACCATGATTCAGAAGATGTGACCACTCATTTTTCTGTTGTGCTTACTTTTCAATTTGAACGATTACGTCGTAGTCACATCTGTATGATGTGATGTCATAGGTATGGCACTGGGGCTTCGATTGGCTAACGCTACAAATGGTTCACATACCTTAATGAGATGGTCAAAGTAGCTTAACCTAACTTAACCTAACCTAATATAATAAAATATACTGTAATCTAAAGTAATGTGAACTATACGACCTTCAATATACCAGGAGGTGCTGAGTTGACATGAAAAGTAACGATAAAGGTTAGTTAGTTAGTTATTTGGGCTTTAGGGTGCTTCGACCAGAATTGATAATTCGTGCCCAAACGATAAAGGTTGTACTTTATTGCTGAGCAATAAAGTAAAACCTTTATCGTTACTTTTGATGTCAACTCGGCACCTGGTATATTGAAGGTCGTATATTTTATTTACACAATGTCTAAAACCCAGGAGCATCTAAGAGCCATTCTTCATTATATTAAGTAATGTAAACTAATGTAAACTAATATATTATGATCTAAAAACACAACCCTACTAATGATTGGCTAACACTACAAACAGTTCACCTACCTTCATGAGATGGTCCCAGCTGTGGGTTGTTGCAGATGCCTATCCTGCTGCAACTGGCAGGGCTTGGCACACTTAGGGCAGGTAACCCTGACCAGAAGAACTCAGTGGCATCTAAAAAATTATAAACTTGGTTTGTTGTTGTGATAATGAAGTTGAATGATATCGTATGGCACTGGGTCACAAGTTGCACACACCATTTTTGTACAAATAGACCCAGAAGTGATACTGGCAAGAGTTGGCTTGCTGCGTCCCAACTTTTCTCAAAACCTTGAAGTACTATGAGAATTAATAATTAAATAGGAAAACCTGACCTAACCTAATATAATAAAATATACCCTAATCTAAACTAATATAAACAAATATATTATAACCAAACACAACCATACTGTATATAGTGACGTCATCCGTCACAACCTGATCAGTGCAGTCTGTGTAGTTTCAGTAGGCATTCTTGTGGAGTAATAGTGGCACATGATCTGTATGATAAAGAGGTGGAAAATAACCATTTTTTATGTGAAGTAGTGTTGAATCAACTGATTGGAGTGTTGAATGTCCCTTTCATCACATCTGAGAAGTGCCAGGTGAGGGATGGATAAATTATCACACAAAAACAGCAGTGCAGCATGGATGGCACATTATATAAATTATAGCTATGATAAACAGAGAGCCAAGTATGAGCCCCGAAAACGAGTGGCTGCATCTCCTGAATCACGTTCATAAACATGGTATTCTGAAAGTAAATTCCCAAAATTCCCAAAATACCTTTTATCAAAACAATACCAATAAATATGCTGGGTGCTGCTGTATGCGCCAAGGGGCCAACTGGCCTCCAAGTCATCATTTGCCCCCAATCAGGTTTCTCCTTAATCAGACTGAAGCTCAAGCACTGAGCCTATGGATTTAAAAGTATGTATTTAAAAGTAGGGTGGACAATTTTTTTAGGCAGGAAAATCTTGTTTTTGATTTCTAATTTGGATGGAGGGGATAATATTTATGTTAAATGTGCACGGCACAGACCCCTTTAAGCAGGGGCTATGGTAGCACAATGGGTATGATGGGAGGAGCTTGCAATTGTTGAGGGTGTTATGCAATAGCAAGTGGATGATGCTAGATAGGCTGGGATATATAGCTTCCTAGGAACTTGGGATTAGGGATTGATTGGGGTGAGAATATGTACATTTCTAGTACCTTTTCTAGATAGGCTTAACCCAGATGGGCCCCTGTGGCTCTTATTAAGCCTTAACATTTTATGACTTTATGGATGCACCCTTTTGGAAAGCTTGAATGCACCCTGCTCAACAAGCTTTTTTTTAGCTGATGGCTCCCATCTTTTAAAAAAAATCATCAAAAACGTTGGTAAATTTGTGCTTTAGGGTGCTTTATGAAGTTTTGGAATTTATCATTATAATGCAATGTTTATGAAAGTGACTAAGATAATGGGACCACACATTTTTTTGGGTGAAAATGCTTACTTTCCAGGTGAGCAAACTAACACAAAAAGCTTTGAATTTGGTAACATAGCATAAAAGGAAATGTTTAAAAAGTAAAATTAAAATGCAACATAACTTAGCATAACCTAGCCAAACATTCCTTTGGAGAAAACAAAATCCACAAAATTAAATTAGAAGAATTTCAGGCAATTTATTTACCAACAATTTTCGGACTTTAAAAGGCTAACCCAGCCAAGTCCAGCATAACATAAGCTGCTTTTGAATAAAAGAGAAAACAATTTCCAATATAAAACATGTTGGAAAATTTTTGAAACATTTTCCGACTTATAAAACCTAACCTAACCAAAACTAACCCATTTGTTTCCTTTGTGGAGACAAATATGTGTAAAAACTTGTCTTGTTACCACTTTAAAGCACAGTAATACCAGTCAGTGTTTTCTTCAAAAACAGGTTAGGCTATGTTTGGTTATGTTAGGTTTTTTATTTGAAACATTTTTAGGAAAAGTAATCATTTGTAACTTTAACATGTTATATATGTTTGCTTGTGATATGGGTGATTATGCTAGGTTCGGTTAGGTTATGCTATGCTACCAATTTGCCTCTTTTTTATTGTTATTTTTATGCTGTTACCCAACTCACAACCCAATTTTTGGTATTATTTTGCCTGCCAACTGAAAAGTAAGCATCTGCATAAGAAATGAATGGCCACATCATGCAAACCAAATTCATAAACATTGCATTGGAAAAATAAAGTCCAAGAATTGAAAAATTACCTTATAGAACATATTTACCCAATTTTATAAGTGCAAATCCTAACCTGATCATTCTAACCTAGCCTAATCTCTTGTTTTACAGAGGTCAAAACCCTCAGCTACAATAATGCAGTGAAGACTAGTAACAATCACATTGAAATTGTCACTTGTACTATCCTAAGAAAAACTTATCCTATGCTACCATTATTACAGAATGCATTTGAGTATGTGCTGGTTGAGAGGGTAGGTGAAATATTATATAATAGCCAGTGGTTAGTTGTTCCAGAGATTAGTGTGGTGCAGATATCTTGATATCATTGTAGTTTGAGGTATGCTTTACAAGGTATGCTTTATACATGTTTACCTCTGAAAAGTAAAACCTCTGGAGGTTAGGTTAGGTTAGATGATATTTTTTTTTTCATTCTAAACATTTTGGGATAAAAATATGAGTATAAGAAAAGGAATTTTTAACTTTCAAAAAGATCTGGCTAGTTTAGCATTTTTACATCTTTATTTTTTTTTAGAAGAAAACAGCAGTGTTAAAGAAGACAAATATTGAGATGAAAAAAATCAGATTAGGTCAAGCTTCTTCTGACATTTTATATTTTTCATTATATTACATACCTTTTTGTCATTATATATTACATCACTAACTTCACTTTTTGCCATTATTTGCTTGTGAACAAAAGTTAGCATTTCCAACAGAAATAAATGCCACATTGTCTTTTTCATGTTCGTGAGCATTGCATTCAGCTATTTTTAAAATCAATATCTGAGTAGTACCCTAACATGCACACTTACTGATCTGAGCAGGTAAATTAATGCTGGCTCTTGGTGTACTGGTGTTGCTAAGTGGAATTTTTCCAGCTTTGGTTTGGGCATTGCATGTTCAATGCCATCAGTATGCCTTCAATCCCAAAATAACCACTTAGATAACTTTTGATTTGGCAGCATTCCTGTTATAATTCCAGCTTGATAAATTATTTTGGCATTAGAACTATCCTCAAATGCTTGTTGTTATCTTGTATTTACTATTTTATGCCTGGCTCATTAGAACTAAAAATGTTGGAGTCTGCCATCCCTCCCTCATCTTGCTTTGCAATTTATGATCAACTTGCATTATATAGATGGACATATTAAACAAAATGGCTCCAAACCTGTAATTGTTGTAGTAAGGTACAGCAATATATAGAGCAGTCATATTTCACACAACAGCCAAGCTGCAGGCTGTGGCAGGTGCACAACCAATGCACACCAATATTTTCATGACTGTGCACCTGTATGCACATAGCCAGAAAAGATGCATGCCTGGTGTACAGCTAATTTCCAGATTGTGTGCTGACACCCAGCATGGCTTGGGGCACCACAGTTGGTGCACTTCCCATCCCACTGCATCTTCCACACAGTGCCACAAACTAAAAAGGAAACATCATTTTTCCTTCAAAGGAAGGAGACCC
Source organism: Ashinkailepas kermadecensis (assembly GCA_034440615.1). Classification (NCBI taxonomy): domain Eukaryota; kingdom Metazoa; phylum Arthropoda; class Thecostraca; family Neolepadidae; genus Ashinkailepas; species Ashinkailepas kermadecensis. The sequence goes on along the minus strand of JAOTOM010004653.1, from coordinate 247,210 downwards.
AAAAGCAAAATGGGTGCATGATGCCAACACATTTTGAGACAGTTGTGGCAAGATTTGCTTTATCTCATGCCAATGTGCTGTTTCTGTTAGGCATCCGCTGTTTATTTTTTTCTGGGCCTTTCATATCTTACTTTTTGCAGGCTCAGGTGCACACCTAAGCACCTTAAGTGCACAGCTGAGTAAGGCTAAGTGGGGATATGTGCACACTTAAGCAGGTTGACATCTGCCTGTCTACAAAATCTTGTCAAAGCCTGCTATGGTTTGTAGACTGGCCCAGTGTGCACACCGGTATGGACCTCTCCTTAGACTTTAGGGAGGGAGTACCACAATGCAGTTTGGAACTATAATATATACTGTGCACAATGTCATAATTCTACATTTGCTTTGAACAGGGGTTCATGACTAACAAATCCCTTGATTTTGGCCCATTGTTTTGAAGGGATACAAGTAATAAATATTGACATCTGCCATTTTTCAAATTGAAACTGGTCTTTGTCTCCCAGCTCAGCTCATTCTTCCAACCCAGCTTCTGATCCAGAGCCTTTTGCTGTTTGTTCATCAGTTCGTAGCAAACATGACAGTACTTCATACCAATATCGTTTTATGATGGAACCTGTTCAACTCTTTATTAACCCACCCCATCTTGGGTTATCATTTTATGCCCCTCCCTCCTCCCCAAAGGTTTTACGCAGACGGTAAAAAACTACATTCAGCAGTGCGCCGAAATTTTGCATGCCTTTTCTCACATCATCTTGACATGTGTGAAAATGTTGACATCAGATCATCTATGGTTACCAAGTTAGTCAAGGTCTGGGTGCGAATGATCAACTCTGGTCGAAGCACCCTAAAGCCAAAATAACTAACTAAGTTAGTCAAGGTCAAGTGAGAGGCCACCTCCAGAAAAGTTCGGCCAGTCATCATGTTTTAGCTGATGAGTATATTTCAATTAAACTTTCAGCATTTGCTTATATTTATGGATGCAACAAAACATACCACATGTATCTTTTTATTTTATGATGACTTGCATTCTGTATTTGCCCATTAGGGCTAAAATAGAAGATTCTGGCTAAAGTTAGCACTAGCTATGAGACTAAGTTGACTTAAAAGACCGTTTCCCAGTTTGCTCTGCCTGTTAGAAAAACATAATATTAAAGAAAATGTACAACTCAAAATGTTAACAATTGCCAAAAATTTTCTTTTCTTTTTTAGTGGGCAAACATTTTGTGGCCATGCTCGATTTCGCCTTCCTTTTCCGATACCAAATAACTCCCCAGAGCCACGCCGCTTTTTAAGGTGAGAAAATCTGGGAGTAGTTTCGGGCTGTACTCATCGAGTGCTTTCTGATGACACCACTTTCGTTCTTGTGCATTGTTAGTTTGGAGATTAGAGTATGGAGCATAGAGCGTAAAATGACCCCCCACCCTGAGATGGTGTGTGAGGATCTCATCAAAAAGATCACGCAGGTTAAGAAAGAATGCCTATTCAAACAAATTGATTTACTGATCTGCTAATTATATGGAAAAGAGCCAGGCTGATGATTTTGTGATTGGATATTCTCATTGGTTCATCACATAATTAAAGAAATTGATAAAATGATTGTGTTGGAGTGGGTGAGTACATCATGGGGCTTGATGCCTTGTGAAAAGCACATTTTAAAGCATGAGAAGAAAACCTCAGGTTCTTTTACGATGCATTCGACTGCTGTGCTATGCTGCTCGAATGCAGTGTGTCCAGATTCTTGATTTCAGGTTTCGTTTCAAGGACGTAAATACAATTTCAAATTGAGATAGCATCCAAATCTTGAGGAATATAGTCATCAAAAGAACTTCGAGGTGATGAATCAGCTGAATGTGGTTCCATTTTGATTGCCTAATTACAAATTATATATGGATAATTATTCGTATTTACATTCTGACGCCTAACTGAGCGAATTTAGAAACATTATCCATCCTCTCACGCAGGGTCGCTGTGAGTGGACTCGGTAATTCCACCTGTTGCGGGATTCGAACCCACGGTCTTCTTCGCCCGCGACCAATCGGCGTGAGAGATTGGCGACGCTACATGACTCAACGGTGGACGTGTCGTAAAACCAATAACCACCACCAACCCACGGTCTTGCAATGAAGAATTCGAACACCCGACTTAACTGCCGTGACCCATTTTATGCATGGTTTAAAAAAAAATAAGTACTGAACGACATACCATTCTAGGTATGTGAGTATTCCTTATTGCGATATAAACCTCTCATAGATCATGCAATATCCTCTCATAGCAGAATATTTGGGTTGTTATGTAGCTTCAGGGCATCATAAACTGGACAAGGGAATACTAGTGAAAAAAATGTATAGTGTAGCTGTTGTTACAAACTACAACAGCATTGCTGCAAAAAGAAGAGGTTGGTGGTAGAAAGTTGCATATATGGTGCAAATTCAACCTGCCCCATCTTTCTGGTCAGATCCTCACATTTGCATCTAGCCCGAATGGGCTAGATGCAAATGCAAATCTAATGCAAAACTAATACGACATGAAAAACTGGGAAAAAAACGAAAATTCCTCCTGTGCGTTTTGTTTCATCCGTAAAGATAAGCAAACGCTGAAAGTTTCATTCAAATATCTTTATCCGTTAAAGTGTTGTTATGAGTGGTTGAACATTTCTGGAGGTTACCTCACTTGACCTTGACTAACTCGTTGACCCTAGATGACCTGACCTCAAAATTTTCACACAGCATGCTAAATTGATGTGGGAAAAGGTATGCCAAATTTCGGCGCGCTGCCGCGCCGTTCTTTCACTATCCTCGGAAAACCTTACGGGGTTGCATATCACCCCCCCGCCCCCGAGTGGGTTAAAGAAAGTATTTGTGTATGATAGCTTTGATCACACCCTGTTGTATATAATGAAAAGATGCACAGTTAGTACTTTTTACAATCATAAAAGAATACAAAGATACTAGTTGGAAAAATTGCAAATTATTCCACCAAAGCCAGTGTTTCATATCTATTTATGACCACCAGCCATGATGTTGAGAGGAAAAGATACCCCTTCAGTATGCTCGAGTGTACCCTCCCCAATGCACGATTTTTTTCCGCCCAAGGCGCCCCTCTGATGAAATATGTTCCTGATTGAAATGCCTGGGTCTACCCTCTGTGTGGAGGTGCGTTTCTGAAAACTCTTCTGTATAGACATTCATTGATGCATGCAGATTGGAGCCATTTGGTAGTTGGTAGGGCAAGAGCTGGCTCTTCACATATCTAGCACAAGCTTCCATGCAGCTCCGTGAGCCTATTGTCATTTTTCCAAATTTGTTTGTTAAAGCCATCAGGTTTGTTGAGTCACTGCCATACCAACTCAGCGCCTGAACTCATGCTGTGGTATGCTTGAGCCTTTAGAAAGCATTTAGTGTAACTCCACATTGGATTTTATTTGCCAGATGCACAACTGTTTTGGCAGACACCTGGATAGACCAGTGTTCCTTATGGCTTGTTTATTGCTGATCTGTCCAATGGTTTCAAGGATTTCACAATTCGTGTAATGAACACCTTGAAGCAGCTTGCAATAATGGGTAGGCAACAAAAGTCTGCAAGAATTTCGCTCTGCTAACTTGCTCGTGTGTGGTATGTGACCTATCATTATGTTCCAGATGTCTGGGTGTGATCCTTGCGCCTGCGTCTGGGACCATGGCATGGCCATGCGACGTCTTATATCTCTGGTTCGTATTTTTGTAATGTACCAGTTAGCGTCTCACGGTCTGGCAACCGGTTTCATGCCGAAACCCACCACGTTTTATACTACTATGAACTACTGCTACAAGTTATACTTGCATGTAGGACAATGCAGCTAAGATATACATACATGGATACTGAGATTAAATACAAAATAATGTTTTGATGACGTCACAGAGATATACAAGTAAAATGACACAATTGATTGGTGACATCACGAAAATTCAAGAATGGAAGAATGGAGGATCTGGCGCGAAATTGAGGAGTCCACAGATGAACTCCCAGACCCCCTCAGACTCGTCTCATCCTCCCTAGATTCCACCGTTCCTCCACAGACCCCAATTCCTGCCCAGATTCTCTCGTTGCTCTCCAGACTCTACACTTATTTCCCCGACCACTCAGTTCCTCCCCATACTCCTCCGTTCCTTCCCGTTCATCCCAAGACTCCTCCATTTCTGTCCAAATTATCTTATTCGTCCCCAAACTCCATTATTACCTCCCTGGCACCTTGGTTTCATCTCCAGACTTTCAAGTCCCTTCGCAGACTCCGACTTTCTTTCCCAGACTTCTTTGTTCATCCCCCTCCACTCTCCTCCGTTCATCCATAGACACCGGCTCCTTCCCAGACTCCTTCATTCATCAGAACCCGTAGTTCCTCCCCACTTCAGTTCCTGCCCAGACTCGTCTGTTCATCTTGAGACACCCCGTTCCACCCCAGATCCCAGTTCTTCCCTAGAGTCTTTCAGACTCCTTCAAACACCACGTCCCACCAAGACACTTCGGTTCCTCCCCATACCTCCCGTTCCTATCCAAACTCCTCCGTTCCACCCGATATCCCTCACTTCCTCCCCACTCCCCACTCTTCAATTCCTGCTCGGACTCCTCTGTTCATCCTCAGACATCTCTGTTCCATCGCAGATCCCAGTTCCTTCCTAGACTCCTTCAAACTCCGCCGTAACTTCCAGACTCCACCTCCCTCGTAACACCCCGTTCATCTGCAGACTCCCCAGCTCTTCCCCAGACTTCCGTTCCTCTCCTCTTCAACATCTTTGTTTCTCTCTAGATTTCTGGTTTTATACATGCTTCCATTCCACTTTAGACCCCTCCGTTCCTCACACAACTCCTTGATTCCATCCCAGCTCCTTGGTTCCATCACAGGCCCTTCCATTCCTCCACAGACTCTTCTGTTCCTTCCCAGACCTTTTCGTTCCTGCCGAGACTCATCTGTCCTTCCTTCCCAGACTCCTGTTCCTCCCTTGACTTCTCCGTTCCTCTCAATCCCCTCTGTTTCTCCCGAGCTCCTCTGATCCTCCCCAGGCCGTCAATTCCTCCCTACACTTCAGTTCTTCCCCAAACGCGTCCGATCGTCCTCCATTCCCCAGACCTCACAGTCCTCCCCAGACTCCTTGGATTCAATCTTAGACTCTTCCGCTCCTTTCCAGCCTTCTTCGTTCCTGTCGAGGCTCATCCGTCCCTCACTAGACTCATCCGTTCCTCCCCAGACGCCACCTCCCTCTCCAGACTCCTCCATTCCTCCCCAAACTCCCCTGTTCCTGTTCAGGCTCCCACAGTGCTAAAATAATGGTTTGTCGTTAGGTGTGCGATGTCGAAACGAGTACAATAGGATGTCGAAATTTGTTATGGAATTAGTGTCATTTAAAATACCTTTTGTCTTTTCAGCTCGCATTAAAGCCAATAGTGTACTTACGACTGTACATTTTTGTTTGTTTTGAGATACCTAATATAGGAAGAGCTATATTCGGATTAGCGAGTAAAATACATATGCTATAAACTGGTATTGTTATTAGATGACATCATAGGCAATCCCTTTACCTGAAATTGCGCTTGGACATGTTCGTGTATCACGATCCCTTATGGTGAGCATGAGCATGATACTTATAGCGAGATACTGTTAGAAACGAGGAATCGAGCCATCAGCACACATCAAGTAGCACGATGTCGATCCTTCTTTGAGAAGGATGTCGATTGAGTGTTCATTAAGTGGTGTATTCCACCCTATTTCACGAATAATTTATCATTGGGCTCCCATTCCTGCCAGGACTCCGCCGTTCTTCACCAAATTCCTCGGTTCCTCCCTGGACTCCCTGACTGGGGGGTCTGAGAGATGCCCCCAGACCCCAGGCACTCCGCAGACACTGCAGATTGTCACCAAGTCCCTCTATTTCTCCACTCCTGAACTCTGGTGACGTCCTTAACATTTGCTAGACTCCCCCATCCCTCTCCAGGCTTCCCTACCACTCCCCAGACTCTTCCATTCCCCTCCAGATTCATAAGTTCATCTGTAGACTCATCAATTTGGCACCAGATCCTTCCATTCCTCCATTCTTGACCCATCGTGACGTCATCAAAATATTGTGTCATTTGACTTATTCTATGTCTGCGACGTCACCAAAATATTGCTTCTTTCATCTTTGTGGGCGTATTTTACATCTGGGTCACACTGTGGAACATATACGGAAATCTTGCGGCAGCACATATTTCAGTAGTAAACGTATAAACTGTTCTGGATGATACTCTTTGCCAGACCGTGAGACGCCAATTCGTAGATTACCAGTATTGTATCCTGTTTTGATGTTTTGCGTGTAAAAGTAATGTGCTGTTAGAAGGATATTTCAACCAGCCATTGTTCTGATAAGAGTTCTATTTTATGATGCAAAGTAATTAATCTCGCTTACTGCCTTGAAATGTCCAATGTGGAATGTGATCGGGTGATGGAAAAACCCGGCTATGTTATTTATATTTTTCAAGTTCATTTGGGTCATTGACCCAACTGAATCTTAGATGGCTTCTGAGTCGCGCTAGGGTTAATTTTGATGCAGAAACTGAAATTGACACCAGTCTTTCACCTGGGACAAGAAGTTAGTTTTTGTCACTGTTTTGGAAGGTTCCAAAACGAAGTCAACATTTAGACCGTATTTGATCCTTAACCCTCGGGTCAAAGTGTAATGAATCGTATCTTGTTAGCCTTCTCATGTACTGGTTAATACTATGTGTAACATTTCAAGTGCACATTGATTATTGTGCTTGCATAAATAACGATTAAACATGACATTTTCATATTACCCCTGCCCCCAAAGAACTGACGAAAGAAAGAAGAACTGACTTTAAAAACTCACGGTGAACAAGTGAACTGAAGTGCAAAAATCGAATACCAATCGCGAGATGTCACGTCCACGCTGGGTTTTGCTTCATGTCGCCAGCGCCCTCCGTTTGAAAGCGCCAGGCGGCCGCAACGCCACTGCGGCCCCACTGTCCTTCAATGACATCCAACATCAAGGGAAAGGCATGTGAATTTGGCAACTGGTTCGGTGCCGTTACCATACCTGGCAACCTGAGACATCTGAAGCTTCACCACTGGTTGCTCGTTTCAGCTGCGCGGCATGCAGGGGGTCTGCACGGACACCGAATGCTTCGTAGAACGTGAGTAGTCGTCTGTTTATATGTGGTGATATGGGTAGGTGCTGTGCTTTAGGCACGTGTGGCTCACAACCGAAGGGCTTACGGGCCAGTTGACCTCGCGAGCTTTCTTCTCCACCGCGACCATTCGACCTGAGAGATTGACAACGCTGGTTGTGCTGGTAATGAGTGGCACCTGCGCGCCGATTGACGGTGGAAGTTTGATATTTACATCCTACTGACTTTCTCCCAAGTCGTGGTCGTGAATAAGAACGGAAGCCTCGACATTCTACGATGCTCTCAATGTCAACGTGACGTGCGCAATGTGCGTTGTATCCTTACTGACGTTATGTACTCAATTCATACCACGTGGCGGTGAAATGCAATTTATTATCACTATGTGCATTGTAGAGTGGAATCAACTGTTTGGTAGGAATAAGGTGTGAATACGAGCCATACTGATGCTAGATGATAGATGCCCTTGTGGGTGGCATGAGTTTTCCTTGTGCCCGCCAGCGCCGGTGTCGACTCCTGGGCCCTTTGGCGGCAATGACATGTTCCTGATGGCCATGATGTGGGTGGTGCTGGGTGTGCTGCTCTACATGTTCCGACCCAGCAGCCTGCGCAACGGCGGAGACAGCAAGCCGGCACGGATGGTACGTGGTTCGGTGCGCGCAGCACGCGGCGGCCCGCAGACGATGCGGGTGCTGACGTGACTGGCGTCTAGCTATTATTTTCCCACTGGCGGGGGAATATACCAAATTTTGGCAGAAATTCGGCGTTGCCGAGACGTTCAAGGTTCTAGAGACGTTAACGGAGGTTTTACTTCGACCTTCTCTTGCTTCGATTGGCCGACGGGTGTCACGCCGTGAATGGTACTGATTTCACGCCCTCTCGGTGCGTCTCGGCGAGAACAATTAACTGCTAGTGGTGAATCTGCCTCGCCGACTTCAAATCATACGGTCACTGAGGCTCCGAAATCAATGTTAATTACGGCAACATGTGTGGATTTTTGTGATATGGTATGATGAGCCAAAAATATTACAAGAAGATTATTCGTGCTAGGACGTATGCCTGTTATAATCGATGCCCGCATGGCTATTATCGATTAAAAACGCAATGCTTGGTTTACAAGGATTGTGCATGGATCTTGTGTGTTAGTTAGTTACTTGAGCTTTAGGGCGCGTCCACGTCATTCGTCATATAGCGTCCATTTACGTGCGATATCTACCGACCGTCTGCCATTGCATTTGTACTGTGCATGAGCAAGTTATGTATTATACACAGTTACCCCGTCACGCCATGTATGTGTGCGCCTTTAGTGTTCTCATCTGTAGGGTGTGTTCTGACGGAAGGGGTACCCGTCACGCCGGCGTATGGTACTAGAATTGTGGTCCACACCACTGAACATCAGTCCTTCCAACTACTAAGAATTTCAAGTTCCTTTAAATGATAATACATGTGTTGCTTTATTTGTATCTCTGATTTCGTCCTTGGTGTCCACCGTCGTGCACCACCGTCTGAGAGTTGTCCGTTTCTCCGCAGGATCAGGGACCCGGAAACAACCCACCGCCCACGACCAACTAACGGCCGCCCGCCCCGCTTCGGTTCCGCTCTCCTGTGATACTAGCCTGACGCACGCATGCCGATGGCAACCCGGTGTTGGCCGCGGCATCATCTCAACTCCGCAGTGCCCCCCGGTCGACGCTTCCGCTCCGGGTGGTGCCAAGCTCGGCACTGCCGCCCGTGGTGGCCCTGTGGGTACGTGGGCCGGCTGGCGTGGCGGGCCACGCTCCAGCCGTCCTGTCGCGGTGGCGCTGCCAGCCTGTGCGCGTTGGCTGCGGCCGGCGTCGTTACTTGTGTGGACGGCCGGAGCCAGCCTGCCAGTGCTCGCCGCCACCACCACCACGCACGGCTTGTTGGAGGGGCTTGGAATGCTCAAAAGGCGGGACGCATATCATTCGAAAGCTGAGTATGTGCCGGTTGCGATTATTTAAGATGTAAAAGATCAAAATATAAGTATCGCTTGTTGCTAAAACATACTTTTTTTTTCCGATTTTACAGTTGCCTAAATTGACCGGGTCGACTGCTTAAGCTATGGTTATTTCGCCGTATTATTTGATACCCTTCGACTCTTCAAATTTTATGCAATCAATTGAGTTCTACTGATTTGAACCTTTCACGATGCGTCCACCAAATGTCTGGTCTTCCATGTATTGTCATTACGCCTTATTTTCTACCGCATGTGCACATGAAATCGCCCGTAGCGACACACCCTCTGAAAATTCGCCACCAAGGACATAGTTTACGGTGACGTTTGATAGAAATGTCTGATGTATGAGAAACATCACGAGTTAATTTGCGTTAGGTACATCACGTCTAGTCCTCTATGAAAGCCAGCAGAATGTGAGAGTCATTAGAGTGTTGAAATATGTATATGTCAGGCTTTGTTTCCACCTAGCATGTGGTTTCCACCTAGCCATTGCCCGGGCCTATGCGAGATGTCTGACAGGGGTTGGAATGCCGGGTTTGTGCACTGTCCAAACGCATAGGCCGTCTACTGTTGCTGTTCTGCACATCATTTGTGCCACTCGCAGACTGGGATCGCGTTGGCCACACAGTTCGTGGCCAGTAAACACTCTACGACAGCACAACCCCTGTCGCATATACTACGAGGGCTCGGACAGTGACTAGATAGCAGACTACGCTGAAACAAAGCGTAATATACGCTGCAGCGCTCTCCAACGGCTATGATTTTCTGTGGTACTTTATGGAGCATTAAAGTCGCATACCTACTACAAATGAATCGCATTTCATCACACATGAAGAATGTAGTTAAAATATCGTCTCCGTAGCCGTATTTGTTTCATTTGTTTGATATTTAACCAAACTCCCAGGTCCCAATTCTCAGTTTGCGTGTCGCTAAGGACGATTTCATGAGCTTATGCGGCAGAAAGTATGACTTGATCCCATCGAGAACCAGCGTTCTTTGAATTGTTGCACCCACTGTGAGATGTTCAAAGCAATGTAATTTGGTGAATATTGTTGCCCATAATTCGAGAAGTTGACGGATGTTAAATAAGACAGTTGTATGCAAAGCAGCCTACCCGGACAATCGCAAAATCGGAGGATACGTTCTTTCGAAGAAGCGATCGATGAATTTTGACAGCAGTTGCATATTGTTTAATCATCGCATGCCAAGTTTTCCAATGGTGTGTCGTCTTTTGAGCATTCCGGGCATTTCCAGCGAACCCTGTGCACCGCCACCGCCGCCGCCGCCGCACAGTTTTGATGCCTATTTTTCGGACGTTGTTCTCCGCAGTTTGGGTACGGGTAGAGCGTTTGTAAATTACTTTAATTCTTTTCATCGGGAGAGGGTTTTCTTTGTTTTGTCCGGTGCATAAATCGGCTGGTGTCTTGTTACACCTCCGCGTGTGCATATAATAAGTTACGTATTGTATATGTATACTGGAAATTGCTCGGTACATTCCCTCAGTTTGATGTGAAGTGCATCTCTTATGCATCCTGGTAAATATTAATCTGAGCTACAATTACCTTGTTAATCGCTTGTTTTGGCCAGGTGTGGCGAGATGGCACTAGTTATAGCCTTGGTGTGGAACATAGCTGCATGCTGTTTCTGTGAGATTCATGCCAGACCTTTTTTTCGGATGCATCCTCCAGTCCTTGAGCTGACAATGCATCTGACACTGACCAGACTGGTGCAGCCAGAATATTCGCGAATGGGCATGGGGATATAAGTCAGTTATCACCATTTGCCATGAGGCACATCAAACGTGGACACATGGTCGAGAAGTACCACAGCTGTCTCTCCTCCCCTCGCCCTCTGGCTGCGCCGGTCTCAATCACTAACCACCATGCGCACGAATACGCACGACACCACGGAGTCCATTGTAAAGCCAGGTATCCATACTACGAGTCATCAGTGAGGAGCGCCAATGTCAATACTTTTGAATACACGGACTTGTACAGACTCGTGGTGGTTGGCTGTCGAATGCAACACCGGGAGTGCCCTCTTTCTGTAGGTGGATAATTGAGCAAAATGTCATCAAATGCGCCGCAGAACTCAATTGCTCGCCTCTCATCGTAAATGGTGGTCAAGAATTGAAGGTTGACTATGCGATCAGAAGTTTACATTCAAGATCCAACATTTACAATTTACATTAACGTAGACCATTTTCTGAAGAACTGTCGCGAAGGACGTAAGCACATCGCACCTTGAAGCGTCAGCGTGGTCTGACAGCGAGTGGACACAATGTGTCGGCTGGAGGTCACCCGACACGCGACATGACGTCAACTATCGAACAGCAGCCCTCCGCGACAACACCGTCGAAGTTCGCCACGGACTGGCGGGCCAAGCATCGGTGCATAGCTGAAAAGCACGTTTGCATGCGGCGACAGTGGTCGGCGGTCAATGCGTGCGCAACGGGGTGAGGTTGCCATGCCAGAGCGATTAAAAAGAGGTTCGTGAGTGTTCGCTGGAACAGCCGATATCGGCTGCACGGTGACAAGCTGGCCAAACCAGAACATGTTCGCTGGAACGGTTTTCTCGGGCGATAACTTATGCTAAACAAAGCTTGCTGTGCGGCCAACCCGACACGGACTACCGATTGTGATATTGCGGTTCATGACATCACTAGCTGGGTTTTTGTCTCCTGTTAAATGTTCGGAGACAGTCACCCGGTACCACAGCGCTGATGTCGTTTTTCCAGTTGTTAGCTCGCCATTCCGAGCGAGGGCGATATGAGACCAAGACTATGGCGGGTTACGGCTATCTTATTTACCGCCGCCCTGATTAAAAATAGCTTATTTCAAATCAGAAGCCTTATTACTCTACTCTGTGCGTACTTTTCTGATATATCGTTTAATGTCGCGCATTTTCCGCAATCTCGAGACGGCTCTTTTTTCCAATTGCTATGGTCGAAATGCTAGAACACAAAATGGCTTGGAGTTTCACACTTAATGGTTGCACCAATACGACCGTGACTTCCCTTCATCAGCTTGGGTAAAGTGTTGGACCTAAGACGTGACAGGTGGTAGCTGAGCATGTGACCGTTGCGACTAGTTTGATCGTGGGACCGAGTCTCGGCGAGAATATTATCAAATTTCCAACAGGTCGGACGTCATGAACGGGTCAGCAGTCATACACCTTTAAACGCTTTTAACCTAAGTAAATTAAACATTAGTTGGCTTACAGGCTTCAAGTAATATTTCTAGATTTGATGAATGTTCAGCCCAATCCTACGCACATTACGGGGGCGCTGGATAATCAATAGTTGATGCGCCCAAAAAAGCCTCATAACTAACTAACTACGCATATTACGATGAAAACGGTCAGTTCTGACGTCCATGACGTCTTTATTCCACAGCCAAGTGCGTGACATTCTCACCCTTGGCACCCGAACAAACTTCAAAGTAGCGAATTCCGAACATCGACGACTCTTGAACGATGCTTATCGAATATGAGCGATGAGCTCCTCGATGATCAGAGCGACGCAGTTCTTGGGAGCCGTCTCAACGAGCGGTGTCGAGCGGTGGCCGCGCGTCGCCTGGCTCAGCTGCGGCCCGGCCGGCCGACCGGTCACGCGCCACTTTCTCGGCCGGCAGGGCCGCCACGTATCGTGCCGTGGTTGGCTGTCTGCCACCCGACCCGGTGTGGAATAGTCCGAGCTTGCCAGCTCAGCTGCGGCGGCGGGGACGCGCGCGCTCGCGGGGGTCGCCTGCATCGCCACCGACGCTGAATAATTCCGCAACCGTTATTAGCACTTGCGCCAAAGGCTGTGCAAAAAGTGAGCAGGTGGACGGGCCCGTATCGACGTGCTCAGCTCGAACTATGCAGCAAGCAGCTGCTGCTACATATTTGTCAATCCGTCGTATCGAGCATTTACTGCTGTCGGTGCTAGCTTCAAATTCAGCACAATTGCAAAGAACGTGACCTAACTGTGAATACCATACCAACACGCCATAGGCTCTTCGTTGCTGGGACAAGAAGCCATTTACTTAATCTTGGTTTCGTCTCTTATGTAGCTGAAGCCTTACCTATCAGGTCGCGTGCATCAGTGGCGCCCCTAGAAGGATGTACAGACTATGCAGGTTATATCAAAATTAGGTACATACACATAGTGTGTGCATGCATACGTACATAGTGTGTGTGTGTGACATACATGCATACATACACATTAATCCATTTCGTGTTCTGTGGATAAATGACCCGTCGCACTTCCCCAAGAGTGACTGACGTCCCCCACAACCCCAGTTCGAAATTGGGTCCGCTGAATGTTTGCGTGTTGGTAGCACGGGATACCCTCGCAGAGTCGCATGACATTTAGGTCTGACCGTCCCGGGCCACAACGGCGTCAGCGGGGTGTTGCTAATGCAAGGCCCCGCCCATGTTGTCGGTCTACAACAGCTGGATGCGACGTGCTCCCGCCCACCGATAGCATTTCGCCACCCTTAACATTTGAAGGAGTGATTCTCGTCATTTTGTATGCAGTTTCTATTGCGCTACACCTGTGGGTCGAGGGACAGCTGGCTGCTTACCACGAGAGGAATCCCAAAAACATGCGAGTTCATCCCTGCGGTTAACCAGTGACTTTCCTGGGCAGATCACCAGAAAAAACAATACTCAATTTAAAAAACGGGGTTTCCGTAATTCCAGGTCAGCCGTGAACCAATTATCTAGACAGAGCCACGAATGAAGCGCCAGTGTAGCTTAGGCGGTGACGGCGCCAGATTGGGACAGAGAACATTCCTACACATTAGTCGGACTTCAAAATGATATCCATGGCTCTGCTTGAGAAAAAACCTGTAAAAGCCCTTCGTAGGGCAAAACACCTCACGAAGACGGGACACACTAATGATAGAGGCTGTGTTGCACCTGACATACTTGAAGACAGTGGTCCGAATATTGTTAGCACATGAATAACAACTCGTCGCGAACGTTTAGATGCGCTGCGCTATGGAGTACTATGGTACGACCACGACCACGACGTCCAGTACTATGGTAAAACCACGACCATGACGTTCAGTACTATGGTAAGATCACGAACAGCAGAGCTCGTCGGCGATCTGCTGATTACATCATAGCCCGTCGGTACGCGCATTATTCACGAACCGCGTTACGCAGCGTGCGCCATTCCACATCGCAGCACCGCTAATGCGGCAGCCACCTGTCGCCGTAGCTCCATCTTCAGCCCGGCCAGAGTCGACAGCTGCGTCCTCGCCAGGGCCGCGACCCCGATCCGACACCAAGGTCTCGCGGGTCTGTTGTCGACGTCAGCCAGCTGGGACAGGACTGCGCGCTCCGAGCGGTGTGGCACAGTAGTATGGAACGCTATGGAACAGTGGCGCAGCCAGGATTTTCCTAACAGGGGGGGGGGGGGCGACCCCCAAAAGGTGTGTACACAGAGAAAGCTCTCGGCTGTAGGATTTAGCGTGGTGAAAATCTCCAAATTTATCGTTTCGACTAGTATATTTTTTATTGCTGTGGGGGGGGGGGGGGGGCGGACCCTGGACGGCTACTCGTCAAAGAGCCCGAAATGCTCCTGCTACATACCAGGAATGACTTTTATTCCAGAATACTGCTTAATTATATTACAGTCTTGGAGTTTACTGGTAAATGAAAGGGATATTGTGCTTTTTAATTTTAGCAGAATTATCGCGCTTTGTAAGACGCACGATTTGTTGCACCGCCGTCTGTGAAGCGCAATTATTGGAGTTTCAAGGTTATTAATGCTTTTTCTGTATGTTCCAATGACAATGGCCTTTAAGTAAAAAGCATCATCCCATGAATTCAATTGGCAAAATATGGCGAGGGTTGGTGGTGCACATGTAACTCAAACTATATTTGTCAATTTTTATCCCGGCTTCATTGCTGGCGATTACCTAATGTCAACTTGGCATGTCCGTTGATGTCTCCATCATACTGTTCCTATTATGCTATATGTAATGATGCAAATACTGAATCACACACCAACTCATGCACAACTTGGCAATTGCTTGGCTACATCACAGCTTGGTAATAATTCCAATTAGCGTAGGATGACCTATAATCGCATTGGTGGTTATTGGTTTTACGACACGTCGACCGTTGAGCCATGTAGCGTCGCCAATCTCTCACGCCGATTGGTCGCAGGCGAGGAGTAGCGACAGGTAAGACTCGAACCCACAATCTTTCGGTTGTGAGACGGGCAGCTTACCCCAGACTACTCGTCCCCATATAATCGCATTGGTTTTAATGTTAAGATTAGAACATAATTTCATAAGAACAATGTCAGACGTTTCGGTATTATGCCTTCTTCCAGGGCAAAAGCGAACGATTCATGGTTGGTTACCTATAACTCGTTTGCTTTTTGCCTTTGAAGAAGGTATAATACCAATGCGTTTTATATTTTGTACTAAAAGTATATTATAATCTTAATATTAAAACTAATACAGTTTAAGGTCATCCATTGCTAATCTGACAGGCATACCATTCAACAATAGATAATAATTACTTGAAAAGTCAACAGAAGTGAGCTATCATGGAGGATTTCACCTTCATACTTATGTACTTCAACCTGTCTTATGATTCCTACTTTTGTTTCGGCTTACAATTGTACCCGTGTTGAACTAAAGGTACCTGAGCATTGGGGTGTTTTGGTGCAGTGTCTGAGGGAGATAATATTTGCTTGACTTAATGTAATGTTTTTCTTTCGTGACAACCGGCTGAACCCAAGCCTGTGACTCGTTGACGGCACCGGCTGCTAATAAGCTTTGGCGGGGGCTGGATGAAGATCCAGGAGGACTCGGGAATCCTGAGCCCCTGCTCGAAGCAAACTTAACATCAGGCCTATGGCGTACACTACATACACGGGACAGCAAATGCACTTTGGACCCCACTCTCGAGTCTGAGTAGTGGTCTCCACCAATAAATGTGGTCTCTCGCCATTCACTAGTGCTGCACAATCTGGACTTCTGTGTTGTTTTTTCCGAAGACGATTGCTAATCAACGATGTCCGATGATGCAACCGATCCGAAATTGTCGGCAACACCAAAAACGTTATTGTGCGCTCGACTATCACACTCCAAGTGTGAGTTAGTTATTTGGGTTTGAAGGCGCACCGACTGCTAAAGTCATTTTGCGCCCATAATTACTGGTTATTCAATTAAGAATATTGCATACGTTGGTTTTCACCCATTGGTCACATCAGCCCTTAAGTCCGAAGATGTAACTACTGCTCATACTGCGCCTATCGAATCACACTATAAGGCGACACTTCCAGATCGTTACATGCTTGACGACTGTGTCACAGCACCTCATTTTGCCCAAGTCGCGTGAAGGCCACAATGCCACATTTCCTCCGGAACATTACACGTCCCACGCTCGACACAACGGTTCGTGGCACGGGACACACGACGCCCGTCCCAGGAGCGTTGCATGTCCGACGCTCGACGTCACATTTCCCAATGCGTCACTTCTCCACATTCCGACCTAACATTTTCCCGGAATGTCACATGATCCACGTCCAAAGTCACATTTCCCGGGAACATGACATGTTCCACGCCCGATGTCACATTTTCCGGGGGCACCATGCGTTCAATACGAACCCCAAAAATACCCACATGGAATGCACTACATTTCGCAGACTCTACACATCGGCATTAGTATGGCAGTGCGGATGCGCAGAACGCACAAATTCGTCGCTTGCTGTTTATGTGAGCGCAGGAAGTCGCATGGCGATGGCTGACTTGCACTTCCTGCGACCTCGCGCTGCTACCCGGCCTGCAGGTGGTACATGCATCGCCCATACTCCTGCACTTTCGAATCGGAGCTGAACTGCTACCCAGACAGTTGCATGGGCGAGATCAATACAATGGACTGCGTTGGTCCACAGGCGTCGGTGGCTGGTCGACTGCAGGACCGTCGTATGGGAACAGGCTGAAATCCGCAGTCACCGCATGATAATAGTCGAATAAAGCATCATAAAGCACAAGCTTGGCTAATCAAAGAGCAACTGAACTATTGGTTATATGAGAGCGACGACTCGTTTTTATCGTGTACCATTTTTATCAGTTAGGTAAGTGGATGGAGCATTGGACTTAGTCAGCTCACGTAAAGGAAGTCATGATTGGCAGCCGGCATTTTCCAGTGTATATCACTTGAGTGCGGCAGCCAAAAGGGTGGGTGGGTCAGCTGTCCCACCTTTAGTGGTGGATCCAGAAGGCACAACAAAATCTCTTGGAAGGGAAACAATTTTAGTCCCATTGGGCGATATTTCTAAACTGCACAATTTTGCCGAAGTCTTTGGTTTTCGAAGCGCCAGCGATCCATCAGTATTAGCTATAATCATGGCGTTTCTCTGATATCGATAGAAATTGAGGAACTTGTAATGATATCAAAACTAGAGGCTTGGCGGGGAGGGCAATTGCATACTTAGTTCCTCCGCTCCCGATCCGACGACGATCAGCTTAGGACACACTGTAAAACAAGCCAGCGGCGTTGCATGTGAAGGAATGGCCACAACATCACTCCAGCCCATACTTGGGTTTCACCATCTCTTTGGAAGATCTCGAGCTCATCCAATGTTCAATTGAGTTCCTTTAGCAATCATATATTTTAATATGGGGCCGTATTGGAAGCTGATCGAGTGCATCCTGAACCCATCTGCCTTAGCATTGCTGGAACCAAATAAAAAATATATTTAAAGTTGCGCCATTGATCCAGCCCTGTCAACCTTGGTTGACAGAGCTGGATCAGCTACTGAAGGTGTGGGACCTGCAGTGCTCAACGGTTCCGCCGACACCGGAAGCCGACATCCGTAGCTGTGTTCGAGAGCCGCAAACACGTTCATTATGTGGCAATATCCCTGCTGTGCGGCAGCAACAGCCAACCAGGAACCCCTGGTAGCGTACGGTACCGCGGTTGCCTCTCCTTCGTAAGAGCACGTGCAATCAGGCTCATACGATCATTTGTGAAAAGCGGAGGGATCAGCGTCATTTTGTCCCATAGGGCTAATGGTAGCGATCGCTGAAGGTGGGAGGAATTGCTCGCTGTCTCCTACGTTTCTGCGCTTATGCGTGTAGTGTCAAGATATCCAACGGGAACGATACACGATCAGTTGATGCAGCCGATCTATTCAAGATAAAATGACAATACATCGCCGTAAGGCCGCTGACACTTGGGGAAGACACTCCAAGAAACGTCTAGCACATCCATTAACGATCCAATTAGTCACACGGCTTCTGGGATATACAGAAAAAACGTGGAAATGAGCGTGAAGAGATGGATGATGGATCCTTTCAAGAACACCAAATTACAGAAAACCCTAGCGCCAAAATCAACAATAACTGATGCCATTTGTGGTGGCCGACTACTTAGTATGGGTGCTGCGAACTAACGGCATCCAATACCATATTTGGTAGTTGGAAGCGATGACATATCATATACCGTGATGTTGCTTAGTTGATGTTTCTACACCGGAAGTGCCACGTTTTTTTAGTGCGGTTTTTACAAAACGTGTACAAAATGTGCTTTAGTGAGAATGACGCGCGGTTAGATGCGATGCGATGCGATGCAGGTGTACTTTTAGTTAGGTACGGAATTATCTTGAACTCGAACATGGCCTGAATGCTGCGGTTGCATTCACACTGGTTAGTCCCGCCTCCCCGCCCCCACGGCCAATTGCTGGGTTCCAGCACCACACGAGCATCCGGCCGACGGCGGCTCCCCATCGAAAGCCCGGCCTCACCTCCGAACCGGACGACATTCTCCAACCGCGCCAGCGCAACTAGCGCTTACCGGTGACATGCGAGCGCACGCGCTTGATCAGGTCGCTCATGCGGTCCCAGGCGCCGGTGGCGCCCGGCAGATTTTCGTGCGGAATGTGCTCGGTGATGCCGTCCGCCCACTTGCCGGCGTCGGGCAGCAGCCGGCTGACGGCGGCGGCGCCCACGGGCGTGCCCAGCTCGCGGCGCCGCGACGTGCCGGGCGTCAGCGTCAGCGGCGTGCTGTGCGCCGCCGGCCGCGGCGCCCGCACCAGCGGCGGCTCGTCCAGGCTGTCATCGCCGCCCGCCTCCAACTTGCTCTGCAGCAGGCGCCGCTGCTCCTCCAGCACCTCCAGCGACGGCGACTGGCTGCCCGACTGCAACGGACGCGTCAGTGAGGGCGCGGGTCTGGAGACACTGCTGAACACTGCACATCCGGGATTGAACGCGAATGTGAAGACATCTCTCAATATGAAAGTACCTTCCGTCTGAATTCAACGGACAGTTCATATTAAACATTGCTGTCACTTCGTCTACAGCTCATTGCATTGCAGATACAAGTTGATATTGTGAACTGTGCACGCAAAGAGAGGACATGCGTTCATTTTTACCCATACGAAAGACACAAATCCATTCTACTCGAAAGCAGAGATGAATGACAAGGCAAGAGAAACCTTATCGATTCAAAACATCAGAAAACCAAAAGGGGACTGTTAAATTACACTTTTTTCAGAGCGATGATCAGAGCAAGGATGCACTGGGGGCATGACCTACATTAGTAGATCATGACTCTATGGTGAGTTATGGTCTCCCCGTACCATCATATGCTGACATGGGGGAGGGCATGCTTAACCCCAGGACTTTAAAAACTATAAGGATCACACAAGCAGTTGAGGAAATTCAATTATGACCTGAAGGTAGCCTGATGGCCATTTCCAGAAAATATGGCATCCTGGGTTCCACCGAAGTGGTAGGTTGAGGTCACCGACTATGAACAATTTTGTGTGATCGCAAGCAATTTCAAAAGACTCGGTATGACTTTGGGATCATCTCAGAGTATTTGTGTGCTTAATTCGAACACAGAAATCACTTTTCCCGACAGAACCACTAGCGTGGGCTTTCCTATGTTTATCATCGCTTACCTGGACTTTACCCCAATAGGGAGTATTGGCAGAGCCCAAATGGCCAAATATGGGAAGGGGGACGTGAGGAAGGGAGAGAAAGGGAGGGAGCGTAGCTGAGTGAATGGTGAAGTGAGTGAATGAATTAATGAATTAATGAATAAATGAGTGAATAAGGGAGCGAGTGAGTGAGAATGCCAGCGAGTGAATGAGTGAATGAGAGAGCGAGGAGCATGGATAGCAGCTACTGCCAGCCTTCTGGGCCACTATCTATGTATATTCTTAGTTAGTAATATAGATATATGTAAACGGCTCGGAAGTGGTACAAGGTTGTTGCAACAATGCAGTTCCAACCTAACATACTATCAATCCTATCCCAGTAGATCGCAAAAGGACGAGGAAATGTAAAGTAGGAAGAGTCAATCCCATCTCAGGTGAAATTCTTCTTCCCGATAGGTTTTCGCAACCCACGTTTTACCTTGGATCTACGGCTTGCGGGAATATGAATTGAGGGCAAGTAGTAATTTAACCGAAGTCAGTGATCATCTGGGGAAAAATGGCTCGCTGTATCAGAATGATCGCCCGTATCTGTGAGCGAAAACGAGTGAGAAGGCAAAAGAGTCACAGAATGAACAGCTGCTGACAGGGAGATGGTGCAGTAAAAAAATTTCAGCGTAACATCTGAGGCAGTGTATGCGAGCCGACGCTCATCAAAGCTGATGGGTTGGAATAAGTCCCGCAATATCGGAATAAACATGGGAAGTAGTCCTTTACATGGGAAGCAGTGCCTGGACCAAATTGCCTGGTCCGATGCTATCATGCTGGTCATTACGAGCACACAAATTGTAGTGGGCAAATTGTAGGATATAAATTAGCTTCAAACCTAAAGGTAGCCGCTCACTACTTTGATTATTTAAATCAGACGGCAATGTTTTGTTGCAGGGTGCAAAAATAATAAAACTGCCATTTACAGCCATCGTACAATGCTATCGTACAGAACAATGTTAAATACCAGCTACAGCGGTAGTGATGGCTTGGTAGTTCAGAGCGCAACCGACTGAATTGTCACTTGGCGCCACGGTCGGATTTATGTTTTTGAATCTTGGATTTGGAGAGAAGAAGTTCAAGTCCATCAAATTCTGGAGATAATAATTTTCGTCCTGTTTCTGGTTGGTTGGTTATTTGGGTTTAGAGGCGCATCGACTGCGTTGGTCATACAGCGCCCGTTCGTCCTGTTTCTGACATTAGCAATTCCCCTTTGTACTCTCCAACGAGATTATGGCGCTTTTGTCAAAGAGCAGCAAGCTTGCAGCCATTTCGAACTGACCATTAAATCTAGTCGCAAGAAAAGAAGATAATAATATTCTGCATGGGACAAATCCGGGACAAGGCTGTTTTCCAAACATCACGAATTACAATTCTAGAAAGGTCACATGTACGATTTTTGTTTTCAACTATTTCTATCTTTTAAGCATTATTTTGTCCAGTTTTACTGTACATAGTGCTTTTTTCAAACAGTGCCACAATTTGAATATGTTGGCTGAGTTTTATATTGAATTTATTACTTTATAGTTACAACTTCTCGAACATTTCATATCTACAGATAAAGTACATATATTTCAATGACATGCCCTTCATACTAGACGAAGTCATCGACATTGCATCCCGGTGCTTATTGGCCGTCGTGAAACGGGCTAGTGTATCTCTACCGAACTTCCACCACCGTCTTTTCCTGGTGGAGTTTCTAACAATAATTGTTCTCAGAAACACTCCGCTGGCAGACATTTGAACACCGACGCCCGCGCTATGAACATCGCCACCTGCGCCGTGACCCTGAGACAATGAACTAACTCAGGGCACCGTGCAATCCGACTCTCCCTGGGAACGGTGATGCAAGGGTGTTTGAAGGACGAGTGACGTGTGATGAAGAGGGACGAAGAGTGCTGCGTGAAACCCATAACATTGTAGATATGGCTTAGGTTCAATAAACGAAATATTTTAATGGAGAAAGGATACGATGTGATTTTGGGGCCCCTCGTCATCATGCTAACATGATTTATTATATGATTAATATGTGCTTTTCCTTGACGCATCCCTTTAGTAAGCCCCTCGCCTGACACGTGCTGGATGCTGTGCACCGATGGTCTTGACAGAACTAATCACATCAAAAAGTCTTCTGATAATACTGATGATATACACCAAAATAAATAATATTTGGGCGATAATTATTTGGCTCAAAGGCCCTGACCCTACGAAGACAAAGAACAAATACACAAATACGCGAATAAAATTGATGAGAAAGATATCGAACGCCATCATTCACATACGATAACTTGGGCAACGAAGCACCTGTGCGCTGCAGTTCCTAGAACTCAAACCGCTTGTCGTATTGATCGCACTGCTGAAGTTCGCCACATACGATGAGCTAACGACACAGGCACCATACAGCCAAGCCAAGCCGACCCGGGGCAAGCTTTCAACACCAGTGGAAGACTGCAACGTCCCGGGGAGGTCCCGTCACACGAGACTGTGTGGAAGATGCCATCCCCTGTACAGTCGAGCGCTATCCAATCAGCGAACACACGGTAGCGCCCTGAAAGCCGAGCAGAAGTATCGCCGGTGTTTTGTGTCCACTGAGGCACGAAAACCGAAACACAAACGATATAACCGAACCCCAGCCGATCAAATGTTACGGGGCAACAGAGCCGACCACGACCAATCAAATGGTGCAAGACAAATGCAGTCCGTTACTCGCCGACCCGGTGACACAAGGCGATCGATCGGTATATGAGCAGGTAAAACCGGCCTCACAAGAGCCGGCTAAACGGCCAGCCTCTGCAGCAGCGCCAGTACCGCGGGAAAACGTCAGGGAAGGCAGCCAGGGAAGATGGCCAGGTCCTACGAGCCGCCACAATCTTGGGTACTTACGGCCATATGCAGACAGCAGTGACAGTTAACAAAAGTAGGCTACGCCTCATAGGCTAAGCACGTCCTAAGCACGTCCTAGGCCCTCAGGCTAAGTACGTCATATTTTACCAAATACGCCGGTAGGAAGCCGAAACAAAATTGGTGAGATGGCAATATCCGGTTGATAGCTCTAGCGAGAGCCATTTTGAGAGAAGCAGAAACAAAATAAATTAATTCAGAGACTGCTTATAATTAAGTTAATGTTGATCGCAATATACTAAATATCAGCATAATTGCAAGATTAACACATTCAACGGGTATTTCATACGTAGTACGAAGGTGATGACACGAAATGGATCAAGACATTTTGAACTTCGCCGATATTTCATATGTGACTCCCCAGAACGTGACGTACTAAATCGTAATGTTGGTAGATAAATGTCACTTCCTTGTGATGGAGGAATATAGAGTGCACTGAGGGACAAAGCAGGATGTCCCTGTAAGTCTTCAGAACGCTAAATTCCTGGAAAAACATGAAACCTTTACTAAAAAGAAATCGACTTGGCTCCGTGCCCCTCCACTCCCTTCGAAGGAGAGGGGGCGAGGGTGTTTATCGACAAGATTAACATGCTGGAGACCATACTTGAATAATGCAAATTCAGAAGAAACTGCATGTCGGGGTACCTATGCGTGAGAACTTGCACATGCAAATATTGTCTAGCATGGACAATACAATTATACATTGGACATGCGATTGGCAGCTTCGTTCGAGATTGGAGTCTGCGCCAGTAGTGGACATGTCATCTCCTTCAACAGATAGTAGCTTGCTGCGACGCCTATCGTTTTTCACCTATACACGGCGGAGGGACAACTACCACGTTTTCATAAACAGCGAAACTTTCGAATATGATGCCATAAATATTGCTTACTATACTTGCGACATACACATGGGCGCTAAATGACCTCGTAGTCGGCGCGCCCATAAGCCCAAATAACCAATACTTGCGAACCTACGACACTATTGTACGATACATACGAAAATATTACTCATATAAACGGGCTTCTGACATATCAAGACACGAAAAGCGTACCAATATCATTGTAAGTTTTTCTAATCGCATCTTATTCCGGAAGCTTTGTTGCTCATGGACAGGCGCGCACCCAGGATTTTTCCATGGGGGGGGCGGACCGAAAAGGGCACTTGGCCGGCTCCAAAAGGGCACTTGACCGGCTCCAAAAGGGCACTTTGCGGCCCGGGGCACACTGGGAGGTTTGCTGACCGGGGGGGGGGGGGGGGTGAATTTTCCATGGGACACGTTATATGTTATAGCACCGAACCCTTGTATTTGCAATAATATTTCCAAAAACATGCAGCCTGCTCACAATTCCTCCGTCATAATTCCTCCGTCACAATCCCTCCGTCACAATTCCTCCGTCACAATTCGCTGCATTTGTTGCAGGCAACCGGGGGTGCCCGATTATGAATCATGGAACCTCAAAAGGGCCCACAGAGGCTTCACTTAAGGGACAGTTGCCCTGATTGCCCCTCCCCAGCACCAAGTCCTTGATATCAGTGCAACTAGGTAGGTACCTCCCTACTTATTGTAGCCTGCAGTTAATCTGTCCTTCTACTGAAAGGTAACCAGAATAGAGGTAGGTGGGAAACTAGGCTCTGGAGCATTCACAGCCTTTAAAAGTGCTATCTCGAACCAAGGCTGTTTCATAATAGGTTCAGGTAGATAGCTACAGGTATGCAGGTAGGTACTTTTTTCTAAGGGCCTGAGCTACTGCTATCCGGACACCTGAGGAGGGTTATGCATGCGCAGACTGAAGAAGGTACATGAGCTTGAGACATAACAGCCCAGTGATTTATAGTTTCAGGGTGGTGTAGGTACCTATAAACATAAAGTGCAAATTTATGCCATCGTGCTTAACATCGTGCTTGTGCCCGCCTCAGCCTTGAATGGAGCTTCAGGCCGCTACAATTTTGGCGCGTAAATTGACTGAATACAATTTTTAATAAGAAACCCATGTTCGGCCAGATGTACCCAGGGCAAACGCGCAAGAAAGTCCAGCTGTTCACTGATGGAACACTGAAAAGTGAGATTTAAGCAAGGATTTTTAGGGAGGCTGATACATTTTTTACGCCGAACCTTGGGGTAGGCGGGGTAGGTATGTATCGTTCGATCGTTTAGGCCAAGGCCGATGGGCACTTTTGCGCCCAAACCCAAAAGGGCACTTTCTGCCGAGGGACACTTCTCGATCTCGACCTAGGGAGAGGAAGCCGGGCCCCCTGGGCACCACACACCGGTGCGACTATAGGCACAGGCCACAGGACAGGGCACAGGACAGGGCACAGGGCAGGGCATAGGGCAGGACTCAGGGCAGGTCACAGGGCAGGACACAGGGCAGGGCATAGGGCAGGGCATAGGGCAGGACACAGGGCAGGGCAGAGTTCACGGTACAGCACAAGGCACAGGGCAGGGTACAGGGCAGGGCACAGGGCACTTTTAGATCAAACGGGCACCTAATTGGGACAGGCATAGGACAGGAAAGGGCACAGGGGAATGCCATTTTTAGGCCAAAAGGGCAGTTTTGTGCCCAAAGGGCACCTTTGGCACAGGCGGGGCACATAAGGCAGGTTATTTTTGGCCTAAATTTGGGACATTCCGGCCAAGAGGGCACTTTTCGGTCAAAAGGGCACTTTTGGCCAAAAGGGCACTTTGGTCTCATGGGGGGGGGGCCTGTCCCCCCCCCCCCTCCGGTGCGCCTATGCTCATGGACGAGGTAATGGTATACTTGGCATCTGAACGCGTTAATATTCATATTTATCTTTGATGCTGCTTTGACAATAAGGTAACCGGATTTCATAACGTTGTTGATTTGCTACTGGTTCGACCGTATATGCCAGTGATTAAGGTTTCGTGAAATTGGATGAAACATCACTTACCGAACACTGAATCGACATCCGTCTCCAAAACGTGTTGACATCATACTTATAGATAAACATTTAGGCAGTGTAAGTTCCCATTCCTAATAGCTTTGTATTTTAATTATCATGCACCTAAAGAACATCCCCACCAGCACGGATAGCGGTACGCCTAAATCTTGCAATGTCATTACCAATGATGTGGTCTGCTGTACAATACCAGTTGCTGACATAGGCATCGTTACTCCCAGAAACAACACACAAAAAACGAGAAAAAAACGGAACTCTGGCTTCCAAGTAACATTTTTGTCCCAGACTGAGCTTAAAGATCTAAACGGCAGGTTAAATACGATTGTCTTCATAGTTAATTTTTGTATCCCACTGTATTGTTTTCCACATCGCACACCCGACGAAAATACAGACATTATGTTAACACTAGTATATGCAACTTAGCTTTATGAGACGACTTCGCTTTTTATGGGATCTTTCTGTTGACAGCTATGTGAATAAACAACTAAATAAAGACTGCAGGGTTATACGTTACATAGTCCTCCCGTTCTGCTATTGAGATCTTAATTCGCCTACAATAGAGCTGATATAAAAACCGTTGGTAGTATTTCAACGCTAGCTAACATTAACCCTCACAGTGCCCGGAAGGTTGATTTGTCCCCCTCCCCCCAACAGGCTTTTTCTGAGAAATTTCATAAGGTGGCCACTTAACATTTGGCCATACCTTCTCACAATTCAAGAGCGCACATTGGGTTTTTAAAAAAAATGGAGGTCCGGTCATCAAGATCCCGTAACTACGGCAGATCACATTCCGGCCACAACCTCGTCTAACAGACTCCAGGTGGACAATGAAAAATTTGTTCATAAACAAAACGTACAAAATACGGTGAAGATGCATGAGTGCGTACACCAATGATCAAAGAAAAATGAAAAAACCAAAGAAGTGATCACAAATCAAGTCACTAGGTTAAACGGAGGTTTAAACTGCAAAAATGTCTTGTGAAAAACTGTATCACTAGTTAACATTTATACCTGGATAAGCATAATGGCATATCACGCTATCTTATAGTGCATCAAGTCTCAAGTCAATATCAAATCAAGTCGCAGAGATATGACTTGAAGCGTCTTGGGAGCAAAGGTATCGCAGACCGCCGGAAGCTAAAATACGGACTATTCCGTCACAAAAAAAATGCTACGCAACTGTAGGGTTGCGCGCCAATATTATCTTTGGTGTGATTAGGACCTTGAAACTTCTGTTGAAAATATTTGATTTAGTTGGATAGTTTCCGAAATGTTCCCAAAAAATGATGTTTGGGATTTTCCCTATACATTATTTAAAAGGACAAATACTTTACCACCGAGCTATGCTTTGGTGGCAATCATTTTCTTCCCCTGAGCACAATCACTCGAAGATCATCACTTTCAACAGCTTATCATATATTTCCAAGCACTTGACCTTGACCTGATCGATAATCTTGACCTGCACACATGCCAGTATGTTAGAATAAGTCTTCAGCTTGTATATCATCCACATTGAAGCAAAGAAAAAGAAAGAAGAAATCCCATTTCCTTCACGGCCAGAGTCCAAAAACTACAAGCGAAGACAGGGTGAAGGACTGCACCCAGACATCGGCCTGTTTGACATAACCTGAAAGATCAACCAAAAATGTAGAGCAAATTGTTCTAAGCAGCCCCGAAATGTGAAGGATGAAGCTATATCATACCGTTTACCATAGTACTCTATCTAGCTAAGAGCAAAGGTTAGTGGGGAAGGGGAATTGACCACATGTACTGTAAAGATAGGACATTCTGCAGTAATCCGAGGGACAAGACGTTTTACGCGTTACATAGTCCAGTTTCAGAACGCATCGAAGGTGTAATGCAGTGCCCAAGGGGTGTATATCGGCAAGTGATGAACAGGGCGAGGTGAGGTATTGGCCAGAAGTAGTAGCCACCTGCCAGTTGACAGATAAAAATCTGCTGTGTCTGACGTAAACATGACTAATCTTACATTGATGCCACCAGTCCACAGCATCAACAGTACACACTCACCCTTGGGGAATCCGACACACCATTCGCCTCAGTAGCTGGCTCGTTTTGCGCCTCGGTGGTATCATCTGTAATGAAAATTTACAGTCAATCCGATCATAAATATATTCATCCATGCAGCTGACAGTTGTTGGATCGAATGTACCCGAACCTACCACGCGCTTGCTCAGATTTGGCATCACCGAGCGCTTCAGTCACGGTGCAGTGACACGGTTTCCTCAGAACCAAACCAAAATAGCAAAAACCACCCAAACAGCACAACGCATCGCGTCATAGAATACTCTGGCCACAGTACAGGCTGTCGCAGTGCGCTGTTCCCCACCGGTGTATCGTCAGGGCCGGCCACTGGCGTTGAGAGGCCACCGGCCGCGACTGACCTTCGCCGACCACCTCCATGTCCTGGGCGTGCACGTCGGTCGTATCGGCACGGACGGCGGCCGGCTCGGTGACGTGGTGGTGACGCGTCGGCAGGCTATGCTTCATGCTAGACAGCGACTGGTGCGACTGCATCGGCGGGAAGCCCAGCCGGTGGTGCATCTGCCGACCGAACGTCAGCTGGTGAGACTGGCCGCACCGACATCACCGACCAGGCACACCACCCGCTGTGTAACTACAGTTGGCGGTTTTAGGGTGCGTCAACCCAATTGGGTTATATCGATATGCGCTTGATGGACTACAACCGAGCGTAAGTTTCGGCACACAACAATGAAAGCTGCTTCATGAGAAAATGAAGTGGGAACCACACTACATTCCGCTGTAAAAGCGCTACTTGAGGACAAAGCTTCACTACGGCTTGCAGACATCATAGAACTTTGGCAAGCTTCACTGAATCTTCGAAAATTTACTATACAAAATTAAAGTTTTAGTTAATTTTTATTTTATTTTCACGTGACCCAATATCAAAATTCCGAAAGCGCAGTTTCACTGGTCTGCTGTCGTGCCATACGTTGACGTAAATATTTATATATTGTCTTTAAAACTATAATCTGGCCATTTTTCTATGAATGCCTCTTTAAAACCTTGCTTTCAGGGAAATTAACGCTACTTTTACGTCATTTATGCCTGACCAAGTGACACGGAACTTTTCGTGTAGTCCAAGTGAACATACTTTGTGTAAAAAAGGTACTTAAAATTTCAACTCAATATCTTTATCGATGTGGAAGATATTGCGAAAAATCGGCAGGGGTGGGGATGGAGGGCGAAAACGCATCCTGCCAGGCAATCGATAGCTATAGGTATGAACATTTAGTCAACGAAACCCTGCCTATCTGGGTCCAATAAAGGTCCTACAAGTGACCTTAGAGGAAACCGTTTGAACTGATACGCTACATACTGATGTGACCTGATCTTACTTGGTAACTCCCCAGATCTTCTACGACGAAAACGAGGTAATAAAACATTCCAGAGCATTCTCGCGTTGTATGCTTTACATGCAACGCTTGACGAAGCATTTTGAGGGAACGTAATACGGCATAAAAACCAATGGACAAAGGTAGCATTTCATTATTTATGGGAAAATTTAAAACATTGAAGACATTCGAAGCTCATTTAGGCATGTGGGCCAATTCGAAATATGGTTGAAAACCATGTTTACAACATTTGGACAACAATTTTATGTTGTACCTTACCGCTGTGCTGAATCTGCTTCAAGCTACTCACATCTCTAACATCGCTCAGTACGCGATGATTAAACCCGTGGAAGGCGATCAGCTTCGAGTGGTCGTACAAGTTTTCCTCCCTTTTGCACTCTTTCTCCTGTCCGTCTGAGGCACGACATAAACAGCATGATTACAATGACTCAATGCGCAGACTGAACAGAGTTTGCAAGATTGTCGTTGAGGCAGCATCCCATATCTAAATCGAACCACTGTTAGTGAGAATTGCACCCCAACATCACCATATCAACTCCGGCAAAAAATGATCTGCGTAGCTGGTAGCAATCCGCAGCCAAGAACAAAACAGATCCATGTTCACCAGCGTCACATATCGTCCCAGAAGTTGGGACAGCCTTGGTGCGCTTCGTTCAGGTCGGCATGCCTCGCCTGATGTGCGTCACATAGGGCAGCAGTCACGTTCGCCTACGGACAGCGTGCACACCCTTGTGACGCCACATCGGCCGACGTCCGGCACACGACCCCCCCCCGGCGTCATGACAGCGACGCGTTACACATCGTGATTGATTGATTGATGACGGAGCTGGCAGACGCGGATAAATGTGTCGACGCCAGCCTCATGTCTCATCACGGCTACAGACTAATCAGGCTGGGGAGTGGCCCGACTAGTTCATATGTCGTGTACCAGCAGGACCGGCAAGTGGCTGACAGAAATACTAATTACCTGGAACTCAAGAAATACAGCCATATTTGGGTGGTGAGCAGTGTCGGATACAGTTAGTTCGTTAATTAGTTAGTGAGTTAGTTGGTTGGTTGGTTAATTGCTTGGTTGGTTAGTTGTTTGGTTAGTTAAGGTGTATAGATGTCACTGGCCAGATAGCGCGCATAGTGTCGAACATACCTGGCTTGGGTGTGTGCAGTACGACGAGGTGGGAGCGCTGCAGACGGGCGGCGCGCAGCCAACCGGGCGGGTAGCCGAGCACACGCATCCGGTACATGTGCATCGGAAGGTCCTGCGGGTGCAGGCCCAACGCCTCGCGCAGGCCGGCGCTGATCTCGCCCGGCTTCAGGTGGCCGAACCGCTGGTCGGCCTCTTCGTGGTAACGACTGTACCTGAGCGCAGCCGGCACACACCTCGTAACGGCGCGACCCAGTCACGCCGGGCATGTATCAGGTGGAACTTATACATTCCTGGTAGGCAAGCCGGAACTATGAAGCACATGCTGGCATAACGCGCCTATACGGCGCCTTAGGCTAGGCTGGACGAGCGTTAGGTTCAATTACTAAAAGCGCGGTTGAAGTCGGATCTGCATGCATATCAGTCATAGGCAACATTGGATATACCGGGCTGTTCTCGGTATGAGTTCCGATGACAACATGTGGACACATAAGCTATCTGGCTACTTTTCATAGCACATCCGGTAAAGCCTAGTATTTCCATAGATGCATTGCTGTAAGTGGCTATACAGCTACGCGCCTTCAGACATGTCCGTAGGGCCAGCAATTTCGGATGTGATACATTCATCAAATTGCACAATTTTGCTAAATTGTGAAATTTCATTCACAATTTTCACATTCACTAAAAGCACAAACGAAAAATTACTAAACACAAATGATAGGTGTCATCTCCCTGGACCTGAACTCGAAACTCCAGAATACAACTCAAAGACTATCCATTTGCCACTCAGGACGGACGGCGGGTGCCGGCTACGGTGCGCTGATCTATGGTTCGATGCCCACGCGCGGGAATGTCGCTCCAATCCCTTCTTTAAACGAATATTTGGAGCACTTCGTGAGGAGCATGATGTGATGACATAAATACATATGGTGATGAAGATGCAAGTCTGAATATAAAAACATCGCATTTGGCTCTGAGTTATAAAATTAGAACTCTAATTGTTGCATTACACCGTAAATTCCTGCTAAAAGTTTCCACCAAGCGGAAATTCCGCCATCAACCTGTTTATTTGAGCAAAGATTAAGATTACTTCATGGAGAATATTAGGATAAAAACGAGCAACCATCAAAATTAAGAGCACATCTGACTCCGAGTAGATAAATTAGAACGCTAAACGCTGCAATAAAAAAGTTATTACCATTACAAATGCGTCACGATCAGGTCGGGCCGCCGGGATGAAGTTCAGTACCATACAGACGGGAGAAGACTCGCCCGGGCTATGCCCTCGTTCGCAATAATTGGCAAAGTATACAGCAAACCTTGCCATGGTTTCAAAACGCACGCCTCCTGGATTTTCATAATCCCAAGACTGCATGCTACTCATGATAATACAACTATTCATTTTGTTTTATAGCACACACTTGAAAGTGCATGTTGCCCCGATGTGCTCACTGACACTACATTCCCGACTCGCTCCCATTACATGCAGTATGACATGAAAAACAATATAACCTCGGAAACCGCAGCGTTTGCCGTCTCTGAGTGGGAAACATTTTGAGCTGAAACCGGTTTGAGACATAACATGACATCTTCGAACCGGATATATTTTTCTTGAACATTGTACGTGTTTGCCTAACATTTACGTCGAAAAACAAGACATAGGGCAAACAATGTGGGTGAAAATATCAAAGAAAGTAGCAAAATATCCGATACAAAACCACCCAGTTTGGATAGTTAGTTGTTTGGGCTTTAGGGCTACCCAGTCTGGTTAATACGTTGGTTATTTGGGCTTCAGGTTACATCCACGTCATTGGCCACGTAGCGTCCAACCTTGTCTGGTCAACATGCCAACACTCATAGAAGGCTGGGAATATAGCGTTAATAACACGAATCGTTACTCACGGACCTGAACCAGGGCGCAGTGTACGATCAATTATGGTGTGGTATGTTGCATACGGTGAGGGTGTGGTCTTAATCAATCGATCAATTAAGGAACTGGTGGCCCCTACCTTTCACTTCTCACTCCTGGATAGACACCTGTAGAACAAGAAAATGATAGAAAGAACAAAACATGCACATTTGAAAAATCTAACACACAAGACTGATAATTATAGTTGGTTAACATACGTTGGATTTTTGTTATGATGTTCCCGCCTGTTCTTGGCAATCTTTGCACTGTCCCGTGGCTCTGGACACACGGCAATCATGTGGTCTCCGTTGCAGTTGAAGCAAACATTCTTCGGCTTGGATTCACTCACGTCTTTCTGGTCCTCAAGTACTACACCAACAACGCCATCAAACGTCTGCAGCAGAACGAAGAACATCCGAGACGTGATTCCGGATGTCAGTGCATTTCGGACACAAGGCAATAACATGCATACAACTGACCACCAAACTGTTGTAGATATTCGGTGCGCATGTGCCATACATAAAACATAGCTGTCACATGACATGGACTGAGGCTAAAAACAACATTCCTGTTCGACACAAACGAACAGAGCAACACCTACCTTCCCCACGTGCATACCATAATATTGTAGCAGCAAAAGCTCTGAAGATTGGCAACTTTACCCAAGCGTGTTTTCTTATACATCCTATGAAAGGCAAAACGTTTTGGTCTTATCAGACCTCTAATACGAAAGGTTAATGGGAGGAATGTTCGGGCTATCAAAAGCGATAAGCGATAATCTTCCCAGGCACGGTACCTATAAGGGACAATGGGAGGAAAGTCATCGCCTTTGTCACAGAACATTTCCGTGTACACGAATTTGTGTATGCAAACAATTTCGAGTACGTATATATGGACATTAGGGATGCGAACATTTGCGATGCGAACATATGCGATACTCACATGTGCGTACCAGCATTTGCCTTTACGAACATTTGCATGAGAGCATTTGTCCTGAAGGCCATTTTCAACATCACGACGTGCAGTAATACATTACACATTATGTTGCGAGGAAAGCTATCTGCCACAGACAACTGTTGTTTCGTCCTTGGATACTTCTGCTCGATAATATTAAATATCAGATGATTCATGTCAACACCAAGGAGTTAATTCCGGGGAGGGGGACTTCCCAGAGTTGTACACATGTAAATATAGGCATACAGTATCGCAAATGTCATATAAAATATTCGAAAAGTGTAAGTCGTTCTGATGATCGACCAATGGTGGCTTCAGATAACTTTTAAGGCATCCATAACATTCTACTGCTTTCATTCAAAGTATTGGCCTAGATATACTGACTGGCTTTCCATGACTTAAATTTGACAAATTGTATTTTGCGCTGTAACATTGTCATAAGTCACATATTATAAATAGTAAACAGATCTTGACTGGATACATGGCATTACGCCTCAAATGCATGGGCTTCCCAAAAAAGCTTACACCTTTTCACAGAAACACAGTCAGGATGATCACAAGGCTGGGAAGCCAATATGAAAACTTTGGCACCAGCTAGCTTTGAGGGGAAAAATATAAAACATTCTTGGGGAGGCAATAACCCAATTAAACCCATCTCCTGCTTCGCTTCCGAATGTTCACAAACTATTTTATTAATTGTGTTACCTGATTCCAGCATTGCAGAGAGATTATGATTTCACACATTGCCACACACATGCGATGCACTAGAGATACGCCTTCGCGAATTCAGTGGGCAGCAACATGTACAAAATATGGCCACCGACATTTTGAATTATAGTCCGCTCCGTTCTTTCGAGACGTGTGTCGCCCCAGTGTACATCTTAAAGGAATAATTTGAGAATCCTGCATCACAAGACTATTATACTTCAATACAATAAGAAATACACCAAAAATAGCCTGTTGTGTTTCCTGCAGACTATTCATTGCTGAAAATTAACACTCATATTCTTCATGACGTATACTGCACAGGGTCGTTTGTGGTACCAACATGAAAACCAGACCATTGATGTTGTAAATATCAGCATTCAGCAGGTCCACGTAATTTTCCTCGCACTTCGCAGTATCTAACTCTGCTCTTGATACACAATTGCATGGATCGGACGCGAAAGTGGTATCTAGCCAATCTTTGGGAACATTTTAAGCACTAACACATATAACTGAAATGCAGTGATATTCTCGAGAGGAAAGGAAGATCCGAATTTTCCTACTGTTTACTTGCTGAGTCTATCATTACCGTCCTTTCTTATTTAATTATTTGAAGACATTGATTGGCATATCATATCTCAACGATTCGCAAGGTATTTAGAACGATAGCTTCCGAGAAATCAGAGCGGATTCCGCCCAGTATGAAATAACCTAAATATAGGCATACCTATACCTACCTAACAGAAATAGCGTTCACACTTGGAACGTTTGGGTTCATCTATAAACAGGATCTTATCCCAGCAAGCGGTGTTCCAAAGTAGCTAGTCAGAAAACCAAAACGGGTTTGTTCAAAGACTATACCAAAATAGGAGTGATGAAAAAAAACAAGTAGCACAAAGCACATGGCATAAAAAAAACTCTTCTCTAATATATGAAGGTAAATCCCGATGCCTCGCGAATAAAAAACTTAAAACCTGCACGAATTACCATCGTTACTATGACGATTAGTAATACAATTGTCATAGAGTACAATCTGTG
Source organism: Ashinkailepas kermadecensis (assembly GCA_034440615.1). NCBI lineage: Eukaryota > Metazoa > Arthropoda > Thecostraca > Neolepadidae > Ashinkailepas > Ashinkailepas kermadecensis. Next base: position 212,178 of record JAOTOM010004653.1, on the reverse strand, counting down.
GCATAATCTTTTCCTTACATCGACGTCACATTATTGCTACCACTGTCACTACTCATTACCACTGTCGGTATTTGATAATTGTGTGATAATTGTGTGTAATACAGTTACCCTGAACTGCTCTAAAAATAATCACCATGTGCCTGCAAAAACGAATAGAATGAACATAACACAAACAATCGTCCTCTATTTCTGGACACAAGAACTCGATGTACTAAAACCAACACCATCATCACAAACCTGGTCGTATGTAGGCGGATCGTCCAATGTAGTTGCACATTCATGTTCCAGAATCTGGACATCATCTTCCTTGCCGGGGTTCTCCTCGTAGTTTCGGTAAAATTCAAGATGGGACATGCCATCCTTTTCCAGACTTGTGGTAATGTCCGCTTTGATGAGTCCAGATATGAAGTTCGAAATCTCCGTGCCGTATTGGCTGCAAATGCAAAAAAATCAGCTTGAGGAAATTCACCCCAACCATGCACACCTTTGATGAGGCAGACAGTGTGCAATGACTCACTACTCACTCTACATTCCACGCATTCGACACCTACATGATGTTAAGCTACAGCAGTAATATTTACGTTCCAAAATAAATCTTGATCGAATTCCTCTCCCTTGACGTAATCAGGGTTGGCGAGATGCTGGGATAAACTGGTTAATACTCGGGACCTAAAGACATATGCCGTCACGACACATCAACCTGGTGTAGGAGACCCAGAACATGTTTGTGATTCTAGATCCGGAGGTTCTCCGTATCCCAGAGATCTAAAACCATCTTGGTCTGCTGCGTGATAAACAATTTTTGCTGGTAAATATTTTTACCAGTTACACAGACCTGGCGAAAACTAGTCTTTGCGAGCATTTTGACCACCCTGCTGTTGTAATTTAGGCATTAGGTTTAGTGCGCTTCAACCAGTCTTTGATCAATCACACCCATGACTTGTATTATAGTGCTTCACTGTCAGATGAAAACTAGTCTTAGTGTGTACACGGTCTGGAATCCTGTCGCTAAGAGCAACGGAACAAGCTTCCGGAATGAAGTTTTGAATTGTTCCCCAGAATATCTTCACATGTCAAACAGTCCATGTGACGTTCTCAGAACGACCTACGTCTCGTGTCAGGTGTTGGCACCTGGTTAAGAAGTGTCGGACTGTTAGAGTTCCCAGACAGTGGAGACACTTCGGCTCCTACTCACCACAAATAAGATAGTTATGGGTAGCGTTGGTATGCCCGAAGCGCAACCTGTAAAGGGAAACCTCTCTTCTGGACCTACGAATGCATGGTATCCAATATCCTAGGTGTGGCTTGGTCTTTGGGGCGCATCGACTGCATTGGTCATTTAGCCTAGGTGTGGCTTGATTGCGTGCAGCTTATTGTTCGTGTGTTGCCTCAGAGATCAGTTCGTCCTAAGCCTCTTGACACCAAAGACCTCTGAAGCATGACGCTTGAGAGATCCTAGAGAAGTATGAGACTTCTCTATGAGACTTCACCAGCTTTATGGAACCGTTCAAACAGCTCGTGTCCAACACGTACACGGAAGAACCGTTCATTTACGAAGTTTCGGAAGAAAGTGTCCATGCGGTCACGAATTCCACACTTCCGAGCTTTCATCAAAATACCGTGGCGCCAGGTGGTATAATATGCGTCTTCGAGTTAGAAAAATAGCTCCGGCGTGCCGTTTCTGCTTGCAGGCTACACGTATTGCCGTGTCAAGTGCTAGGAGATGGTCTGCTAATCAACGATGTTGTCTAAGAGCGCACTGGGTGTTGGTAAAATGCAAAAAATGTATGTACACACGTCACAATGTACAATGTATGTACACAATATATGTACACACCACGTCGTGGGTGTGTAGGAAAAAAATAAGTTGTACATTAATGTTTTTTTCTGGAAAGTTGCGCACACACGAGGTCAGAGCAATGGGTCGGTAGTGCAGCTGATCGAATCCACTTTTCAACGACTTGAGTACATGGATCGCTACGGCTTCCTGCATGTGACCGGAAATCTGCCTTTCTCCTAAATGTCAAAAGTTCCTAGTAATGCCTTCAGTACTCATGGAGGGAGAAGTTTTAGCATCTCATTGTGGATGCGATCAGGTCCTTCTGCCACACACTTCAGGCTCCTTATCGTTGACGGTAGCTCTGCTGCAGTGAATCGTTCGTCATACGAGAAATTCTCAGAGGTGGACAAATTAACCGCTTGGCTTTCTGAGCGAGCATTCCGACGAAATAACTCAGGATGGAGGTTTCCTGCTTGGCCGCGTGCTACTATCGCTCGACCGATTGCGCTTGCAACATCGGCATGATGGTTGACATCTGCACCAGCTACTCGGAGCACTGGGAGAGTGACTGAATAAAATTTACCCGCTATGCGTTTAACACGCGACCACACTTGTGCTATAGGAGTGATCAGTTTAGTATGGTCATACGCTCCCTCCGCTTGGATTCTCTAATTGGTCTTTGGGAAGCTATGAAGTTAACTGAGGTGCTATTTTTATGGAACTTCCCGAAAGCTCGCTTGCGTTTCCATGTGGCGTCCCGACATTCAACAGACCACCATGGAACTGGGATGCGACGGGGGACCCAGACGTCCGCGGGATGCAGGCATCGGCCGACTGCAAGAGCAGGAGAGATAACTGTTCCAATGTCAAAGTGGTGTCATCGACGTCGTCTCCAAACGCGTCGTCTGGAATTCGAACCCACGATCCTACGATGAAATGTCGAACATCCCACCGACTGAGCTACCGCGATCGCTGAAAACTGGAGGATACAGTGTCAGTTTGCCCCATACGGCTAATGGTTAAAATACAAATTGTGTGTTGGGGAGGGGGGGAGGTGCAGGGGACACTCTTTGAGTGTTTAACTATAGGGATATACTATCCCCTTAATATTACATATTAAGGGATCTTGGATTATTTCAGACCTACAGGTGAAAATCTGGATGGACCACATGGTGAGCTTACTGAAATGTATGCTCCATTGTTGGTACACATAGCATATTTTGCAGTATTTCACCTGACATACATGATACTTGGCTGGTAGGTTGGCTATTTGGGCTTTATAATGTGTTGACTGTGTTGTTCATGCAGCACCCTATACATGATACTAATTCACATACTTTGTCACAACCATGGTCCTTTCCAAAGTATGGTCAAAGATGTGAAGATGTCACCAATGCTGAATGACTGAATGATTGGTATTCTTTACTTTTGATGGAATATCGAATTTCAAGATCAAAATATTGAAGAAATACATTTCTGGACATGATTAAAATGATGGAACCATATATTCCAACAGCAAATGAGTACCTTTCAGTTGGTGACAATTTGTGCGTCATAAGTTATGTCATGTGTTCAGACTTAAAAAGAGCCACAGGGATCCAACTGTGTTAAGCCTGTAAGGGAAAGATACAAAAAGCCTGGACAAAAAGAAGCTCAGCACTCCAACCAAGGCCACATCCTAGATTCCAAAGACACCATCCAACAACATCCAACGCCCCTACCAATACACATCTAACCCTATTCACTTGATCCCATGTAACACACATGTGGATTGAGTGCGTCATCAATAATTCTTAACTCCATCAATGCCTACTTTAAGGGGCCTGCACAGCGTACACCTACTAGCACATAAATTACACTCCATTCAACATTAATTAGAACTCAAAAACAAGATTATGTAACCTAAAAACCATTCTTAAATACATTCAATGGGGGACTCCCCACAACATCAGCAGGCAGCCTATTACATTGATCAGACACCCTTTCACTGAAAACCTGGTTGGTTATTGGGTTTTCGACACGTCGACCGTCGAGTCATGTAGCATCGCCAACCTCTCACGCCGATTGGCCGCGGGAGAAGTGTAGCGACAGGTGAGACTCGAACCCACAATCTTTCGATTGTGAGACGGGCAACTTACCCCTAGACTACTCCTCCCCCACTGAAAACCTGCTGTCACCTAACTATTCCACACCTTTACTTGTCTCACCTGAATTGATGACCCCTATGCGAAACTCTAAATAGAAGAGCATCATTCAGATTGACCTAATCAAACCCTTAATTATTTTATACAATTTAAACCTATCACCCTGTAATCTCCTATACTTGAGTGAGCATATATCAAATGCCATAAGCCTTTCTCCATATTCTAAGTAACCTGGTCCACTGATGAGTCTAGTGGGATTGTGCTGCACTCTTTCTCACTTCTCTATATCTCCTTCTAAGCAAGTGCTCCATGCATGTACATAATATTCCAAGTGGGGTTGCACAAAGGCGAAGTAGTTTTCCATGACTTCCTTGTTCTTATACCTCACACTCAAATGAATGATTCCCAACATTCTGATTGCCTGGTTCCTTCCTAGCTGAGGTACATTGCTTTTCTGCTTCAAGGTCATTTGGAAACTAACATGCCTAAGTCTCTTTCCTCTTCAATGACATCCAGTTCCCTACCCGAATTGTATATCTGAAAGTCTGACCTCCAGATACCAGATACATAACCTCACACTTTTCATAGTTGAAAGACACATGCCATTGATCAGCCCACTTTTGAGGTCCTCCAAGTCTAGTTGAATATTACAAGATTAATCACTACTGCTAGCTACTCCTACCAGCTTGATGTTATGAGCAAATTTGAAAACCCCATTCCTCAGCCCTACCTCAATGTTATTCACAAAGATGATAAAGAAAAGTGAACCTAGAACAGAGCCCTGTGGCACTCCACTCAGAACATCCTTCCATGCTCATCAATGACAGGGAAACATATCTATGTTTGTATTCACAGATCCTACATTAGCCTCATAATCCCACATTAATTAACACCTGTGGTGAGTATCTCTTCTAACAAAGTATGTGGTTGACCTTGATGGCTGTCTGAGAGAGCGCTGCCAGTGCTAAATTATGGCTGTTCGAATAAGCATCATCTTCTGGTTGTTATATTATTTATTACATTATTAGCTTAGGTTTGATTATGTTTGTATATTTGCATATTATTTTTCCATGCACTTATGTTCTGACATTCTTGAGCATGTAATTGCACACAAGACACCCAAGGTCATTAAGTGGAACATCTGTGGGTATCTACAGCTTTAAAAGGGATTGTCACCACATGTATGCAGCATGAATTAATGTGGAATTGTGGGATAAATGTGACATTAGATACTCATCCTGCCAGGATGAGTACTGGATATCTTGTTTATGACATCAGAGAAGCAAAGGTATAGTTACTGGTACATCCAGCATGGCCTGGAGTACCCCAGTTAACACACTTCTCATCCCACTTTGCATCTTCTGCACAGTGCCATGAACTGAATATGAATCACATGTACCTATTTTCCATTCAAGGAATGCTGTGAAAAGCAAAGTAGGGACATCATACCAATATTTGTTTGGGATAATTGCAGCATGCTGTTTTATCTCAGACTATGGTTATGGAAAGCATGACCCTTTCCATTGTATGTTCATTCCTCCATTTCTGTCTCACCTTTCTCAAGTTATTATCACTCAGTGCATAGCTCAATGTATTGGTGCATGCCTGAATACCTATGTACACACCTGAGCACAGGGGTGTAGGATCCCAAGATCAGTTGGGGGCTCAGCCCTGGGTTGATCAACCCAGCCCCCCCCCCCCCAAATACCAATTTTTCCACAGATTTGGGCCATTTTATTTTGCCATCATGAAAAAAAATACACCTTAAGTTCATAAATATGATTTCCCTTTTCCAAGTTTTTCATGAACTTTGCTTATATCCAGGGACAATATAATCAGGAAATGGTTAATTGAAAAACTACTACTAAATATGCATAATCCACTTAGTGCCAGAATAACTTCTTCCCTTTTTGCTTTGCATTGTGCCTAATATCATTATTTTATGATATACACGCTACTTCAAATTTCCATCAATCAAAACGGATTTCAAACCATATGAAAAGAAACAACATGAAACCATCATAGCAAACTCCGCATTTAGATGAGTGCTAAATAACCAGTGTGATTATCAATTTGAGACAACCTGAAATAGGATTGCTTGTACTATTTCAATTGATGATCAAGGACAGTCACCGTGAATACTAAAGAATACCTAGAAGAACTAGGAGAATATCATTAGCACTCATTGGAAATTTTGGGCAATCTTACACCTGCCTATGTTGAAATGAATAGTATGTTGTACTTGACATTTATGCAGCATTGCTTGAATTTGTCATGAGTTTGACTTTCAAAGTTGGGATGGATGGGGACTGAGCTGAACGTTGGGGGGTGGGTTGGGGGGTGGAGGGCTGGAGTCTTCTCAACTGAATAGGATCCCTTCCCTGAGCAGAGCCAAGCAGGACTAGGCACATGCCTGGACTGGTGCCAGGTGACACCTGCACATCATGAGATCTTAATGAAACCTACCATGGTTTGCAGTCTTGGTTTGGAAAAGGTATTGCAATACACCAATGCTGGTAAACATTTCTGAAAAATTGGTAATGGTTCTGAGACATAATATGCAATGTCAACAACTCTGAACAATTAGGTATTATTGCAGTTTAAGGTAATCACAAGACAAGCTTTACATACTTCTTACCTCCATGAAGCATACAAAGGGGCTAGGTTTGGTGAAGTTAGGTTAGGTTAGGATTTTGTTGTAAGTTATAATTTTTTATGAACAAAAATTGGGGCAAATTTTTAAAACAACTTTGGTATTTTGTCTTCAAAAATAGTTCAGGCTATCATATGTTAGGTTAGGTTACGTTAGTTTATTATTTTATTTTTTTTAAGACGAAAAAAATTGTTTCAAAATTGTCCAATTTTGAACACAAAAATTGCTTTCTTGCATGAAAGGTTAGGCTACCTAGGTTAGATTATGTCACATCATTGGAGTTTAGGGGCGCATCGACTGCGGCGGTCATACAGCTATGTCACATCATGTTTTATTGATTTTGAACATTACTTTTTATGCTATGTTACCCAACTCCAAGCCCCTTTTGGGTGCTATTTTGCCTTCCAACTGAAAAGTATATATTTGTAGAAGGAAATAATTGGTCACATCGTGTTCAGCACATTGATAAACATCACACTAGAAAAAGAAATTCTCAGGAATCAGAAATTACCTTAAACTGTTGTTACCTTAAACCTTAAATGCTGCTAGGGATGAAGGTAGGAATGACCAGGTAGCTGAATATAGAGAGAGGGAGATTTTAGTTATAGGGGACTCGAGAGTTAAGCATATGGATCGCACATTTTGTAGTAGGAACCCCAGCAAATGGACTCGTGTTTGCTTCCCAGGGGCCCAGGTAAAGGATGTTGGGGATAGGTTAGAAGGAGTAATGAAGGGCAGTGGAGAGAGTACAATAGTAATTGTGCAGGTTGGTGTAAATGATGTAGGAAGAGCTAAAACAGAGGAAACAATAAAATAGTATAGGGTTTTGATAGGTCGGTTTGCAAGAAGTAGGAAGAGATGAGTGGTAACATCCATTCTCCCTATGGCAAATGCAAGTGTAGAATGGTACTCGAGGGCCATTGGGCTGAATACCAGGGTGGCCAAGATTTGCAAGGAACTTGGGGTGAGGTTCTTGGATTTGTGGGGGGATTTGTGGGGAGGACTGAAATGTTTGCATTAGATGGGTTACATCTGAGCAAGAGAGGAGCGGAATTGCTCAGCAATAGATATGAGGAGGCTCTCAGTAGGAAACAGGGAAACTATGCAAGTCATGGGGTGATGTAGCTGATAAAGAGAGAAGTATTACAAGCAAGGGAATTAATAGTTTATCATGTTTTTATGTCAATGCCAGAAGTGTTAGGAACAAAATTTGGGAACTGCATGCATATATGTTGTCTGAAAAGCTATATTTGGTATGTATAACAGAGGCATGGGTTAATGAAAGTATTTTTGGAGACAACTTGCAATAATTTGAATTGACAGGCTACAGCAAACATTCTTATCAAAGGAAGGCAAGGATAGGAGGAGGTATACTCTTGTATGTCAGACAAGTAATGAAATGTCATTCCATAGAGGATAGTGTACATAATGAAGGAGTATAATCCTTGTGGTTAGATATCATTCTGAAGAATGGAACACAATATAGGATTGGGGCATTCTATAGACCTCCAGACCAGAATGAAAACATGGAAGGTTGATGCAGGAATAGATAAGTAGGAGAGTGCAGGAGAGAACGGTTTTGTTGGGGGATTTCAACATAACAGGATTCGGAAGCAAAACTATAGGTCTAAAGAAATCAGGAAGAAGTTTCATGGATTGTTTTGAGGAAAATTTCTTCTTTCAAATGATGCATGAACCTACAAGGGAAAATGAAATATTAGATCTTGTGCTCACTAATGAGGAAAAGTTGGTACAAAATGTGAACATAGGAGAGACCTTTGGTAATAGTGATCACAACATTATATGCTTCTCATTGTATGTTGGAAGTGTAGGAACCAATAGAACATTGATTCCAAATTCGCTGGCCGTAACGATTGCACGATGTACTACCGACCGTAACGACAGCACGCACGGTCTGTACCAGCGTACGCAGCGTACGTCTGTACCAGCGTACGTATAAACGGTCTCTACCTACTGTTCGGCAGTGGAACGTGCATACTTTCTGTACGTAGGGTGCCGGCTAGGGTGGAGTGGAGACCGATTGTGACCTCATTTGACCCTGAAGACATTGACTTTGGGTCATGAAATGCATCCTGCAGCGAGTTCACTACAGCCGTAATTCCTCCAAATTGTGTGCTTCTAGTTTCAGATCTTAGGTGGCCGACCCGCCCCCCCCTCCCCCGGTGAATGTTATGTGAGAGGTATGCTGACCGGGGGTCTTCTACACTTCCTACGGTAGCGTTGCTTGCACTCTAAATGTAACGGAATGTGGTGCGTACAGAACCGGGCTGTTGAAATAAACAACCTGAACTGGATATGGATGCAATGTTTCATGGGGGTCACAAACCATCGCTGTGAGGTAGGTGTATGACCACTTTGGTTCGAAGATACCAAAAGTTGAATGCCTGCAGAAAGTCTTGCCGCGGGGCAGCGCGAAGCTGTCATGGAACAAGTGGCGTCAGTTCATCAGAATCCCTTTCAGCTGTTTCTGGGACAGGAGCAGATACAAGGGGGGCTGGGGGCATGTGTCCCCAGTGTCCCCTCAGGTTTTCAGCCAGAGTTGCGCATTGAATGAAGTCTGACCTTCAGTGTGCCCGAATGCCCCCTCAAATTTTTCAGCCAGAAGCACCCTTCCAGAGACAAAGTTCCACGATGACAATTCCAAATGGTCCAATTGGATATTCATTGCATCAGTAGGCTTTAATTGAGTATTTACCTCTTTACTTTCATGGGCAAATATTATTACATGAAGCAACTCATATGATAGTGTAAAGTAATCTAAAGTGCAACATTAACCAACGGCCCTGACCGCTAACGACTGTGATCGGGTTAAAATACGTATCGGCGCCGAGATTCGAACCCACCACATCCGTGCGAAAAGCGGACGGCCCAACCAACTACGCCAAGGGTCGACATGGCACGGGTCGAATACGCGATGTAGAGCATGCCGACTGAGGAGATGTTATTTCCCCGACGATCTCTGATGAGGTTTCGCATGTTCTTTACACACCACCTTCCAAATTTTGCTAAAGGGGATTGCAATGAGTTCAGGATCTTTCTGAATGAAATTCATTGGGAAGACTTATTGAAGAGCTTAGTTGCTTATGGAATGTGGAGAATTATAAAAGACAAACTATTTCAAGATCAGGATAGGTTCATTCCCAATAGGCATATTAGATTAACCAGGGTTAAGCATCCTTCATGGCTGACCAGGGAAGTAAAGCATTTACTGGAGTCAAAGACACAGGCATTCAAGAAACTAAAAGATGCTAACTCTGAGGTAAACCTCGAAACATATAAAATAGCTAGAGATAAAGCTAGGAGGTGTGTTAGGGCATCTAAAAGACTGGCTGAAATCAAATTAGCTCGGGAATGTTCAGCAGGTAATCCTAAGATATTCTTTAGATTCTACAAATTTAAGGCTAAAAAGTGTAGTATAGGACCACTGCAGGTAGATGGGAAATAGTGGTTGATGATTGTGATATTGTGGAATCCCTAAGCAAGCAATTCTCATCAGTCTTTACTAAAGATAATTCTGGTACAATAGAAACAACTGAAGCTTATGCCATGACAGATGATAGGCTGGAGGATCCTACAATAACTACATAAGCTGTAGAAAAGCAGTTAGACATAAAGACATAAAAGATCAGTGCAACTATGAGCCACAAGGGCCCTTCTTGGTTGCACTTTGTACACTGAACCAGTTGCCAACCAAATCTGTCAATCAACCCTCCCTGGAATACAGAAAAACAAGCCCCCTATTCTTATAATGATTGTCTATGCCGTTTTTAAAGATGTTCAGTGTGTTGCTACTGACAATTGTTCCTGGAAGCTGGATCCAGTGTTCTGCTACCCTGTTGGTGAAGAAAGACTGTCTTAACCTTGTCCTGCTGTGATTAACTTTAATTTTGAATTGATGACCTCTAATTGCATCATTTCTGTTAAATTCAAACATTTCCCTTAGATATCCCTGCTCCTGACCATTAACAAATTTAAAAACCTCGATGAGATCTCCTCTCAGCCTTCTATATCTAAGTGAAAACATATTCAATTTCTTCAATCTTTCCTCATATGCCAGGTTGCCTATACCATTAACCATTTTTGTTGCCCTCTTTTGTACTCTCTCTAAAAGCCAACAATCTTTCTCATAACTAGGGGACCAAGCTTGGACACAGTATTCCAAATGTGGCCTGACATATGCACAGTAAAGCTTCCTGATGACCTCCTCACTTTTGTATGACACATTCCTCTGTATCGCCCCAAGCATTCTTAGTGCCTTCTTCCTGGCTTCTTTGGTCTGTTCTGATGCCCCCAATTTTGTGTTCAAAATAACACCTAAGTCCTTCTCCTGCTCAGTCACAGATAGTACTTGGCCATCCATCAAGTATGGCGTCTTCATATGCTGCCTACCTACATGCATGACTTTGCACTTATCAAAATTAAACTTCATTTGCCATTTTTCGGACCACTTCACAAGCTCGTCTAAGTCGTTCTGCAGCAAAACCTGCTCATTGTGCCCTGTTATTGCCCTAAAGATCTTCAAATCATCCGCAAATTTCAAAACCTTACTGCTCAGGCCACATTCAATGCTATTCACAAATATAATGAACAACAGTGGCCCCAGTACCGACTCCTGAGGGACTCCACTAAGAACATTTTGCCATGATGACTTTGTACCATCAAGCATCACTCTCTGCTGTCTATCTGAAAGCCACAACTCAATCCATTTTAGGATGCTACCTGCAATGCCATGGACCTGAAGCTGCATCATTAACCGTTTATGGGGTACCTTGTCAAAGGCCTTACTAAAGTCAAGATATGCTACATCAACCTGATTTCCCTGATCAAATTGCTATGTAGCAAAATTTAAAAAGTCCAAGAGATTTGTGAGACAGAATATAAAATATAAAACTTAATAAAGCTTCTGGACCAGATGATATATATGCTAGAGTCTTAGTAGAGAGTGGCTAAAGCTTTAGCAGTTCCCCTAGGTATAATTTTCAGGTGGTCTATGGAATATCCTGAAGTGCCTGAAGATTGGAGAATTCCAAATGTAGTACCAATTTTCCAAAAAGGGAAGTATGAAGTGTGTAGGAAACTACAGGTCAATCAGTTTGACCTCAATAGTTTGCAAGGTACTAGAAAATCTGGTTAAACAGAATGTTCAGATTCATCTTGATAGGCACAACCTTTTAAGGGATACTCAACATGGATTTTGATCTTGAAGGTCTTGTTTAACTAACCTATTGGAGTTCATGGAGTATGTTACTAAAGAAGTAGACAATCAAAGCAGGATGGATGTTGGGTACTTGGACTTTAGCAAAGTTTTTGATAAAGTTCCATATGGGAGGCTAATTCATCAACTACAGCAACATGGGATTGTTGGAAAAGTTTTAGGTTGGATTGAAGCATGGTTGAGGGGAAGGAAACAAAGGGTGGTGTTAAGTGGATGTAAATCTGATTGGAAGGATGTTGTGATTGGAGAACCACAGGGCTCTGTTCTAGGGCCACTTCTCCTTATCATCTTTGTGAATAACATTGAGGTAGGGCTGAGGAATAATAGTGTTCAAATTTGCTGATGACATCAAGCTGGTAGGAGTGGCAAACAGTAGTGATCAATCTAGTAATATTCAACTAGACTTGGAGGACCTAAACAAGTAGGCTGATCAATGGCAGATGTCTTTCAACTATGATAAGTGTAAGGTTATGCATCTGGGATGTGGAGGTGAGACTTTCAGATATACAATGGAAGGGAGGGAACTGGATGTTATTGAAGAGGTTCTTTCCTCTTCAGGGACTTAGGTGTGTTGGTTTCAAAAGACCTTAAAGCAGAAAAACAATGTATCTCAGCCAGGAACAGGGCACACATAATGCTGGGACTCATTAATAGAAGTGTGATATATAAGAGCAAAGAAGTCATGAAAAACTCTACTTAGCATATGTGCGACCCCACTTGGAATATTCTGTACAAGCATGGAGCCCCAACCTAGAAAAAGAGGTAAATTTTTGATAAAAGGTGTTTTGGGATTTTTGGGAAATGTTTTTTTCTCAGAATATGATGTTTATGAATGTGACTAAGAACATGCAACCACTCATTTTTGGTGCTGATGCTTACTTTTCAATTTGAACGATGACGTCACATCGGTATGGTGTGATGACTTCAGAGGTATGGCAACGAGGCTTCAACTGGCTAATGCTACAAATGGTTCACATACCTTAATGAGATGGTCGAAGTAGCTTAACCTAACCTAACCTCATGGTGCATTATATAAATTATAGCTATGATAAACTGAGAGGTTAGGTTAGGTTAGGTTAGGTTGGGTTAGGTTAGGTTACGTTAGGTTAAGCTACTTTGACCATCTAATTAAGGTATGTGAACCATTTGTAGCATTAGCCAGCCAACCTAACCTCATGGCACATTATATAGATTATAGCTATGATAAACCAAGAGGTAAGCAGGTTAGGCTAGGTTAGGTTAGTTTAGGCTAAGCTACTTTGACCATCTCATTAAGTCATAAAGTCATAAAGTGTTAAGGCTTAATAAGAGCCACAGGGGCCCATCTGGGTTAAGCCTATCTGGAAAATGTACTAGAAATGTACATACTCACACCCCAATCAATCCCTTATCTCAAGTTCCTAGGAAGCTATATATCACAGCCTATCTAGCACCAATTCACTTGCTATTGCATAACACACTCCCATTGTAAGGTTATTAAGGTATGTGAACCGTTTGTAGCATTAGCCAGCCAAAGCCTTAGTGCCATACCTATGATGTCATTACACCATACCAATGTGACATCATCGTCCAAATTGAAAAATAAGCATCAGCACCGAACATGAGTGTTTTCTTCACATCACAATGAGTCACATCTTCTTAGTCATGTTCATAAACATCATATTCTGAAAAAGTATTCCCAAAACTCTAAAAACACCTTTTATCAAAAATTTACCTAAAAAGATATAGATATGTTTGAAAGAGTACAGCACAAAGCAGCTAGACTAATCAGTGGAGTAGGTAATTTGAAATATGGAGACAGGCTTGTGGCATTAGATATGCACTGACTCAAGTATAGGAGATTAAGGGGGGGCATGATTGAAATGCACACAATTGTTAAAGGACTAGATCAGGTCAATTTGAATGATGCTCTTCAGTTCAGACTTCAGAGTATCACATAGGGGTCATACATTCAGGTTAGACAAGTTGAGGTGTAGGACAGTTAAGCAACAACAGGTATCCAGTAAAAGGGTTGTTGAACAGTGGAATAGGCTGCCTGCTGATGTTGTGGGGAGTTCCTCATTGAATGTATTTAAAAGTAGGGTGGACAATTTTTTTAGAGAGGAAAATCTTGTTTTTGCATTCTAATTTGTGATGGATGGGGTGAGATTTATGCTAGGTAAGTGTGCATGGCACAGACTATTGGTAAGGCATTCAATCCACATGTGTTAAGAGGGATCAAGGGAATAGGGCTGGATAGCTAGGGTAGATAGGCATTGATAGGTGTGTAGGATGTTGGTGGATGGTTTCTTTAGGATGTGGTGATGGATGGGGTGGGTCTTTTTACTAGTCTTATGGTATCTTCCATTTACAGACTTACCTGGATGGGCCCTTGGGTCTCTTATTAAGTATAAACACTTTACAACTTTATATATGGTGTACCTAGCAGTGGATTCAGCACCTTCCTTTGTTAGTTAGTTAGTTATTTGGGCTTTAGGGTGCTTCAACCAGCCTTTGGGATGTGATACTGATGAGATTGGCTATGGTAGCACAATGGGTATGACTGGAATTTGTAATTGTTAGGAGTGTGTTATGCAATATCAGGGAGGGACTATAATTCCCACTTTTTTGCCTGATGGACGATCTCAGCAACTATGAAGAGAATGGGGACGAAAGGTGCAGTAATCGGTATTTCTGTCTTAAAGGGTGTTTTTGGAATTTTAAGATTTTTGTCCTGGAATATTACGTTTATTAATGTGATTCGGAAGATGCGATCATTCGTTTTCTCTGTAAATGCTTACGTCTCGGTTAATCTTAGCAATATCTATAATGCGCCATATATGCCACACTGCTGTTGTTTGTTGCATAATTTATCCATCCCTCACCTGGCACTTCTCAGACATGATTAAAGGGAGATTCAAGACTTCATGAAGTTGATTCAACACTTTTTCACATCGAAAATGCTTAATTTCCGCCTCTTTGCCACATAGATAACGCCACCACTATTTCACAGCAACACCAAAAAAAAACTAAGCAGAGCACGGCTTGCGGCCGTGATGTATGGATGACGTCACGATAAATATTACGCTTGTTTTTAAATTATAATATATGAGTTTATATTAGTTTAGATAAGAGTAGATTGTATTATGTTAGGTTAGGTTAGGTTAGGTTTTCCTATTTAATTATTAATTATCATAATGCTTGTTGGAAGTCGTGAGGAAAGACGACGAGACCGAGCAGAAGCCGACTCTTTTAAATATCACTTCGCGGTCCGTCCCGATAAACATTACGCTTGTTTTTAAATTAAAATATGAGTTGATATTAGTTTAGGTAAGAGTAGATTGTATTATGTTAGGTTAGGTTAGGTTAGATTTTCCTATTTAATTATGAATTATCATACTATTTGTTGGAAGTCGTGAGGATAGACGAGACCGGGGTCACAGGGGTCACTTTGAGGTCAACAGTTCGAAAATGGCTTCGGTGTGTGTAGGTTGTGATCCAGTGCCATATGATATAATCAAACTTTGCTATAAGGACAACCAAGCGAGCTTAGACTTTCATAGATGCCACCGAGTTCTTCCTGCCAGAGTTGTCTGCTCTAAGTGTTCAAAGGCCTGCAGGTTGCAGGAGAGTAGGCATCGGTGGGAGTGCACCGAGACGTTTCGTGTCGCCAGAAGGGAGAAGAAGAGGTGTGGGTTCGTCACAAGCGACTACAAAGGAACTTTTCTCAACAGAACCCACCTGGAACCGTGGCAAGTTGTGTGTTTGATTAATCTGTGGTTAGATAAAGCCGGGACCATCTCATTAAGGTATGTGAACGTTTGTAGCGTTAGCCAATCAAAGCCTCAGTCCCATGCCTATGACGTCATCATACCATACCGACGTGACTATGACGTCATCGTTCAAATTGAAAAGTAAGCATTTACGGAGAAAACGAGTGATCGCATCTTCCGAATCACGTTCATAAACATAGTATTCCGAAAAAAAATCCCAAAATTCCTAAAACACCACTTAAGAAAAATTTACCCAGTAATCTATGTCTATTAATTAATGTAGTGGTTTTGACCTACAACCGTAATGAACATTTTCCTTCAAATGTCTTTAAATTGCCCCCAAATGGCATTGAAACACTGTAATCACAAGAATGGAAAATGCCTGATGAACAATCTCAGTAACTACTGCATCAATTTTTGTGAAAATGGCTCTAAAACAAACTTAAACATCGATTTGGGGCCAGTTGAGTCATTGCCAACTGATTTGCTTCCAAGTTTGCTATTTTCCACCATGATACATAGATAGGACTCACCTTGAAATAGATTGAGATGCAAAGCATACCGAGATGCATGGGAGGTCACCTTTCTGAGTGCAAGGCTCCGGAGATTTCTGACACAGTCTTTTCCTGGGATTACTGGATTCAACAATAATGTCAGAATCACTTTCATCTGCTTTGCGTTTCGATGAATCATTTAAAGACATACCCGTGTGGTTTGGCGCATCCACACCAGTCTCATCCAAAGTGATATACTCGATTTCGCTATCCATGTCATTAAGCTGAGATAATCCCGGTAGAACAGCAGATGTGTTCCCTGCACGGAAATAGCTTTGCATCAAATTACACCCAAAATCATTGAATTCTTTGTGATTGAGCTAGCTTTACCACAAAAAAAAACACAAAAGCATCAAGAATGTACCAGTAACTCCGGATTTGTAGACTGCGGATAGTGACGTATCATGTCCAATTACAAATTACTCAATACTGAAACGCAGCTGGCATCCCGAACGCGGCTAATTAAGAATATTGGTCCCCCAAAATAACATGCTGCATTCAAACTTGAGGTTCATTTCGAAACTTGGCAAATTGGTCATAAAAACATTTATTAATTACTGGCCTTTTCATCTTAGAGCGCTCTATAATGGACATGGAATGAATCGTAACCATGCCGACGAATGTCGATTGCACCACGAAATTTGAGGCTGCTGTGTCGGATGAAATTTTTGTTTCCAGGGAAAACAAATGAACAACAAAACGCGGAAACCATTGCTAGATTTAACCAATGATGAAAAAGCAAAAAAAAATGGTACGAGGGGAAACATTTTCTTGTGTAACGGAACATACAAAGGCGAATGGAAAAATGATCTCAAGCATGGTAAGTTCTTGATAACGTTAATCCGCAGATAAGTGATGCTTTGTACATGGTGTGAACAATCTGTATTAAGGACATACGTCATTTAGAGTGTACTGGTGCTTACCTACTTGCTGTATTTCTCGCGTCGAGTCAATACCAGGTAGGTATCGACCTCCGCGTTTCCATGACGATGGCCGCCTGAGTTTGTAAACAAAGTACATTCCTCTGACGTTTCTGCAGTCACTGTATCGCGACTGCTGTGGTAGTCGGTGTGTGGTATATATACTGTGTACAGTAGGTACTGTGAATCTACAATATTGGATGCGCAGACAGGTGAAGAGCAGGACGCAAGTGGGAAGCAACGGCCCATTTCCTACAACGTATTGAAATCTGCCTAGGTCTCCCGCGTCAGAAGTTACCGTGAGAACGTGAGTACGTGAAACTAACTGTTTCGGACTAGGAAGCCATCCTGCCCAGATGATATACATACCTGAGGAAAAATGAGTAACGATAGCAGGAAGAAGTTTATTTTGACTTCTATTGCCAACTTTTTTGGGGCAAGTTCTTCGGATAAGAGTGTGGAAGATTTGTCGACCAGTTCCGAGCTGAACAGTTTTCTCGATGATGGCAACTGCTTCGTTCTCGTAGGATGTGGAGAGAAAAATGATGGGAAAGGTGGCTTTCGTCTCAGCAATAAGGTGGACTCGGGAGAGAAAGATGACAAGGTTATCGTTTTCTTCAAAATCAAACCAGAGCCAATTACTCCGGACAATTTGCACGAGAACGTGTTCGTATCATCTATGTTAGATTCGCCCATCAGTGCACTGTTTTACACCCTTCAAAAGGTGTACTCTCCAGCACTGTTGCAGAATGAGAAATGGAGTGGAAAGGTGGATCCAAAGCTGCAAGATTTGCTTTCTAACCTACAATCCGGACTCGGGAGTTTGATTCGGCGTTCCGACTCAAAGAACAAGAAACGAGATGGCAAAGATACAGACGATTCGATGAGCACTATTTTCACTCCATCGGATGAATATGAGTACTGGCAGGAAGCAGCAAACACCAGCGACAGAACAGGGGCTGTATTCTCCAGCTTAATGAGACCACTGGACCTCGCCTTCAAGAGACTGGAGTCAATGAAGATTGGAGAAAGCGAAGATGTCGTGGAGGAGGCTTTCAACAGTTTGGATGACATTTGGAAAGCTGAAGAAGCCGAATATCCCGAAGCACGGATGAAGATGATGATGGATGTAATTGGTAACACCTTGTGCCGATTCATCCAAACCAAACTCTCTGATGTGGACATTTGGAGAGGTACCTATAACCAGGTGGAAGAACAGCTGAACCAGGCAGTCACCATCTTGGAACAATGGATTGACAACTGCAACCGCCTGACTACCATGTACTGGCCAAACTATTCTGCTCACAAGTGGAAAAGTGGTGTTTTCAAGCCAGCACACACAAGCAACATGCTGCAAAGGATTAACGAAGTAATGGACCTGAGGACGCTGCACAAACAACTGACGAAACTGCTGTCAACTGCTGAACAGGACGAGTTGAAGACAAAGGATGCATTTACGCCTTTTGCAGGGCTGAATCCATTACAATACAACCCCTACACTGACCCACTGTGGAAAGCGGCAGTGCAGCAGTTTCAGAATCTGCTGAAGCCGGCCGAGCAGAAGATCGCTGGCAAACTTCGCATGCAACTGCGAAACATGCAGGGGAACGCCCTTCAACTCATGCAGGAATTCAAACGGTATCGTGAGCTCATCAAGGAAGACAGCATACGCAAGGAACTCATAGCAGAACGTGAAATGCTCCTTGGTCAACTTCAGGAGTACATAAAAACGACGAAACAAAACTTCCGCAACGAACAAGGATCAGGGCCAAGAAAGATACTCGATGTTCCGCAAGTGGTCAATAACATCTATTGGGCTCATCATATTGAATCAAAAGCCAAAGACATCGAGAAGACGTGCGATGTGCTGTTATCTGATTTGAAAGGGTATAGTGAATTGAAGAAGGATACCAACAAGCTTCTCGACGAACTGCAAGAGTACCATCGCGACCAGTTCGATTCCTGGAGCAAAGAGACGATGGAACTGATCAAGGACAAGACACTCAGTCTCTCAACAGAAGAACAGGTGGTAGAATTCGAGCAGGGGAAGCACATGAAAGTCAATTATAACCGCCGGCTCGTTGGACTCATACGAGAGGTGAGGCAACTGATCGTCCTGGGATACACAATCCCATCTAGAATCATAGATGCTACGAACCTGGCCAAGAAGTTCATGACTCAGGCAAAGGCACTCGAGCAAGTAGCAAACTTTCACAACACCATTGGAGATCGCATGATCAAATCCCAGCGTCCAATGATGCTGGAGGCGGCTATGTCGTTCGCACAGCTGGTTCAAAAGCAGCAGGGCATCACCTGGAATAATACACAGGCCGTTGAAGATTACATTATCAGGCTCCAGACAGCAGTGGAGAGGCTATCACGAGATAATAATCGCCTTGTTACAGCCCACAATCAGATCAAAGAGAAAGTATTGCTGATGATGGATACAGATCTTCTCCGGCAGCAACAGAAGTGGAAGGACCTGCTCAAGGAGATCAGAAACATTTTCCAGCAACTGGAATCTGCAGGTTTCAAGGATCAGAAAACGTGGCGGGCGCACTGGGATAGGCAGATCTACAAGGCTTTGGAACATCAGTACCAACATGGACTGGAAGTGGTAAACCAACATCTACCCGAGTTGAAAGTGGAGCTTGTGTATCGAAATAGGAAGCTGCAATTCTCACCACCTATAGAAGAGATTCGTCTAAAATATTATAGCCAGTTGAAGCGGTTTCTGAACATACCCAACAACTTCAGAGGGGTTGGCGAGGGTGGGTCAGATGCCAGCATATACCCTGTCATCATCGAGCGCAATGCTTTCCGATACAACAAACTATTCCACGCTGCTGAGGAGTTGTTCGAACGCTTGGAGTGCGTGAAGGATAGGTTTGAAGACTGGGTTGCACTTGGTTCGGTTGACATGGACGACTTGATCCAGAAAAGATGCAAAACATCTGAAGACTATGACAAGAACTTCAGGGCGTCAAAGATTAAGGGTCAAGAGATTGGCAGACTTCCGAGCACTGAAGAAAAAATTGACTGCATCACTGTTAGCTTTTCAGCAATTAGATCGGAAATTGAAATAATCAATCGACGTTACTGGGACGCTCTGGTTTCACTACTTCAGCACAGCATCATACGGGATTGTCATGTACTCAACAGATTTGTCATCGAATCGTCCGAGAGCCTGAAACGCCAGCCCCAGACAATCGACGAAGTTGGAGAATCTGCAGCCAGAAGAAACGAGATCATGACCCAGATGCTTGAGTACGAGAATCTGGTGAGTGATGTTGAGAAACGGAACAGGATGCTAGCGAACTGGACAAAAGAAAAGGTAGATCAAGTAGCCAAGGTCAGCTCAAAATGGGACAACTTTCAGAGCATGATTTCCAACTACGATGCGATCATGTCAAAGCAGATCGAAGGGCTGAAATCAAACATGAAGTCTCAAGCAAAGAACCACCTGAAGGAGGTGGAAAGGTTTGCCGCAAAATGGAAGCAACTTAGGCCAAAAGAGGACATTTTCGATCATGGCACAGATGAGATTCTCCGAGCCTTGTCAGTTGTAAAGGAAAAGAAGAAAGAATGGGATATATTGGCCGAACAAGGAGAACATCTTATGGCAGGATTTGAGCAATTCGGTATGGAGAAGCCCGATTGGCGCGATGTTGATGCGGTAGAAAAGGACATGAAAGATGCTGAAGCATCATTTTCAGTATTTGAGGAGTATCACAATGGGATAAACGAGATGCTCATGG
Organism: Ashinkailepas kermadecensis; assembly: GCA_034440615.1. NCBI lineage: Eukaryota > Metazoa > Arthropoda > Thecostraca > Neolepadidae > Ashinkailepas > Ashinkailepas kermadecensis. The sequence continues at coordinate 191,381 of JAOTOM010004653.1, read as the reverse complement.
AGGAGTGGATAGTATTCAGAGGTAAACTGTACCGGTTTGAAGAATATCTCGGTCAATGGAATACCAAGCTAGAAGAGCAGGCGAAAAACCCACTCGCGGTGAAGATGCTGAAAGAGATAGAAAGGGACTATGAGTTGGTGCCTGCATTAAAATATGTCCGTGGTGACGCCTTCAGTGAAAAACATTGGAACGAGATGTACAGTATTTTGGGCATTCCTACGTCTCTTGGAATCGACAAGCTCACGTTTGGTGACCTCATGAGGGTGAAGCGCAAAATTGTGGAGAACAAGGACGTCCTAAAGGAGCTAAATAGTCGAGCCACAGGAGAAGTTGCTATTCGGCAAGCACTTCAGGAACTGGATGCGTGGGAGATTGAAACAAGGTTCACATTGGTCGAGCAAACTGATTCTGGGAACAGGCCTATCATGCTGATCAAAGATTGGAAGGACCTGTTGAACAAAGTTGGTGACCTTCAGTGTCTCTTGCAGTCCCTTAAGGACTCTCCATACTACCAGGCGTTTCTGGACCGCGCAGGGATTTGGGAGCGCAGACTGGCAGACTTGGACGAATTTTTGACCAATCTGAATCAGATTCAACGGAAGTGGGTATATTTGGAGCCAATTTTTGGGAGAGGCGCCTTACCCAAAGAGCAATCGCGCTTCAAACGAGTGAACGATGACTTCAGAAGTATCATGACAGACGTGGCGAAGGACCCAAAAGTTGTGTCCCTGTGCAAGATATCAGGACTCAGGGAAATGTTGACAGCCATGCTCGACCAGCTTGGACGTTGCCAGAAGAGTCTAAGCGAGTTCTTGGAAGAAAAGCGGTCACAGTTTCCTCGATTCTATTTCATCGGCGATGACGACCTCCTGGAGATTCTTGGCCAGGCAACAAACCCTACTATCATTCAGTCACATCTTAAGAAGTTGTTTGGTGGGATATATCGGGTTGACTTTGATGAGAAAAACACCAGCATTATTGCAATGAAGTCACTGCAAGGAGAGGTAGTGAAGCTGAAGAAACCGGTCCACATCACAAAAAATGTTGAGGGATGGCTGCAAGAGCTGGCAAATGAAATGAAGAACACATTGAAGGCCTTAGTAATCGAGTGTCTCAAGGACGGACATGGGAAAGGGCCAGATCCACTCAAGTATCCCAGCCAAGTTCTCGGTCTGTCTGAGAGCATCATGTTTACGGAGAGATGTGAGAAGGCAATAGAAAAGGGCACTCTACACGACGCACTTGCTGAATGTAAAAGTCAACTAGATAATTACACAAATCAAGACATAGACACCAGCGATGATGAGGGGAAGGTCTTGGAACTGAAGCTTAAGTCTCTCATCCTGGACACGATCCACTACGTCACCGTGGTTGAGGAACTCATAGCGGCATCGGCTAAGTCACTGGACAGCTGGACCTGGCAGAAGCAACTGAGATTTTACATGCGCAAGGACAATATAGCCATCATGCGCATGGTGGACGCCGAGTTCGAGTATACGTACGAGTACCAGGGGAATACTTCGAAGCTCGTATATACACCACTCACCGACAAATGTTATCTCACTCTTACGCAAGCAATGCACATGGGCATGGGAGGAAATCCGTATGGTCCAGCAGGTACGGGAAAGACAGAGTCCGTTAAAGCTCTGGGAAACCTGTTCGGCCGTCAGGTACTGGTCTTCAACTGCGATGAGGGTATCGACGTGCAGTCCATGGGTCGTATCTTCATAGGACTGGGAAAGTGTGGAGCGTGGGGCTGCTTCGACGAGTTTAATCGGTTGGATGAGGCTGTGCTCTCAGCAGTCTCAATGCAGATCCAAATCATCCAAGCCGCTTTAAAAAACAAAGAACCAAAAATTACGATCTTGGGAAACGAAGTTGATGTTGACTTCAACTCTGGCATCTTCATCACAATGAACCCTGCGGGCAAAGGATATGGCGGCCGTTCCAAACTTCCTGATAACTTGAAGCAACTGTTTCGTCCAGTAGCAATGTCAAAGCCAGACAATGAGCTCATCACGGAAACTATTTTGTACTCTGAAGGCTTCAAACACGCTAAGGTTCTTGGAAAGAAGCTGACTGCCGTATTCAATTTGTCTAATGAGCTTTTGTCAAGACAGCAGCACTACGATTGGGGACTGAGAGCTCAGAAAACTGTGCTGGGTGGTTGCGGAAACCTCATATCCATGCACAAAGCAACACTGAAGGAAGGGAGCAAAATTGACGAAGGAACAGAAGCCAAATTGATCGTACAGGCGGTACGATTAAACACGATGTCAAAACTAACATTCGCTGACACCAACAGGTTCGATTCCTTGATCAAGGACGTTTTTACTGGCGTTGCAGTGGAGGATGTCACCTATGACCATCTGGTGAATGCCATTAAGGAAACATTGAAAGAACTAGGGCTACTTGAGAGCGAAGTGCAAATAAAGAAGGCAATAGAACTATACGAACAGCTGAACCAAAGAATGGGATGTGTTGTTGTGGGGCCAAGTGGCTGTGGCAAGACCACACTGTGGAAGGTACTCCGTCTAGCCATGATCAAAACAGGTCGGACGGTTAAAATTCACACTATGAACCCCAAGGCAATGCCCCGAACTCAATTGCTTGGTCACATTGACATGGACACCAGAGAGTGGTTTGATGGTGTGCTTACAAACAGTGCTCGTCAAGTTGTGAAGGAACCAAAGGAGGTGCAATCATGGATCATCTGCGACGGTGACATCGATCCAGAATGGATTGAATCACTGAACTCTGTTCTCGATGACAACCGCTTGCTCACTATGCCATCTGGGGAACGCATCCAGTTTGCTCCAAACGTCAATTTCCTGTTTGAGACACACGATCTTAGCTGTGCTTCTCCTGCAACCATATCACGCATGGGAATGATCTTCTTGAGTGACGAGAATACGGATGTGAACGCCGTCGTTTCGGCTTGGGTGCAGCGACAATCGGAAGAACGGCGCAACGTGATCGCGCAGCTAGTGGAGGAGCACTTCCACAAGGCATTAGAGTGGGTACTGGATGCAGAGTCGCTAGAGACGGACACCACGCTGATTGGCACTGTTATGAATGGACTGTCACACATGGCCAATGTGAAAAGCAAAACCGGCTTCGGTGTGGCCCTCATCCACGGACTTGGGGGAAACTTGACCAAGGATGCTCGGATTAAGTTCGCTAAGGAGGTGTTCTCTTGGGTAGGAGAATCGCCGCCGGATAGTAACAACCCATTGAACTTCCATTATGACGAACGGCGAGACAGACTCGAGTCTTACGGAATGGGAAAACAGGCTAAGGTGACCGTGGATAGCCTCTTTTCTTCCGACCCTCCATTGATTCTGACACCAGATGTGCAGAGTACCATGGACTATTTCAGACCATGGCTTGAGGGGGACACAAAAGAGCCATTCCTAATGGTGGGCCCTGAGGGAAGTGGCAAAACACAGATGCTATACGAGTGTTTCAAGAAATTGAAATCCACTCAGGTGGCCACTGTCCATTGTAGCGCGCAGACTACACCGCAACATATTCTGCAGAAGCTGTTACAGGTTTGCATTCAAATAACCACGAACACCGGAAGAGTCTATCGACCAAAGGAGAGCGAATGGCTTGTGCTCTACCTTAAAGACATAAATCTGCCGAAGCCTGACAAGTGGGGCACATGCCAGCTCATTGCTTTCCTTCAACAAGTGGTCACATACAATGGGTTCTGGGACAACAATCTGGAATGGGTGGGCTTGGAACATGTACAGATCGTGGGCAGCATGATCGGTGGTAAGGCACTTGGTCGTCATGAGCTGTCCACTCGGTTCACGTCTATCGTACGACTGCTCTCTGTCGACTATCCTGAGGTAGATCAGGTGCAGACCATTTATGCCAAGTACCTCACACCCATCGTAGAAGCTATGTCAGGCAAAGTAGCGGAGTCGTTTGTGCCTAAAGTAGGGCAGCTAGCCGATTCTACCCTCAAGGTGTATCAGCAGGTACAGAATGCATTTAGTGCTGACGACCATAACCACTACGTGTTTTCCATGCGATACCTGACTTCCTGGCTCTTAGGCCTCATACGGTACGATGTAGCCGAGGAGAATGTCATCGAAGGAGTTCTGGAAGCATGGGCGTATGAGGCGTGTCGTCTCTTCCGGGATCGTCTGGTTACGGATGTGGATCAATCAAAGTTCGATAAAATATTGTATGACGTAGTCAACACAGATTGGGGAATCAACTTGCATGGCAGTTTGGATGGCAGATACTTCGTCACCCCTGGTGCACGAGTGGAGGCGGCGCCAGGGCGCACACTTCCCACAACCGGGAAGCACTTAGGAGATCTTCCTCATGAAGACTGGCAGGCTTGTATCATGAAGGGTGCTCACCAGTTTGTAGCCGAACAATACGATCTGGACATGTTTGTCTTCAGGGAAGTGTTGGAAAACATTGCTCGAGTCGAGCGTGTCCTTTCCAGCCCTGGCGGCTCACTTCTTATGGCAGGGAGGTCGGGAGTTGGACGTCGAACAGCCGTCGGCATCGCCAGCTGTATGCTGCAAGCAAAACTGGTCTCGCCCAAAATGGGAAAAGGTTATGGCGAAAAGCAGTTCCGAAGTGACCTGAAGTCTTACATGCAAATGGCCGCCATAGACAACGATCAGGTTGTCTTTGTTTTGGAAGACCATCAGGTGATCGATCCATCGTTCCTTGAGATGATCAACTCGCTGCTCAGCTCGGGAGAAATCCCAGGACTTTTCGCTCCGGAAGAGATTGAACCAATGATCTCGTCGCTTCGAGATGACGCTTCACAAGAAAATTTTCGGGGTCCCCTATTCTCGTTTTTCTCGTCCCGCGTGAAGAAAAACCTCCATGTGGTGGTGATCATGGATTTCACGAATCCTGACTTCGTCGTGAACTGCCAGAGCAATCCTGCCCTGGTGAAACAGTGCAACGTGATTTGGATGAGCTCGTGGAGCAAAAACAGCATGACTTCGCTACCAATGATGGTCATATCTAAGAGTAAGGACGTAGGAGGTGCCGCTGGTGTCTTTGTGCAGGACAAAAAGAAAAAAGACAAGAGGGCTCGCCGAGTGTCTGGTGGGGATGAGCTTCTCAACGGGTTTTTGACCATTCATCAATCCATGCCACAAGCAGCAGCAACACCTCGAAAATACATGCAGCTTATGAGGACGTATCTCATGGTGTACAAACACAAAAAAGGACTGATTCTGGAGCGACAACAACACCTGAAAGGCGGTGTCAACAAACTGAATGAAGCAACGGCTGTCGTTGACAAACTGAAAAAAGAAGCTGCAGAGCAGGGGGAAAAGCTCAACCAAAAACAAGGTGAAGCAAAGAAAGCCTTGAAAATGATTACAAACACCATGAAATCTGCGGGAAAGCAGAAAGAGGAGATGGAGGAACTGAAAGCAAAGGCAGAAAAGGAAAGTGTGAAAATGCAAAAGCGGAAAGTGGGGATCGACAAAGAGCTGGCAGCAGTGGAACCTGTGCTTGCAGAAGCCCGTAAAGCGGTAGGCAATATCAAATCGGAATCCCTTTCAGAGGTACGGTCACTCAGGGCTCCCCCTGACGTCATTCGTGATATCCTGGAGGGGGTTATGGGCCTCTTGGGTATTGGAGATACGTCGTGGAACAGTATGAAAAGCTTCCTAGCCCAAAGAGGTATCAAGGAAGACATTATGAAGTTTGATGCCCACAGCTGCTCCACTGCTCAGCGGAAGAAAGTAGAAAAGATACTAAAGGACAGAAATGCTAGTTTTGAACCTGCTGCTGCAAAACGAGCCTCGCAAGCAGCTGCCCCTCTCGCCGCGTGGGTGAAGGCAAATGCTACGTATGCCGTCATACTGGAGAAGATCAAGCCGTTGGAGGACGAGCAGAACGCACTGCAGAAGAATATTGACGAAGCCCAGGGTGCCATGGATAACCTGGGCGTGGAATTGGGTAACGTCGAAAAACATGTCAACAAACTGACTGAACAGCTCAATAAGTCTACCAAAGAAGCCGCTACCATAGAGGTAGGCCTAACAAATGCCAAAGAAACTTTGACAGCGGCCGAGAATCTCGTTGGACAACTTTCTGGAGAATACAAGCGATGGACTGAACAACTTGAAGAGTTGGATCACGAGTTGGAAACTCTGCCCCTGCGATCGCTCCTTGCCGCTGCGTTCATTAATTATCTTTCGGATGCATCAGAAGACGTGCGCGCCGCAAAGAATTCCCAATGGTGTAAGCTCGTAGGCCTGGAAGAATTTGACTTCCGTAAGCATATGAGCTCGGAGAGAGAAATGTTGACATGGAAGAGCGAAGGTTTACCATCCGATGATTTGAGTACAGAGAATGGAGTTGTCGTCATGCACAGCGGCACGGTGACCTTCCTCATTGACCCTTCTTCCCGCGCAGTTGAGTGGCTGAAAACACATCTGAAAGATACAGCCGGGGTGGAAGTGGTCACGCAACAAGATGAGAAGTTTTCCACACAGCTAGAAATGGCGGTGAGGTTCGGAAAGACGCTGATCATTCAAGAGGTGAACCATTTTGAGCCAGTTTTGTTTCCGCTCATGAGACACGATGTCTGCACTCAGGGCACTCGGCAGACAATCCAGGTGGGCGATAAAATGTTGGATTACAACGAGAAATTCAAACTTTTCCTTGCCACGAGGAACCCAGACCCCAACATTCCGCCTGATTGTGCCAGCATCCTAACTACAGTCAACTTCATTACCACGAAGGCTGGGCTTACTGGACAGTTGTTGGCACTCACACTGCAGGCAGAGAAACCAGAGCTGGAAGTCAAGCGGAGAGAGCTGCTGAAGCGAGAAGAAGAGAACAAAATCAAGTTGTCACAAATGGAAGACACACTGCTTCAGGAACTGGCTACGGCCAAGGGAAACATCCTGGAAAACAAGGAGTTGTTAGCATCCTTAACTCAGTCCAAAACGTCGTCAGCTACAATCGCCAAGTCCATTGACGAAGGTCAAAAAGTCCAAGAGACTTTGAGTCAAGAAAGAGATGCCTATCTCCCGCTCGCGGAGAGCGGGGCCCATCTGTACTTTATTGTTGCCGACCTTTCCAAGCTTAACAACATGTATCACTTTTCATTGGGATCCTTCACGAACTTGTTCGCGGAGGCCCTGAAAACGAAGAGTGAGGGTGTTGACACAAGCTCCAGGATCAAAACCCTGAAGCGGGCTGCCTCGGACGCGGTGTTCAGCAATACCAGTCGATCCTTGTTCAAAGCGGATCGTCTGATGTTCGCCCTGCACGTCGTGCACGGAATGAATCCCCAAATGTTCCACAAGAACGAGTGGGAGGCGTTCCTAGGACAGCTCATATCTGACGTCAAGATGGATTCGGAGATGATGCGAAAGCAGATGCCCGGGTGGGTCACTGAAGACAGAGCCCTGGCCGTGTCACTGCTAAAGTCGAACCTTCCACAGCTGTGGGACTTGCTGAAGCTGGATGACAGCTCGTTGTGGACAGGCTTTGCCACCAGCCCCGAATGTGAGCAAAATATGCCATCACATATCAGGGACAAGCTCACGCCATTTCAGAAGTTGCTGGTGGTGCAGGCACTTCGCCCTGACCGACTGCAGACGGCCATGACCGAATTCGCCACGTTGGCTATGGGCCACGAGCTGTCGTCACCACCCCTGGACCTTCGTGAACTACTCAAGGAGACTACCGCTGCGACTCCGGTGCTGATCCTCATCTCAACGGGAGCTGACCCTTCGGCAGAACTGCAAGAACTGGCCAAGAACACGGTTGGCCTCGACAAATTCTTCGAAGTTGCCATGGGCCAGGGACAAGCCGAGATAGCTTTACGCCACCTCAGGGCGTGCAGTGAATCGGGCAACTGGCTCTGCCTGAAAAACCTTCATTTGGTGACTGCATGGCTGCCAGTGCTGGAGAAAAATCTTCTTAGCTTAACTCCTAAAGATTCGTTTCGTCTATGGCTTACCGCAGAACCGCACAGCAAGTTTACCGCCACGTTGCTGCAGAGCACGATGAAGGTCACGTACGAGTCTCCTCCAGGAGTAAAGAAGAACTTGTGGCGGTCTTACACAATGTGGGGTCCGCAATTCATCGCAGCGGGTGGAGGAAACGCACAGCGTGCCCAGGCCCTGTTTGCTCTGGCTTGGTTCCATGCTGTTGTACAGGAGCGAAGAACTTTCATACCACAAGGCTGGACGAAGTACTACGAGTTCAATTACGCTGATCTGAAGGCAGGTGCTGACATTCTGGATCGCCTCGCGTCCATGGGTACCCTGCGCTGGGACTACGTGCACGGTCTGATGGAGAACGCCATATACGGGGGCCGAGTGGACAACACTTTCGACCTCCGTGTTCTGATATCTTATCTTAAGGACTTCTTCAACGGAGACGTGATCGCAGGGTCATTGAAGGGTAAGCGGGCGTTGGGTCCTGGAATCAAATTGCCAACCTCTGCTGACTACAAGGAATACCTGCGGATCATCAAGGACTTCAGTGATACGGACAAGCCTATCTACTTCGGATTGCCGGCTAACATTGACCGTTCAGCGCAGAAGATGATCAGCTCTCAAGTCATTAGCCAGCTGAAGGTGCTGATGCGTTCAATGCAGGCAACCGAGAAGTTCGACCGGGAGAAGTGGCAGAAGGAGCTGTCTCCTGCACTCAACCTCTGGAAGAAACTGAACTCAGATGTGAACTTGACCAAGCAAACGACTCGCCAGTCGTACCGCCGCCTGTCTGTGAACCACCCGGCAGACCCCATAACGGCATTCATCCAGCTGGAGCATTTTAACGCTTTGCGACTGGTGCAGGAAGTTCATCGCAGTCTAGCTAATGTTAGTAAGGTCATCCGTGGTACCATGTTGTTGTCAGCTGAGGTAAAACACGTCGCAGATAGCCTTCTGAAGAACGAGACGCCTGGCGCCTGGCAGTCTGTGTGGGAAGGGCCCGAAGATCCGTTCCAGTATCTGCGCTCACTCGTTAGTCGAACGCTCGCCTGCAAGCGCTGGGTCCAGAAAGCTGAGTCGGGCACGATCGTGAACGAGCCGCTGGACCTTTCAGAACTATTCCACCCGGATACGTTCGTGAACGCGCTGCGTCAGCAGACGGCACGTCTCCACAAGATCGCGATGGACGATCTCGTATTTGTGTCCTCATGGGCCAAAATCGGTGTTGACTCTAAGATGCAGGTGAAGCTAACTGGTTTACAACTGGAAGGATGCACGTTTGACGGCAGTCGGCTGACTGAGAGTCGTGCAGATTCTCCCAGTGTCTCGACGGCACCCATTTGCACAGTGGCTTGGGTTCCCAAGGCCAGCGCCGCTAACGCAGTATCAGCCGGGGTGATCTCGATGCCGCTGTACATGACTCAAGAGAGGGAGAGGGTAGTGATGTGCCTGGACGTGCCGTGCGCCGGAGACCCCAGCAAGTGGATTCAGTGTGGCGCAGCCATGTTCCTCAAGGACTAAGCCGATAGCTGGAGCTTTCCGCTGTGCCGTGAATAGTGCGTTCGTGTGTGTGTGTGTGTGTGTGTGTATGTGTATGTGTATGTGTATGTGTATGTGTATGTGTATGTGTATGTATGTATGTATGTATGTATGTATGTATGTATGTATGTATGTATGTATGTATGTATGTATGCGTGAGTTTTGCTGTGGAGGGAAGTGCAACGTTCTGAGAATGTTGGCAGGTGGTTGATCGTGTACTGTAACATTTAACTGTCCTTATGACTGACACCTGTGAATGTTTGCGAGGGAATAGTATCAGCTTTGTCGTTCGAAGACTAGCCACCATTTGATAAATTGCACAGGAAAACCGTTTCTTTTTCGAATCTTCATCATTCACTAATAGTGCATATCGAGTGAAGCTATCTGAAGCCTGTTACTGCTGTTTGCTTGGGTTTCCGCTATGCACTATATATATGACGCAGCTTTCTGAGTTGAATGGAATGACGTAGAAAATACGTTTGGAAAATTTCGCGCTTAGGCTTATCTTTTAGGCTTTGGACGGTAGCTGCCTTGCCAAGGAAAGTACCGTAACGCTACTGCGGTACTGCTCGATGTGTTTTGACCCATATCAATGTTCAATGGATAAGGGCAATCTAGGCTTCGGACAGGATTCCAAGTGGTCGTTTGATTATGTTCAGGGTGACTGGGAAGATGAGACATTGGAAGAACGCGCTGTGATGAATGTGCGATATCCTGTGTATGCAATCGATGTCGGATAGCAGCCGGTGCTGATTTGATGTTCTAGATATGAATGTTAGGCTGTGTTTTAGGTTTGCGTCGTCCTGTTCGGGTACACATATGAGGGGACGGGTGGGACAACCTCATTGTAATCAGCGATGGAGAAAGTAACCCCAGGGGCCGCCTTGGTGTCTTGAAAGTTCTGAGTGTCCAAACACTGAGCTTATAAAATACGTTAGCGAGACCCACCTTGTGATTTTCACCTTGAGGACATCTAAAATGTTTGTAGTGTCTTCTGAATTGATCCTGTGTCCCACCCCACAATGGCTTAAAAACATAATGTTTCCCTGTGTACTATTTGTGACAACCCGAGGACATTTATGGCAGTCTTGTCACCGCGTTGGGTGCCATACTATTTCCGTTCTCCCTCTGTGTACCTGTCCCGTGTATCCTTCAGAACGGCAATATCCTGGTTTCGTCCCAGATTCTGTCATGTTTTGTCGATGCAAAATAAAACATGGTACGTGAAAATGTAATTGAAAAATAAGCGGTTCTGCACGGCATAGTGACAAAAAGCGGTGTAGCGAATGACGCGTCCCTGCTGACAAGGGATGATATCTGACAGCAGGTAGCGAGCGGAAGTCAGCTTGATTGTGTTTGTCCAGTGAGCAGTCGGAAAGAAGCAATGCAGAGAACGCATTGCCACTAATAAACGGCCTCTGTGGCCTCCGTTTATTGGTGGATAATTGGATACCTTTCCGGGGATGCTTTTACATTCATTACAACAAGCCCTGAAAACTTACAGCGGTGCCTTCCCATAGAGTTCAATGTTCGACTTTGTGGGTGTTCGGTAGGTTAGAGGGGTGCACAGACACCTCTAAAAAATACCATTCTCCCCCATGCCTCTGTTCGTTATTTTGGTGCAATATTAATATTGTATGTGACATTTTGCTAGGGGCTGCCAATATTCAGATATTTGCCTGGTAAAATACAGACAAGTTGAGTCTCTTAATTGACGTCAAGGACTAGAATGCTACCAAAAACAACGGGAAAAACAAGCCAATCAGCTCTGAAAGAAATATCTTGGTAAGCTTAAACATTATTCGAATCTGCGATTTTATAGGCAAGGGCATCTTCGAGTGGTCCAATGGAGCCATCTACAGCGGCGACTGGAGATGCGACCACCGGCACGGTTACGGCATGTACACCGAGCTGTGCCCTGACACGTGTCAAGTGATCCAGTACAATGGACAATGGTGCTGCGACAAACGAGAGGTAAGAGCACTGGCGCAGCCGCGGGCTGAGCTCAGGGGCGGTTCCTGGAATTTTAGTGGGGGGCTGAACGCACTCGTCTAAAGGGGCGCAATTTCCCTGGACTGATCGACGAAACGTTTCAAGGTGGGAGGACGGGAGGTGCACTCGAGCGTCCTGCAGGGGCGCCTTCCGTACCCAGAATGGTCTTTTCTATTCGGAGGGAACCTCCGGCTGAAAAAATCGACGAGGTGCACTCGAGCGTCCTGAAGGGGCGCGTTCTTCCAGCCAGAGGGCACCGTATCTCCATGTGGGTGGGGAACATTTCGCTGTGCGTCATCCCGCCCCTGATCCTCCCCTGGCTGAGTTATAGTGAAAATAATTGGATTAGATTGTGTGATGCTGATTGCTAAGCATCCGTAAACATGCTCTGGGAGGTTAAATGCTGAATTTTCGGGGATTTTTGTATAGTTATTTATGGAGGTGCAGGAGGCACTGGGAGCATGCGCCCCCTACAGAAAGGTGGCGCCCTTCCGGCCGGGAAAAGCGCCTCTTCAGGAAAGCTCGAGTGCGACCCTCCACTCTCAACGGATTTGTCAGCTAAAGACGTCCCTCATAGAGAAAAAGGCGTCCCTCTGGAACAAAAGGCGCCCATGTAGTATGCTACAGTGTACCGCCGCCGTCCCCCAGCTCAACGAATGTTTCCGCCGAAGGTTACTACAAGTTACAAAACAGCACAAGGTCAGAATTTTTAACCTCCATGGTGTGTGCTCAACATCACTGGGGTGTGAGAATGCCCAAGGTGCAGAATGCCCAATGCGAGAGAAGGTCCAACGCCTCCACACGTTCCCATGTATATTGTGGAGCCGTTTTGCATTTGGACATTATGCCGCACTCCAGTGTTCTTAGTTGTTGGGCCTTTTGGCGTAACAGTGGGTATACCGGCAGAGGCGGTCGGCCCATTTAGGCACTTAAGGCAGTGCCTCACCTGGGTAGAGCTGGGAAGTTTTTTGTATAGTATTTTCGTACAAAAGTTATGTTTTCATCAACTGGAAAATAGCAAAGTTAAAAACTGGAAAAAAAAAATATGCATGGGTGAATCGTAATTATAGTGAAAAGTTGGGTTCATATTTACATCTTAACTTCATAACAGCGTATCGCTGGTCGGCAGAGGCAATCCTCTGGCAGATTTCGCCATATATTGCGCTTTCGTTCCGTAACAAGCGCAGGGTATGCGCCTGCCCTTTTTTCTAGCCCCACTTTTTGAAGCACCCAACGTCATTTTTAGGGGCTCCGGTACAATTTTTGGGCTCCCAATGTGATCTTCAGGGGATTTGATGCAATTTTTGTGGCCCCAGCGTCATTTTAAGGTTCCCTTGACGACTTCTTGGGGCCCAATGTGATTTGTATGGGCCCAGGTGCAATCTGTGGGGGTTCCAGCAGGATTTCTAGGAGGCCGGGCGCATTTTTTCCGAACTCTGGCGCGATCTTTGGGGGCCCCACAACCTCGGGGCTAACTGTCCCCTTTGCCCCTCCCCTTCGGTACGCCACTGCCTAGGACCCCGACATGTTTCGCTCGCTTGCATGCTTTGTGTCACTTGCATACAGTGGAAGAAAATAGGTATTGCGTACGCAAAACATAATCGCATAAATATTGTTCAGTAGATTCGTTTTTCTTTTTTTTCATAAACCGCCACCCATTATTAGGCGGAAAATTGCAGTGCTTCATGTACCCCATCTTTTTAATTAAACGCAACTAATTTGGGGAATTAATTATACATCAAATCGACCAGCAAAATTACAATTTCAGACCCTAATTTTGTTCACGTTAACGAAAATAAGCTTGTAGGTTGTCTTGGGCTCCAAATCCAGCTCTAAAAGTTTGTGCTCCATCAGAGCATCTAATTAGAATTTATAGCCTCATATATTTTTCGATGTCACCCTGCGGGGCTGTATTTCATTGCTCATATTGTAAGACGGCTTACATTTTTCAACACGGCGCTTCATGCGGTCGCGATGCGGCCCGACCAGCGAGACATCCAGCCGCCGCGACCGGAAACTCGCGCCGCTGGGAGAAAACTTGTGAAAAGTAAGCACAAACAACACAAAGCCTACTCGTCGCAAGACAAGCTCACACTGCCAGGTGCCTACTGCCACCAGCAGCCACTCTCAGTGCGGCTGGCAAAGCAAGCAAAGACTTCCGCCTGGCCACAAGGTATCAGCCTGACCCAGTAGCCTAGAAGCAGCCACCTTTCTGGACAGCCGGAACCGCCAACCGCCAATCAGCGGTCAGCAGTCACCAACCACCAGCGTCACTAGCCGGCACCATCAGCCATCAGCCAGGCCACGGGGCACAAAGAAAGACGGCGTGCGTTGCATGGCGCCTGGGGGCCGGCCGCTCCCAGGGGCGGCGCCATTTATAAGCGCCACCCCGGGGGAGTCGAGACACACCGCCCAAGAGGGTAGTCGGAAGCACATCGCCCAGGAGGGCAGTCTGAAACACACCGCCTAAGAGAGTCGTCGGAAACACACCGCCCAAGAGGGCAGTCGGGGGCACACCACTCAGGAGACGACTGGAGGCCACACCACCCGGGAGCTGCGGACAGACCAGGCAAGGGAAAGAGGAGTCGACACACCACTGGGAAGACGGAGTCCAGAACTCTTGAAGTGCAGTGACCGTGAACAATGATGAGCTAAACTGTGAACTTCGCTCGCGTGTGGGTCGACTGGGCCACTCTTGCCAGACAGCGGAAACGAAGCTGACAGCGCGAAATGTGAGTGAATCAGGCCAGTGAGTGGCGATGTACCGTTCACCCATCATGCCCATCATGTGACCCGTCCTCCACCGGCTTTGTGTACATGATGGACCCAACCAGCGGAGGTATTGGTTGCCGTTTGCCCCGGGAAGGGTAAAGGGGAGGAGCGAATTGTGGCGAGCAGGGTATTGTGGAGCATGGTTATTAAGGATTAATGGATGGAATTAATGGATGAATGGTGTGTATTAGGGTGTGTCGATGGAAGCGGATTACATTTGGATAGCAATAAAAGCATGCGCAAGGGCCTAAAGTTATGAGAAAAGTACAAAAACCCCGAATTAAATCGGTTTTACCTTAGGCGCACAGCCGATTTGTGAAAAGCATGTCGGCTCCAGCCCGCTAGCCTCGCGTCACACGCGATTCTCGCCCCACCGGCCGCACCGACGATGCTGCGTCGCGGCGCGCGGCGTGACTGCCGTAGAGGCGAAAATCGCCTGCTATTGACGGCCTAGCGGCCATGCTGCCCTCAGTGCTCTGCATTACAAACGACTTTGTCGTCCAGAATTATGTTCTAAAGTATGCATATAGCTATACAGACTATTGCCACCACATTTTCGATGCCAGAATGGTAGTGGCAAGTGCCAGCAAGCTCCGGCGGTGCCAGTAAAATTCATATGAACACATGAACGAATAGGAGCAAAAGAGAAACTTCGGACAAGGTTACACCCACTTATATTACACAATAGATGCAAATTTCGTACGGAAATGTGGGAAAATTGACAGTGGGAACCATTTACCAATATAACAAAAATGAGGAAACAAATTATAACTATCAGGTGCTACGGATTCGGTAAATGTTAGGTATGTCGAATTAGCCAATTCAAATTTAATAAAACCTGGCGCACGGAAGAACTTTCATGTGTCAACAAAACAATCATGGATGTGATTGCATAACAAAACAAGCAAATTCCAGTGAACAACCAGTTCGGATCACTGGCAGATCTAGGGAGCAAAGGGGGGGGGGGGGATTGTCCCCGCCAAAAGATTTGAAACTGGGTCATAAACTATGTTTTACTCGATTTATGGCCAAAATGCTTTTTGTTTCTACCACGGGACAATAGCCAGTTCTGGATCAGCCAGTGGTTCTGAAGTCACTGTCACTAGTATACAGTTCTTCACTACTGCCTACAGTTTCATGTCTTTTTTGGAGGCGAAGTTTGGCTGTGCCGCTCTGTGGGTCAGGCGGGCACAGACGAAGCCGTGTCGAGCCGTCTGGCCAACAACGGAGCTTGACGCCTTGCTTACCTCCCGAATAGCTCTCTCAACGGCCTGCGTATGTACAGGATAGTGCTTTATCAGGATAGGCGAGGCCGCGAGCTCTTCAATCTCACTATCCGGCACGTCTCGAAGAAGCGGTGGTTCCGTTATAGCCACCGAGTCCCAGTCAATCAAGTCCACGTATGTGGTGGCGTCGAAATTCAGTTTCGGAATCTCGTATGGCTGGACACCCTCCCTCGTGATTCTTCGTCGACATCCCAGAATCATCTCCGACGCCCGTTGACGAATGTCAGCGTCTGCATCAGCTGCCATGGCCAAGAGAAGCTCCTCCGGGTGACCCCAAAACCCGTTGCGCTGGATGACTGGACTGACGATCACTTGATCCTCTGCGTCGAGCGTTCTTAGCAGCCGGACTGATTCATAGAGGTTTTTTGAACCTTCTGTGCAGTGAGAGTGGCTCTTAATCAAAAACCACATGGGCGCATAGTGGTTGACGATGAACTTGACGAGACGGCGCAGGGCGGCTGAAGGTCTTGTGGTTGCCACATACAAGCGAAGTATGCGGCATGCGAGGGTCAACCATCGCGCGTGGTTGACGGGTCCTGGCTTTGCACGAGCGACGTCTTCGGGTACAGCGCCATCTTGCACTGCAATGCTAAGCTTATGCAACAACTTCTGATCCGCACTGAGGTCAGCCGCCATGGTTCCATTCAGTTCAGTTACTTTCCCCGAGACTAGCTCAAAATCTGCAAGTGGCATATTCTCAACGTCCGCCGATAGATGTTTGCCTAAATTCCCGCTGAATGATCTAGGACCGGTGGTAATGCCGTCGACAGTCTTGAAAAGCTCTCTCAGATTCATTTCATTCGCATGTAACATGCAAACGAACCAATGCACAGCTTTGTCTCTTTGAAGTTCGAAGCGTCGGCAAACACCCGAATGCACCCCAGTGTTTACAGCGCACCCATCGCAGCCTAGCACTTTCACACCTGCCCCGTACTCACACGCTATCGATTCGAGTTCCCTGTGGATATCAGCTGATTTTCCTGATACAGGCGTAAAATGGGTAAGGTACTGATCATTCGGCTCGGATAATACTACATAGTGCTCCTCCTGAATTTCCAACTTGCCGCGCATATTGGTGTCGGTTACCAGGGTCGCATCCTTACGGCCATCAAAATACAGCGCAGTCAATCCGTCTTGCAGGATATTCTCTGTTCTTGCACTTGCTTCATTCTGTCTGGCGGTTCTTCGAGCCCTCCACAGTTTTTTTGGCGTCAACAACAGTGGAGGTACTATCCTTGGTTAACCGTCCTATATCCACCTGGTACGCATTTATGAGGGCAGCCGCTGCTCTGTTCGATATTCCGTACCGATCTGCTACCAAAGCAGACTCTGCCAAAACATCTGTATTCACGTCAGTAGTGGGCAGATCGGCTTCAAGTTCGTCTTCAGATTCTCTCTGGTTACGATGAGCGCAATCGTCATCTTCGGAAAGTTGTTGAGGATCTGAACAGAGCTCTGCACTTTCTTTGTCTTCTATGTCGTCTGCTTTGCTCTTCTTTGGTTCTGACTCCTGTTTTTTAGTGTGTCCCATCGGCATTTCCGTTTCTGTCTTCGCGTACTCTCTTTTCTATCCACCGATCCAATTTGCAGTTTCCTCGGGCTCCGCTGATCGTACAGGTACGGTCTTTCCAATGCCGGTACTTTATGCTCTTTTGCACAGGCGCAGTCCATCGTGAAATCATCTCTTATAGTGTACTTGCAGATTGCTATGTCAAGAACTTTGTCGAACCACTGATGGAGCGAATCCAGGGCAGTAACCCTGAGTGTGTTCTTGGAGCTGCTGCGCCATTTTGAATAGCACAGTTCTATCATTGTTTCTATCCTTCGATCTGAAACCACTGGAATATCCTCCATTGTCCAAATGTCCCGGAGCGTCTCGGCAGCCGATTTAAATGCGGTGCGAACCGGAAAGTTGCCGTCATTGTGCTCATTACCCAGATCTGTGCGTAATTTAAGTACATAGTTGACCACGTCCTTCCTTGTGGGCAGCACATTGCGTCTCAGATCACTTGGGTGGCCGATAAGAAAATGCTTTGTTTTTTGTCTGCCCCGTCTGCCCGATTTGAATGGTGGCATGTTACCTCTTTTCACTGCGATATATCGGTCTAAAATACCTTCTCCAGACCAGATAACTTAAATGCAATATGATTTGTTTACAATCGGGCTTCGCTGAACAATAATAAATATCAAGAACATTAAAACTACTTAGGTACAGTACCAATCTGATTTTGGAAGGTAATATGGTGGCAAGCGTGTTATTGCTTAATAACTCATATAACTAGGATTTAAAAAATATATATTATGCACTGCCTGCATCGGAACAGAATTGTGGTCGACAGAGTAGTTTGTAATGGCAAGCAGCGGCGCGACCGCACCTCCGCTAGGCGTCAATAGCAGGCGATTTTCGCCTCTACGGCAGTCACGCCGGGCGCCGCGACGCAGCATCGTCGGTGCGGCCGGTGGGGCGAGAATCGCATGTGACGCGTGGCTGGCGGGCTGGAGCCGACATGCTCTTCACAAATCGGCTGTGCGTCTAAGGTAAAACCGATTTAATTCGTTTTTTTGTACTTTTCTCATAACTTTAAGCCCTTGCGCATGTTTTTATCGCTATCCAAATGTAATCCAAAGGAAAAACCCCCAATGTGACACACCCTAGTGTGTATGATACATGAATGTCGATGGTTTAGAAAGGCATGGTAGAAGTGAATGCATGCACATGTACGCGCATTACTGAAGAGAGTTTAGATGACGGGAGATCCACCTCGTTCTGGAAAGACGTTAATG
Source organism: Ashinkailepas kermadecensis (assembly GCA_034440615.1). Classification (NCBI taxonomy): domain Eukaryota; kingdom Metazoa; phylum Arthropoda; class Thecostraca; family Neolepadidae; genus Ashinkailepas; species Ashinkailepas kermadecensis. The sequence goes on along the minus strand of JAOTOM010004653.1, from coordinate 173,062 downwards.
AAGAGGGCAGGTCTTCATGGAGTATTCAATACTATCCGCTCGCTGATCACCAGAGCAATTGATTACTCCGCCCTGCTAGTTTTGGCGTGATTAACTGCCCGTCGCCGCAGTTCTTATTTTTCATTTTCGTGGGGCGACACCCGTCGCTCTTTTCGTTCGTTTCTTGGGGTGACACCCGTCACCCCGCGTGGATTTGTTTCATCCCATCGTATTTCTGTTCCCTGTGTTTCCGTGTCCGTCTCGTTTCTTTAAGTTGCACTAGGTAGGGCTTTTTCCCCACGATGGGGAAAAAACGCAAAAAAGATACTGACTCCAGCTCGCCACCGGACTCCGAGACGGAATTTCCGCCGCTGACCACACCTGACGACCATCGCACGACCCCGGACTCTGCACATGATGTTCCACCTCTCGATACCACCGTTGATGACTCGCGCCGGAAATTTCCTTTGGAGGACGCCATGGAAGCCCTTTGTCCCTCACCGAACCCCGCTCACACCAAGACCTCGCCTCGCAATTCCGACCAGACCATCACTCTCCACGCCACAGACCCACGCCCTAACCAGACCACGCCATCCCAACCTGATCCCATCGAACCCTACCTCGACAGTGCTGGCTCTTTCATAGTAGTAAAGCCTGTCGAGGAATCCGTTTCCTTCCGCCGTATTAACGTTTTGTGGCCGACCAAACAACTCCTCTCCATCTGCTCCTTAGCCAATCCTGATATCGAAGCCCCTGCCAACGGAACCCTTATCATCAAAACCCAAACCCGAGCCCAGACCAAAGCCCTCCTCCGTACCACCACATTTTGTGGTAAATCCGTCACCATTACCCTACATTCCAACCGCAACACCACCAAGGGCACCGTCTTCGCGCCGGAGCTCCGCTTCATGACTGAGGCGGATATGCAGACGGAGCTCAGGCCGGAGGGGGTGACCCGCGTCCACCGCATTACCTCATTTAAAGACGGCCAGAAACGCGATACAAGCCTCCTTGTCCTTACCTTCAACTCTACAACTCTTCCCAAGACCCTCCTCGCCGGCTACATCCGATTCCAAGTCCGCGTATTTATTCCAAATCCTGTCCGCTGTTTTAATTGCCAGCGCTTCGGTCATGGCAGTAAAACTTGTCGCCAGTCCGCCCGGTGCCCCAAGTGTGGAGAAACACCCCATCCTGATTCCACCTGCTCCAAGCCTGCCCACTGTCTCAGCTGTAACACATCCGATCACCTCACCACTTCCAACCAATGTCCAGTCTGGCGACGGGAAAAAGAGGCTTGCGCCGTCAAGGCCACGACCGGAGTCTCCTACCCGCAGGCCCGGCGGACCGTCGAGGCCACCTCCCCGACCACCAAAACTTACGCCCAGGCGGCCACCGTTGCTCCTCCCACACGTCGCGTCAACACTACTTCTACCTCGATCCAAACTGACATGATTCCCGGATTAGCTCCACTAAAAAAACTTTCACCACTCACCACACCTACACAAACCACCCTGGCTCAAAACACACAGACCATTCCGACCAAACAAACGCGAACAAATTCCGCAAGGAATTCCAGACCCCGCAGCCATTCGGCTGCCGGGGAAACGCGAGCCACTTCGGTAGCGCACCGACCGAACCCGGGGCATCCGGTGCAAGCCGGCGACCACGTGACCCGACCGATTCCCAACCGGCGGGCATCCCCCGCGGCAGTGGCCGGCCGGCGTGATCCTGCCAAGGTCACCGGTCGGCCGGACGGTTCGGGCGGATCAACCGCCGCCGGACGCACCCAACACACATGCCCGCCCGAGCTGCAATCGTGGCTGCGCCAGGCACCGAAAGGTGCCGACAAATATTAATTTTCAATGTCCATATTTCTACAATGGAACTGCCGTAGTTTGATTTCCAAATGGGCAGAAATGAAAGCCTTTTTAGCATCTTAACTACGATTCTCATCGCACTCCAAGAAACATAGTTTTTGCCTGCAGGCACATATAACTTCAATCTTTCTAATTGCTCACTGTACCGTCACGATGAGATCCGTGGACCACATCGCAGTGGCGGTGCAGCACTGTACATCAACAATTATTTTACACCTACACAAATTACACTTAATTCATCCTTACAAGCCGTAGCTTGTACATTACGTTTCCATGGGAGGAATATAGACGTATGTTCTATTTATGTTCCACCACACACAGACAACACAAATATTTTGACAGAATTAGAAAACCTTATAGCACATTTCAAGAACCCGTTCATCTTACTCGGCGATTTCAACGCTCATAGCCCAGCGTGGGATAAAAATGTACACACCCAGACACTCGCGGACGCATTATACAACACATGTTAGACCGACACAATTTAGTAATACTTAACACTGGAGAGCCAACTTTTTTCACCTCGGACACAACACAGAAACTGCAATAGATTTGACAATTGCCTCTCCAACTTTGGCCAACGATTTCGATTGGACCATAGACACAGACATTCATGACAGCGATCCCATGACCCCATCAAATTAATACCAACTTTTTCATCTGCTACTGATAGCACACCCAATCTTATCCCACGCTGGAAAATTTCAAAGGCCGATTGGACAACATTTCAGGAACTTTCTTATATTCAATACAACCCCAACATTTCTCCCGTCGAAAACATCAACTCAATTACAGACAAACTTTTCGAAGCAGCATCCACCACAATTCCACTCACGAAACCTTTCACAAAACGAAACCCAGTACTTTGGTGATGTCTAGAAATTTCACAAGCAATTGCGGTTAGAAAAAGAGCATTTAGGAAGTATTTACGACATCCCGATCAAAAAAATTTAACCACCCGTAACCGTGAACGTGCGAGAACCCGCCGCATCATTCGCGATGCTAAACGCCGTTCATGGTCCGCATATTTACAGCAGCTCGCTTTTCAAACACCTTTAAGTAAGATATGGCAAGTAATCCGACGTTTGTCCGGACGCTCCCAATTTAAATCTCTACCGGCCCTCAAAATCCACAATCTCACCATTACAGACCCACAAACCATAGTAAATACCATAGCTGATACCATAGCCCATAATAGCTCCGATGAGAACTACCGACCTAATTTCTTACAAAATGCACAACACACTTTTCACACCAATCTCGACCTCTTCGATTCCGACAATACCGAGTACTACAATGATTCTTTTCATCTTTCTGAACTGGAGAATGCCATTTCCTCCGCCGGTAGCACTTCAGTAGGGCCTGACAAATTACATTATTCCTTCTTTCGACATCTATCTCACCACACCAAACAATGCATCTTAGACACATTTAAATAATTATGGTCAAATCATATATTTCCTGAAGCATGGAAAAAGCTATTGTCATCCCAATTCAAAAACCCGGCAAAGACCATAGTAACCCAAGTAATTTTCGACCCATTGCACTCACCAGTTGTTTAGGAAGACTTTTTGAACGAATAATTATTAAAAGACTGACCTGGCACCTGGAAACAACTTCACTTCTATCTACCTTTCAATGTGCTTTTCGGCGAGGACGCAGCACCATAGATCAACTTATTAGGTTAGAAACAGACATCCGCCTAGGCTACAAAAAACATGAACACAGTCGCAGTATTTTTAGACATAAGCAAAGCTTACGATATGGTTTTCAAACCCGCATTACTTTTCAAAATTCAGCAACTCGGTATAAAAGGACACTTAGCTCATTATTTAGTAGGTTTTTTATCCCGTGCTCGCCCATTCCACATCAGGTGCCGGTCAGCCATCTCCGATCCACATATTCTTCAGAATTGACTGGCACAGGGAAGCCGCGTTTCACCAGTTTTATTCAACCTCATCATTGACGATGTTTTCACCGACATGCCTATTAATGTATCATACTCCTTGTTTGCCGATGACAGCGCAATTTGGTGTTCCGGAAAAAATTACGAACATTGTTTATTTCACCTACAAAACGCACTAGACAAAATACATCAATGGTCCCTGAAGTATGGTTTCATTTTTTTTCGGCCCCAAAATCTGCAACACTGATATTTAGTAAATCAACACCTTGCCCAAATCCAGATACACCACTTCACCTCGGCAACAATGATATACCTTTTGTAACTTCGTTTAAATTTCTTGGTATTATTTTTGACCGTAGGCTATCAATGCATAAGCATATCAAACACATCCAACACAAATGTTTTCACCGACTTAATTTATGTCGATGCATCACTTCTTCATCACTTGGAGCCGACCGTCATACACTTCTACTACTTTACAAATCTTTAGTTCTACTCATAATTGAATATGGATCCGTAGTATATACCGGTGCTAGCACATCCTCCTTACACATTTTAGACACCATTCAAAATATATTTATCCGTATCGCACTCGGTGCAATGACAACTTCACCCATCATTTATTTAGAAGCAGAATCAAGAATTCCTCCTCTAGCTCTCCGTAGAATGCAGCAAACTCTTAGGTACGCCTCCAAAATTCAATTTCACGCAAACCACCCCACACACGCGTCATTACAAATTCCCCCAAATTTACATCATGATTATTTAGGTCCAGCCGAAAAACGAACTGGTCTCACTATATCTTCTTGAGTCAAAACATTTTCTGAACAACTTCATTTCACTATTCCACGCAAAAGCTTCATTACACCTCCAACACATCACAGAAATTCCACCACATTTTGAAGGTATTAAATCATCAATACAACAGAGCATTCGACATTTATCGACACAAAATTGGACACGAAACACAAACCATACACAATTACATATCATCAAACATATCGTCGATATCTGGACCACATCATATAAAAAAAACCGACACGAGGAAAAAGTCTTATCACGTTTACGCATCGGCCATACTTTTCTTTCACATCGATATATCTACACGGCTTCATGACCTTCATGCCCATCATGTAACACTCATATTACAGTCCCACATATATTACTATACTGCCCGCAATACCATGGCCCTAGAAAACAACTTATCGATTACTGTCACACACACAACATTCCATTCTCTTTGCCCCCATTGTTGGGGGACGACCACCCATCTCTTATCCAGCTACTTTTCTTTTTTCTACAAGAAACCAAATTGTTCCAGGAATTATAGGCTGACTTTTTCGATTTAATACCTTATTCAATTTTATCAACGGCGCGAAATGGCCTGAGGAGGCCGAAGCGCCTAATGCAACAAAACGGAAACGGGCAGGTCTTCTGGCTCACCACATGCTAAATAACCCCCATCTTTCCATGGGGAATTAAAGTAACTTAGGAGATCTGTTGGGGCCCCACGTCACTCAGCGGATAAGATGTGCAAACGGTCAAGGTGGGAATACACCCAGTCTCTTCCCCACTGCCGCTCTGTCTCTGTCTCTGTCTCTGTCTCTGTCTCTGTCTCTGTCTCTGTCTCTGTCTCTGTCTCTGTCTCTGTCTCTGTCTCTGTCTCTGTCTCTGTCTCTGTCTCTGTCTCTGTCTCTGTCTCTGTCTCTGTCTCTGTCTCTGTCTCTGTCTCTGTCTCTGTCTCTGTCTCTGTCTCTGTCTCTGTCTCTGTCTGTCTCTGTCTCTGTCTCTCTCTCTCTCTCTCTCTCTCTCTCTCTCTCTCTCTCTCTCTCTCTCTCTCTCTCTCTCTCTCTCTCGCTCTCTCTCGCTCTCGCTCTCGCTCTCGCTCTCGCTCTCGCTCTCTCTCTCTCTCTTTCTCTCTCTCCAATCAAACGCCAAACACCTGTTTCCCATGAAACATGCCACCCGGCCGGATGCGCCGAGTCGAGGGTCCATGACCTTTGGGAAGGGATATGGCGATAACCGCTAGCCTGGGTAAACTCGTGAATTATCCCCGGGCACTGGGTCACTAACCCATAGCGCCACGTGTCTCCGATACTTCCTCCTGTTTAAATGGTGCCGGGTAACGGTACCGCGCAACTGAACTCAGGAAGTTGATTATTATATGGAACGGGGGATAACGTTCCACCCTGAAAGGAAATGGACTTGAGACTCAAGATATTATAGAGGACCTTGCGTTCCGTTGTGTGCGTTTTATGTCACGCCGAGATAGGCCTGATACTTTAAGTGTTGCTACCGGACAATTGTTCAGAAATTTGAATAGCATTGGGATGCGTCAAAATGCAGTCGGAAATCGTGTACGTTGTGGCCAGATTTGCGTCGATTGGCATGCGTATGCGCGGGCGATGACGTCCCTGTGGAATATTCAGACGTAACCCCATGACTACCCATGCGGAAAGCCTTTGAGCTGTCAGATTCAAGGAAGGCACTCGTGCGCTCAAACGGAACCCCCCAGGCTCGCCGTGGATTGATCCACGCCGTGGACCTTCATGATAGAACAGGAATCAAGGGTGAATCGGTGATGAAATAAACCAACGTTACACTCACAATTCAGGCTCAGCTAAGGCAAATTGATCCATAACATCTAAGTACAGATAAGTAAATTAGGATCTTCTCCCATCCTGCTCACTCTCCATGTATCCCACTACAAAGCAAGTTCATCGCCACACGTAATATGATGCTTAATTTGGTGTAAAAAACGATTGTATGCACGAATGAGCTACTACATGTGAAATATTTCCCGCTGGAAGCATTAGTTGAACGTGAATATTGGTGGCGAAAATCTCGCAACTGCTGGGGATCGAACCACGTACAGAAGGCGAAATTTCGTACATTGTCTGTATTCGTGCTCAGAACATTGCCAAACGTGATCGATAACTGCGTAAAATCGACTTCATTTTGAAGAGGAATGCAGCGGCGAACATTTTAACGTGAGGTATGGTGTGAGTCACTACAATAATAAGGCTAGGGGAACCCAGAAGGTAATCAGATGTCATACTCTATGCTAAATTCCCAGTAAAATGTCACTAACATACATCTCCTTACTTGAAAAAGGGAAACCGGCCGCGCTTCAGACCTAGTGATGCGAAATATTGCTTCCCCACAAGGACGATAATCAGTGCAATGTTTCCGATACCATCTGGGGATACCCGCATAATGGTTCATGCAGCACAATTCAGTCCCATGCTAAATCAATGTGTCCCGCATGGGAGCGCTGATCTCCGCCGATCACAAATGATACATGAGAAAACAAAAACCTGGCCACTACGATCTATTAACGAAAAATTGTAGGTCTACCCGTTCGGAACAACGACGCACACGCGAAACACATGGACTCGCTGAGTTATTCTCGCACAGATTTACCAAAATTAAGTGAAACCTGCATGTCTCTCTCCAAGTGCTTGCACTAAACTTTAACCGCCTAGACTGCTGTGTTAAAATTTGGGCTGATTGTCCGTGTTCGAACTTGCGATACGCACGTTGCATAGCTTATTGACACTGAGGATCATAGGAGGATGCCACTGGCGGATCCAGGGGGGGGCATTCCGGCCATGGCCCCCCCAAGCGCTTCAAAGGGGGGGCCATAGTGTCTTTTGCCCCCCCCCCCAAACCAATAAAAGTAAACTAAATTAAAATGCAGTAACCTTCGCTGAGGTTAAAAAATAGCTTTCCGGGTGAAATAATCTCCAATTTTAAAGGTATTTTGTTATGATTGTTTGGAAGCCCAATATGGTAGCATAGTAGATTCTGACGCATCGATGGTTCTATGCTGTCGAAGTTCTGCTTACAGCAAGAGATGACGAAATCAGCAGTTTCATTATTCCTTCGTCAGATAGGTTCATGAAGTTTGTTTAGCCAGTAACGGGCAAGCGGACCCAGTGAGCCAGATTTCGAAAGCGGAATTTGAACAGGATGTTTTGTGCGAGTGACCAGTTGAGCCCAGTTGAGCGGCATGTTTCGTATGTTGGTGTTGGGGTTGCTAAGATGAAGAGACAGGCTACATTCACTAGCGGATCCAGGGAGGGGTCATTCCGGCCATGGCTCCCCCGAAGCGCTTAAAATGGGGAGGGCATAGTGTCTTTTGGCCCCCCGAAACCAACAGAAGTAAACTGAATGAAAATGCAGTAACCTTTGCCGAGGTTAAAAAATATCGTCTGGATGAAAGAATCTCCAATTTTAAAGGTAATTTTTATAATTGTTTGGAAGCCAATATGGTAGCATAGTACATTCTGACCCGCATCGAGGGTTCTATGCTGCTCAAGTTCTGCTTACAGCAAGAGTTGACAAAATCGGATCTGCCAGTGTGTACACGTGCACGAACGTTGACGTGGTACAAGATGTTGAACGTGAACATGAACGTTTTGGTAAGCAAGAACAAAAATTCCGTAACTTAGAAGCGGTGGAGGTAGGCTGGGGCCCCTACACAGGAAATTATGTTGCCATTAATTATTATTGTAAAAAATGGGTCCATTTGACAAATAGTGGTAGAAATCCGATGCTTTTAACCAAAAATAGTGGGAGAATGGGCACCCTCCAAATCCCTTTGACCCCTCCTCTGATGCAATTCCTAAGTACGCCACTGGGGGGAGGGGGAGGGGGGGGGGCTGACGCCGAAAACCGAAAGTTGCCCCCCCCCCAAACCGGTGGGCTAGATCCGCCAGTGGAGGATGCCTCTACCTAATCCAAGTGTCTCCCCATGTCCTGAACCCGTCCGTACGGATTGTTACATGAAATGCTGAATGGCGGAAACGAACATTTGGCGGCAGAAAACAAACGTAACCCCATAAAGAAGAGAAGTTCAGGCCTTTGTACGCTCTTTGTCAATGCTTAACTTCGTTCATCCTGGAAATTGTCGTACGCGACAAGCTGCATTCCACGCACGTGACGTACGTTTGCTTGGGCGCTACATGACCAATGAAGTCGATGCGCCCTAAAGCCCAAATAACTAACTAACTAACGTCCGTTTGCTCGGTACATTAAGTCTAGAAGCAAGTTAGCAACACAGACGTTCTTTTGCAGACAGAGAGGTAAACAAGCCGCAATATGATTCGCTTGAGTCTGTATCTATGTTGATGCAGAACATGAATCACACGAAAAAGAGAAAGTTATTCCAGGTATATAACTTATAAATGTTTGGGATAATTCGCAAAACATTAATGGGTATATGTGAACTCCTTTTTACTGCAAAAATGTTCATTGAACATTGTCAGGCTTCCACGATGGGGCAAACAACGTTTTCCGTGCAATCCCTGGAAACTCGCCCTCAGGCTTTGTACCAGTCAGTACATGTTTTACCGTCAATGCTGAAGGTCGGGTAAACATTCGGAGGTGTAAAACCCCAAGTTGGTGCCGTTAAGGAACGGCCAGTGCGCTGACCATTGCGTCGCTAAACGTACTAGGTGCAATTATGGATTAGGCAGTGGATAAATTCCGGGTTCGTCCATTACTAAATGTAAAGCTAGCCGGCAAGACATGACAGGACAAATCCGATTTCCGACTGTGACGAATAACATGAGACGAGTTACGCATCTTAGCGAGGAGACGGTTTGCAAGCCGCCCTTCCACGGGCGATAAATTTCATGGGCCCAAACGTGAGCTACGAATAGCCTCCGCCCCCTTCTCTTCGGAGGAGACGGAGGATGGCTGATAGAAGACGGGAAATAACGAAACACTGTTGGTTGAACCCCTGGAAAAGCGTGCCGGAAAGACTGGACATTTCACAGGGCAGCTGGATAACTTGAGTAATTCTGGGCCGCAAATCCCTCCGGCCTGGTGATGACAGAGCGCGGAAGGGCATCCCGATGTTGGTAAGACCCGACGGGGTCGATGGGTAAGCTCGCAGGCAGCGGCGCCTAATTTTGGTTCGGGATGAAACGCTGTGCGCACAGTTTAGGTAGCATAGCCAAAAGCGGCCAGGTTGGTTTGCCTTCCCCGTCTCAGTTATTCCAGTATGTCTGGGCCTCTTGATTTTATCACAGGCAGGGAAGATGAAGTTTGGCGTTCCGTAAGCCCCCTAGGATAGGACGGGCAGGGGATTTTGTGGGTCTCCCTATATGACCCCGGGCAGGATACGTTAGAAAGACGATTGGGGGACCACCCCGACCGATTTGTGGCCCAAGACCACCTGTGGGGGTGGCTGCCGATCGCAAGTTCCAACGTACAAGTCCCGGCAGGGCGTCGACTGGTTTAAGGTTAGGTAGACCGGCCATTATTACCCAAGCCCAGACATGAGGCCGAATCAGAAACTAACGGAATATCACAGCCCAGTGTTATCGAGCCTTGAAGGCAGTAACGGAAATAATAGTATATCATACATAACCAACAGAGTCGCGTCAGCCGGTCACAGTTGTGGATCTAAGCACGGGTAATTCACATTTAACTTTGGGCTAGGAAACCCTAAGCAACGGTCTGAGAGAGTAAGACTCGCTGAATGCGCACGTACCACTAGAAGGGAAATAACTCGGGTCAACATGTTTTATTAGACAGCGAATGTTCAGAATGGAAGATGGAAATGAATGGGTTACGTGGGAGCGTGCATGAAGTAGCTATGGGTAGTTAAGGACCAGTGGGAACTGTTGGACCTCGGCGTACGCATCTAGCTGTCGGAATCCATCGTTGCCAAAATTTGACCCAGGATATTACCTAGGCCCTCAATTTGCGAGTCCGATGATCCGCGGGGGCATTGCTGGTGGAGAATATGGGAGGAATGAGAGGGATTCCAGTACATAAGAGGGCCCCAGAGCTGGACGAGGGCTGGTGACGGACGCATTTTCAACTCCAATGTCCACCCATTACTGTTATGACCCCCCCCCAAGTCTCTCCAACCACGCAGTTGCTCTAGCCTTCCCTAGCGCCACGACCAAGCTAGGTTCGCTCACGAATGGAAGTGGTGGCAGTGAGAAACTTGGCCTCGCTATATACATTTGTGTCAGGATGAACGAGTTACGGGGCGCCGACAAGATGACCATACGATGACATGATGATATGACATATGGTGACCGCTCATACGACAGAGTGGATTCGCGGGTCACCGCTCGCTGTGGGCCGCACCGGCTGGGGAGCCCACCGGAGCCCACCGGAAACGAGGTCGGCACGGGTCGGAGAAAACCCGCCCAGCGCCCGTGAGTGTAGCAAACATCGCCGCCGGGCGGCGGCCGTGCGGAAACATCTGGCTCAAGGGCGCGCCGTAGTACGTGTTCGACGTCACCACCACCGAAATGGAGCAAGACAGACCCAGCAAACCCAGACGACTGCGACCAGCGACAGAAGACGACTCCAAAACCACTCCAAGACCACTGCGACCAGCGACTCCGAGACAACCGATATGACCCCCCCCCTACCACTTCCCCCTTCCAGACATGACCAGACAACCCCCTACCAACCACCCCCCACCCCCTCTCCAGACATAACCAGACAACCACCTACCAACCCCCCACCACTTCCCACTTCCCCCTTCCAGACTTAACCAGACACCTCCTACCAGACAAACACCCAACCAGACAAAACCCTAACCAAACAACCCCCTACCTCTCTTTCCCCCCACCCCTTCCAGACGTAACCAGACAATTCCTCCCAATATCAGACATCTATCCCCCCATACAAGTGGGTGCACGGAAATGAATATTCATGACTTATCTACTGAAATGAAAACAATAAATAAATCGAGTATTCCGGTTCAAAGTATCATTTTTAAGGCTCAATAGGGTCGATTTAGCTATGGAGCCATTGCACCTGTTTAGGGTCAAAGAACCATAGCTTGGCCAGGAAATAGATACACAATATCAGGGGCGGTTTTCAAGGATAACCGAGGTAGGCATAGTTGACCCAATTTTCATGATTCTGGCATTTCATCTGGGGTGCAGTTTTTTTATATCTTCATGACACAGTGGTAAAATTTATTTTATTTGAAGTAAAAATCAATTTCTGGTTCAATCCGTGCCCTTAAATGTACTCAAATGTCATTAAATCTGATTAATTGAAACTAGCTGACCTCATTACTAGATAAGTTTACCTGGTATGCTACATCTATCAACTACACTGCTATAAGCATAGGCCCTAATATCTGGAATGCAACTAGTTACGTGCAAGATTTTGACTTAACTTTTTAACCAATAATATTTTATATTATCTCTTAAGCTTTAACATTAAAATTAACACCTTTGTTTAAAAAATTGCAAGTTCCCACAGTAGTGCTAGGTGACAATTATTTAAATGAGGAACTAGTCTACACTATGAACTAAACCGGTATAAATTTGGCAGGCTGGAATTGATATCCATCGGCAATGTTTTGAGCTGACTCGTACCTGGCGAACCCACAAGACGCAAAAAAAAACTCTTTTGACAGCCATGAGAAAACGTGCTATTGTCCGAAATACTAGTTGTGGCTTTACGACCCACTCAGCAACTCAGGCCATATGGCGTCGCCTGCCTCTCACCCTGGCAGGAAAGGTGAGCATCGCGGGGAATCGAACCCGTACCTTTGGCATGCCAGACGCTCAGCTTAACCACAAGGCTATGGATGCCCCTCCAAATCCCCTAAGGTCAGTAACCATGACCTTCATTGCAATTTTAAGGTAGCAGTATGTTCGTCGTGATGAAAAACACCATGGTGTCTGAGTTTGATGTTGATATGTTGCAATTACTCCAAATGGTGGTACTTCGAAGATTTTGTCACATTACTCTCTTTGATACGCCACAGGTCAATGGCCTTCGTTACCTTGACCTGAAACTTGTACGAGATATGCAAAACAAATGCATAAGAAAGTACTGAAAATTGAGTTCTGAGGGACTGCAAACTCACGCTCGATCTGCACTGCACTGCACTGCATCTGCACTGCCGCCGATCCCGCACGGCGTATTGTGATAAACTATTCAGAAAAAAACGAGTCAATATTTTGGATGCACAGCCAATGGTCCGCGAGGGGTGCCACCGTCCATGGGGACAGGAGCGGTTCTGGTCCTTCGCGAGGTTGGTAAAATATTTTTCCGGTCCACTATGTCCCTCTCGAATAAAAAGCTCAGATTTCGGCGGCTATTTTGTGTTCTCGGAAATATTTTGTTTTTTCCACATAAAAAGAAATCAAGCGGGGCTCGGGATCCTCGTCCGACACCTCGGATCCTCCGGCCCATGACATTCTGTCATCTGTAATGCACGGTGACCAGGGACTCCGCTACGTCATTTTGATTGGGTTGGGTGGGGGAGAGGGGGGGGGGAAGAGCAAATGCGATCCCAAAAACCTGCCTGAGATACAGGCTGAAAAATACAAAAATTCCATGAACTTACCGGGTTTGCATTCTCACCGACACGGGGTCAGTTTTCATATATTACAGTGAGGCATTGAAAAAATAATAACGCATGTCCGTATCTTAAGAAAACTGATTTTTTAAAAAGGGCGCGTGTGGGAGCTGCCTTGGACCTCCCCCGATTCCGACGTCACTCGATACCGAAATTACACCAGAGCGCGTTGCCTCCAGGAGAGGTGGAGATCCAAGGGATGGGGTGGGGGTCAGGATCCTGTCTTGGTTCATGTGGACCTTCATTGAACCCTCCCTGAAAAATTATACTCTACAAGAAAAATAAATATAAATGCAATGGAATCAAGAGGGTTGGCTAGGAGAACTCCAAAACTGATGTTTTGTTTCATTCTAGGCTGAATTGTTTGCTTGTGAGAGGGAAATTCTTGCTGCTAGACCACCTCTGGAATCTCGAGAGGTCTCCACCTATGTCCTCCAGCATTACATTTTAGAAGTGAAGGCTTAAATGAGCTCGCTATGGTCATATGCGCGTTCATTCTGCATGACCTTTGCAACCGAAATTATATAAAATCGAACTCTTCATGTGCGCTTCGGTAACCGGACGTACTTGCTTTACATTTACTTACATACGCACTTACATACATTTGTTTGACGTACGACGTACGTCAAACAAATGTACGTATGGAAGATGTACGTGCGCAAGTGTACGTAAGCGTAGAACGTACGCATGGAAAATGTACGTATGCGCAAAAGTACGTATGCGCAAATGTACGTATGTGCATAACAGTACGTATGCGCAAATGTACGTAAGCGCAAATCCACGTAAGCACAAATATACGTATGCGCAGATGTGCGTAAGCGCAAATATACGTAAACGTAAAAGTACGTGAGAGCAAATGTACGTAAACGTAAAAGTATGTAAACGCAAATGTACATAAACGTAGATGTACGTATGAGCCAAGGTATGCACATTTACGCATACGTACCTTTGCGTTTACGTACATTTGGTTAGGTACATATGGCATACGTACATTTAACATGAGTACATTTGCCATCTGCACTTTTGTGCTAAGGCATATATGTGCTTACTTACGCTTGTCATACTTACTTTTGTGCTTACGTGCCCTTGAAACATGTATATTTGAAACACGTACTTTTGAAACACGTATATTTGATATCCGTATAGTTGAAATCCGTACCTTTGACGAATCACCTCAAGGTATCGTCGATGAAGATCAATTCCAGGCTGCTGAGTTCATACCGGTTTAGTTCATAGTGCAGACCAGCTCTTTATTGAAAATATTTGTTGCTTGGCATTTCTACGCATAATTGCAATTTTGGAAGAAAGATTAACGTTGATTTTTAGCGTTACAATTATGATTACGGTTCTGAAGTTACGTACGTTCAACGTTTAAAGTAAAAAATAATGGTAAATATCAGTGGATTAGAAAAGTTTCATCAAAATCTGGCACAAACTAGTTACATTAGAGATTTTACAGCCTATTCCTATAACAGTATCGTTGACAGATCCAGCATACGAGGTAAAATAACCTAGCATACGAGGTAAACTAGGTTCATAGACTAATTAACCACATTAAAAAACGTTTGAGTAGATCAATGCTCAAGGGCAGTAGGGTACACATCAAATCAGAATTGATTTTCCTTCAGACTGCACCATTTTTACAACTATCTCATCAAGATACATGCAAAATTACACCCACAATGAAGTTCAACGATCACGAAAATTGGGTAAATAGCGTTTACCTCAGTTACCCCTGAACACCGCCACTGCATGGTGGGACATGCCCACAGTACCTCCCTGTATCCGCCCCTGCCAGAACTATAGCGTCGTGAAAGGAAACGCCGCCGGTTTTAAAATCAAATAAGTTGTGAATTATTGCCGGCTAACATAACATGCTAACCGATGTTTCGGGTAATTTGGAACTAAAATAACATGAGGAAAGTTGATTTACCTATACAGAGTCCTTTCGGTCATTGCGCTACATTGACCTAGGATTACCTTTTTATCTGACGATATTCTGCGCATTATAGGCCCGAAATTTAAGCTTAATATGCATTATGTCCAAATGGCACGTGGGAGTATTTGTTTCGGGCTGCCTCAGAACATCGATCAGTAAAGTTCCAGACATCATCTCACCTGTGTCGGTCCATGCATCCTGATATGACATATGGTACGGTTGTAGTGTTCAGAGCATCGTGAAACATCCAAAGCATTACAAAAGGTTCTAAGCATACATCACGTTTAACTTTGCCTACTGTGCAACTGAATACGAACGTTACCGGGTTGAGCTGATCTGAAAGGTTTCCAAATGACCGAAAGCATACAAAATCGGGTGCCAATAAGCGAAACATCATCACAAGCAACACGCTCGTCCTTGTTACGTGTCGATGGCACACTCCGTTTGGAAACGCCACGGGATGGCAGAAACAGCACCCTTCGTACTGTTAGAGGTGACTAAACAGTAAACACCGTGCGGAGACGATGGTTCTAACCGGTCATGGCTGACATGAAATCGCTGCGACAGGGCAACGGCGTACAGTTTTACGCCGACGGGGAGCGATACGACGGAGAGTGGCATCGCAACACTCGGCACGGCTGGGGAAGAATGTTCTACAGAGACGGCAGCCTTTATGAGGGAGAATGGAAATCTGGTGTCCGCGAGGGGAGAGGCTTATTCATCAAAGGTATTTATTTTCGTCAGTCGCAAGTGCGAGCCAGGGAAGTATCACATACTTCGGGGGGGGGCATGACCATTACAAAATAGCTTCTCTCCACGCAGCGCCATGACGGCCAATTATAAAAGTATTCGCAGTTGAGGACCGCTACTCGTCTGCCCGTCACGGTAGCGCAGCCAGCGGAGGGCACTGCCCTCTTACATCCGACAGGTTTAAGTAAGATACTCATATTGTAGATTTTCAGCGACGAGTCATTGAGACAGGTATGATTTGCACACGAGGGCGGAACTTGTCCAAAATGATGGGGATGACTCAATGGAATCATGCGTGGAGGAAATGAGAGAACCTGAATCGGTTACGCCATATGGTCCCATGTTGAAATTGTAAATTATTGCGAGAGCCCATGCCGGTTTTGAGGAGTGGTTTGAGCCTTCCTAAGATTATACAACGTTCCATCCCTGTTTACATAGCATTTCGGCATTCCTGAACTTCACCCACCCATATAGCCCATCCTTCCTCCACAAAAAAACGTCGTGACAGAATCCACACTCCGATAAAAACTCAGGGTGTGTGCCTACTCCCCCTCCCGAAAAGCATTCTGGCTTGTAGCCGGAATCCCCTGATCCCACGCCGAAGACTGCAAGACGAATGGCAGGTAATTATGCAATTTTAAAGCGCATCAGGTGCAATGAATGCATAGCGAACAAACGTTATATTGACGATTACATGTTTTCGATGTCATCGTCCTCTTCAGGAAGATAAATAAGGGAACTGGAAAATATATGCTTGTGACCTGAAGTGTACTGTGCCGTAAATGAGACCAGTGCACATTCCGACGGCAATTTGTGACTCATGTTATCAGTGGCTGCCAGGGAGAGGTTCAACCAGGGAGAAGTTTAGGCGCAAGTCGCACATTATGCGACTTTCGCTGATTGCGTGCTTGGTCACATCCGGTTCGCTTTCTATGGAGTGGATGCATTTGAAACTTCATGAGTTTGAGAATCACAAGCCAGTTACAGGAACCAAATTATATAGCTGCTTGCGGTTTGGTCTTCCTAGCGAATACGGTACGAGGAAGTGGCGAATACAAGGTATTATATCAGTATTTTAGAATTTTAACTTTGGATCCGATAATGTTCGGGCCTTCTGTTCGACGAGGTTAATTGTTTTTGTTGTGGTTAGTATCAAAAGCGCTTCTTCGTACTTCTGGAGCCTGTGCTTTACATTTTATATTGTACTTTAGGAATCATGGGATTATTAACAAGAAATGGAACACAAATCGAAAGACAGAAGAAACGGTCGTAGTTTTATTTCATAATCATGCGTTGTATTGGAACAAAAGATCGGTTAAGAGCCTTTTTTATCAAAGAGAAAAAGAGTAGTAAATTTTGTATCCAAACACAACACATTTTGTATTCATTGTACCAGTGAGAAAATCGAAAATAATATCTTCCGGTGAAGACAATGTTCCTGGTGAAAAAAAATATCGGATCGGTATCTTTTTCTTCTAAAAATCCTTTGCTATATGACAAAGATGTAACGCTATAGCGTGGCCCAATACGCCGGAAAAAAATAACAAGCTGAGTCCTCCTGTGGTGTTGTGATCAAAACTATCGATTGCAATTTTAACAAGATCAGTCGGTTGCCTGATCGTCAAATGGGGAAAATGAGAGAATAACAATCACTGTATCGATGGTGATTGCACTTCCACCAAGCCCGCAGTTGCAAATCCAGCAGGCAAGCGTGGGAAGAGCAAAAATTGTATTCCTAGAAGATATGCAAAGTTAAAATATTAACCCGCCGGCCTAAAATCAACGCCAGGTACGATTTCATACGGTTTCTAGGCGAATTTCCTGTTTCCAATTTTATTTCTCTTTGTGAAAGCTGGTGGGCGATGGATGGTGGATGGTATTTATCCCCTTCCCTAGCCCACATATTTCATTTACCCCACGCTAAGGCCTGTTGAATGATGTGACAATTTTAGTCAGGGAGTCAAGGGGCTCAAATAGCCCCCCCCCCCCATTCTGTCGTGTACCAAGTGCTTATGACAAGTGTATGCAAGTGTTTACACACATGGACCTAGCTGGCGGTTTCGGATTCAGCACAACAGTAACTGAAAAGATGACTCAATGTTGAAGAAGCTGTTTCAATTCCATCGAAGTTGAGTCGGCGATCTACTTAATACCCACTACATGCATGGAAATTTAAAGGGGTGCAAATGGGTTCCAAATGAATGCGAGGTGCCGCCAGGGACACACATAAGAAATGCTCTACTTGCTTACACAAACTGCATCTCTAAGACGTCTGAAAGTGTTGAAATCGTACCATGCTGCCGGCGCCTGGCAGATGACGGCAACATGTACGAGGGCACGTGGCATAAGGACACCAAGCACGGACCTGGTCTGTACGAGCACCGTCTGACGGGTCAAATGCAAGAGGGCATCTGGGTGGAGGGAGTACTCAAGTGCAGTGCCATGGAGGACGCAAACCGACTGTTTGCTCTGAACGCCACACCGTATCCGATACCTCCGGTAAGTACAAGGCGCATTAATCGTCCAAAGCGGATACAACTCCGCTGGAGGGAAAAACAAAATGCCACTGGAGACGCAAAATAACTGTTGCAGACGTGCTACAATGGATTTCTGCGAGGCAGACCGACTTTAGTCTGTGTAGAAGGAACAGGACCTATATTCTAAGATCCGGAGGAGCTTCCGCGGTTTCTGCCATGGGAACAGGGTTATATACTATGATCCTCATATTTGCTACACTTCGTATTACTTGTATGGGTGTAGCATGCAAGGAATATATATATATATATATATATATATATATATATATATATATATATATATATATATATATATAACATATACAAGCCTTGACACACCACGAATATATATTTTGTTTTGATGTGGCGCAGTCCCTCGAGACATTCTCCATCTAACTCAGCCTAAGCAACCATTCTGCCAGTCTCTTCAGTTTCAAGCTTTTTGTCTACGGACTGAGTGAAGCTGGCGGTTAGTTTTCTCGCGGCCAATGCTTAGATCATGCTGATCAAGACTTGACCATCCTTCGCTTTCGGGTGACGTTTTAGGAAATAAATGAGGGATAATGAATGAAGATGTTTACGCATCTCCAGAACTGGCACGGCATGCTTGACGTGGGTCGCGCATAGTCTCATGAAAAATGGGAGGGAGACAATGCGCAATGGCTGAACAGCACTGCAACATTCCGATCCTTCGTAACTTTGGAACCTTTAGCAAAATATCTCTGAACGGGTATTGCGTGAAAAGTTATGTAGTAATGATTTTGTTTACAATGCGAAGTTCTTGCGATGACAAATTGTAAATGCTTCGAATTAATACCCACCGTAGTGAAAAGGGAAAGGGAAAACAGTTTGCGCATATAACCCCCCTCCTAACAACTGTCGAATGCTTGTCGAATGTTTTAGACTAATGCTTCTCGAACAAATATGATATTAGCTCCGTGCTGTCATGCATATTTCACTAAATATTTAGCATATCTTTTAATCCTTCAATCACTAATTCAGTGCGTTAGGACTGTGGAATTTGAGTGTTAAATCAGTCAGTAACTTTGACCTTCATAGCCAGCGAAAGTCGGCACCGGAAGCTTTGTCACACGTCGGATCGGGCGGCTGGGCACGTCTCGGGCGACAGCGATGGCGTTCTGCCGGGTGTGCGGTAACCTTGTTGGGATAGTCAATGGCATCCAATAAGTCTACCTGCAGAAAAGGTTTGTGCACTACTGGTCATATGGACGCCACGTGCCAGTATCTGCAGTATCAGTATCAGTATCAGTATGCCACTTACCACCTGATATAAAACTTCAGTCTATAAAACTTCACGTTGTTTCCTGGAGCAGTGCCGCTGATCAGCTGTTTCCAGCCGGCCACCGCAGGGAGCTGAGGTGGTGTCCGGACACGTGTACTTGGGCTGACCGGTCTGTGCGTGTGCTGTCTACAGCTGGAGCTCAAGGAGCCGCTGGACGTGCTGCAGCAAGCAGCCGCCGAGTTCGTGCCGCTGATCCCGGAACGCTACAGGGTCATACCAGACGCAGGCTCAGAGGCCGACTCAGCGTCCGTCGCCAGTCTCTACTCAAAAGAAGAGATAGTGGTCGAGGAAATCAGCAAGTATGAAGGCTAGAAATGGCGTAGTCATCGATATCGTGCTTCCGGAAATTATCTATATTAGTGATTACATAATAAAGTTATTTGATGTACTTTTTCACAGCGGGATTCGCATATACATGCCTTGAAATAAACACTCCACAACTTACCTCTCGTGCGTACGATACATCATCATTAGGCAGCTGAGGCCAAGCAGCGAAACAAGAGCTGGATTTACACGCATATACATGTATTTGGGAATGGATCACCCAAAATAATATATCTATCTCAACCAAAAACTATCGAGTGCGGCTATTGCGCACACGCGCATCAGATTACACCGACGCGGACATGATAATGTCATACCTCATTTTGGTGCGATGCTCAATGACATCTCATAAAGCTTTGTAAGGAGAAAAACGTTCACCTGTCGAACAGGCTGCACGCAGCATCAGAAGCAAGTATGAATATCGATTATGCTGGTCACACGTGAAAAAAGTTGACACGTGTTGCCACCTCGATTAAACATGCAACTCGACAAAGCATGACGACACCAGCCAGATGGCGATTGCAGTGGGACTGCCCACGTCCTCCGGTCGAGCTGGCACAGCGACCGTATCACATTCAGTCTTGTGACCACACCTCACCGCCGGCTGGCACCAGAAGTCACGGCCCCCCGCGCGCACACGGACTCCCAGCGACTGCAGCCGTCAGGGTGGCCTCACGCACGGCACGACGGCACCGCAGGCCCTCACACGATGTGGTCACTGGTCGTGTACGCGCCCTCGCCGTTGCTTTGCACCGGCTGGTCCAGCTGTCCCTTGAGCTTCTCCAGCTCACGTATGCCCGACTCGGTGATCTCGTACTTGTGCGTCACAAGTTTCCGGTAGAAGTGTAGCGCGAACAGCGCGAAGATGCAGACGATAGGCACGAGCAGGGCGGTCGACGCCCAGGCCGCCTCCTGGCTGACGTCGAAAAACTTCACCCAGCAGAGCAGCGCGATCTC
Organism: Ashinkailepas kermadecensis; assembly: GCA_034440615.1. NCBI lineage: Eukaryota > Metazoa > Arthropoda > Thecostraca > Neolepadidae > Ashinkailepas > Ashinkailepas kermadecensis. The sequence goes on along the minus strand of JAOTOM010004653.1, from coordinate 152,156 downwards.
CACCATGAACAGCATGAGGCCGACCACAGTGGAGAACACCCACGCCATTTCGATGTAGATGTGCATCTTGGCGTGCGGCGACTCGTTGACGGCCGACATGGTGTGCATGCTGCCCACCGCCTCAACGTGCGGCAGAATGCACGTGGAGATCATGAGCGCAAGCATATGTATGGCCACCAGCAGCGTCGTGCACATGGCGAACGCAACCAGCAGACCAGTGGGTATGCTCGAGCTCAGCTGTACCTCCACCATGGCCACCTGCGGCACGACAGTGTGTTGTGCATGCCACACTAAACATACCAAAATATCACATATTTCGTTACAATTTCCGCCAGATGTTTAACTATTGAATGAGGGATGATCGTTATATGTAGCATTTACATTTAACATTCAAACCGTACTTGATAAATGACCAACGTTTCGGTGTAACGTTTTTCTCAAAGGCAAACGGATGATGAAAGTCATCACCTTGATCATATATTGGCAAATAGTTCAACACCTTGATTGCATCTTGACATACAGGTGACCATCATGACCATATATTGGCAAGTAGTTTATCACCTTGATCACATCTTGACATACAGATGGCCACCGTATTCAGCCATTTGCCTTTGTGAAGGGCATTACACCGAAACATTGACAATGAAGTTATGTTTAAAATGTAAATGCAAACACCACATATACAGACTATCCTGTTCACAATTCCTTCCTGAAGGGTAAATAGGTGATCAAGGAATCACTTTGATTTCCTATTTTGTATTGAGAAAGGTATGAGACAGAAAAGTTGGACATTTATCAAGTAACGTTTGAATTTTAAATGTAAATGCTACATATAATGGCCATCCTACACCCATTCAAACTGTCACACTGCTCAACATGTTTTACTGTTGCTTTACTGCTGCAATGGCAATATACAAGCAAGCGAAATACACCTTAATTCAAATATGGCTCACCCATGAAAGCTAACAGCTCCCTAAAGTCTTAAGTAGTGAGAGCAATGCAAGAACAAAGCTCAATTGCTATACTAGGAAGGATGGCCCAATGTGTTTTTACCTTTAGTTACTAGGCTGCTATATCAGCTACCATTCTAAGATACAATGACTACCTCCGGCCCTTCCTTTTTGCACCCCATTTCTTCTACAGTGTTGCATAGTGGTAGTTAGAGGTACCTGGCTCAGAAATAACCATCAGGGATTTTTTTTTTTGGGGGGGGCGCATCACCAGAAATAACCATAAGTGAACATAAGATCTAGCGATTTCTGTTCATTTAACACATATTTGCATGATACATTTTGCAACTAGCTTCATTTGTACCTCTCCAGATGAAAGCAGTCACATGCATTTTGGGGAAGAACATGCAAGTCACAGCGACACAAACACCGTAGCTCACTAATGACATGACTATATGGCGATGGTATATGCTATTTGATGTGGAAATGGTATGGCTTAGCACTTGCTGGCCTCAAACATGCAAGAAGCTCTTTCCAAACGACTGAGTTTTGCACAGTCCACCAGTGTCTCCGATGAGAACTTCCAGAGGCCATCAGGAGCTATTCTACGCGGTATCCAAGAGACACATGATGCCCAGAAGTAGACAGCGGTACACGTATGCATGATGATGCTGCATCATACCCAGGGACAGTACGAAATAAAAGTAAGTAAAGATCGGTGCAATGCTAAGCATCACCACTGGACGGGGAACATTACAAATGTGAGGTTAATTTCCTGAGAACATAGTGTTATGCATGTCAAAAATGCAGGAGATGATTGTTTGTCAAACACTGCTCGGATGTCGCTCAGCTCACACTGCCACCGGGCCCAATGAGATCAGAATCATCGTGATGCGGTCCGCACTAGGAAATCACTATAATCTTTGAAAGATATAAAGCAGCTTCGAATAATAGCGATATTTCAGATATCGATACACCATCTCTAGAGCGTTATAATGCGGATCAAACCGTTCGCGGTTGCTACACAAGCTGCAGAAGAAGACAGCCATGCGTGTGATGCAGTGATGTTCAAATCATATACATAGCGCATCGCGAGTGTCGCCGCTAGTGCGACCTCCGCAACCACCCCGAGCTGTCTTCATAATTAAAAAGGTATTTAATTCCAATCTTGTGGCTACCTATCAGGCTGAACATGTTAACTGGGACACTTCGCTACTTCCATGGAAGACGTTCACCTCATTTAGTGGATACGCTGTTCAGAGTGGGCGTCAGAAGCTCAGTGGTTAATCAGGGTGTCTGAAATACCGGAGGTACGGGGTTCGATTCCCCGATGTGCTCACCCTTCCTGCCAGGGTGAGAGGAAGGCGACGGCATATGACCTCAGCTGTTGAATGCGTCGTAAAGCCACAACCAACCATCAGCGTTTAATCTCTGAGCGTCTGGGAAACCAGATATGAGGTTCGATTCACTGCGATGCCCGCACTTCATGCAGGGTAAGAGGTAGGCGATGCTGTTTCGAGATAATTTGAGATATCAACATATATCACGAAATACGTCATATCCTCTTCCCATACTACCTTCTCAGCAACTTACCATTGCAAAGCCGGATAGCAGCGCCGATGTCCGACTTGAGGCTTTCAACTTGGCCCTACTCAGATGAAGATTTCTCCACGCCAGAAAGTAGGTGTGATTCGAGGTGTCCGTCATTGTTAGTGGATGGCTCTAGAAGTAGTCATTCTTATTCAATGCACGACGAGGCACAGGACATTTGGGTCCGACCGGCTAACATGGATGCGGTCGGTGTTGCACAAGTACGTGACGAAGCATGTCACTTCTATGTGAACAATAATACAAATCGCACCCCCTCACACGCATTGGTACACGCCAATTTCTACCTACATTTACGGTGGGCGAGGCATCAACCCCCTCCCCCACAAGCTCCCTGAACTATTAGAAATAGCACGACGAATTTTTCACCGAATATGAGGTATCACAAGGATTATCAGGCATGATGTCATTAAGGTCACAGATCTGGTTAATCGATGCTGATCAAAATCATAGTATCAGAATAGGTCACTTTTCAGATATAAGCCAACTGACTTGCATTGACGTTCCTTTTGTGAGATGTTAGAAAAAAGTACAGTAGCAGATACTATCTACTATCCGCGATTAAGCCCATTTGACAGAAAATATGGGAAGTTCATGAAAGGTAATAACATATGTTGATGAAATTTCAACTTTGGAACTGGAATTTAGTATTATGCAGTTGGAAATAGTCCCATTGAACAGTCACATAATGAATGATGCAGGTTGCACAGCATTATATAAATATGCATAGAACGGACAACCATGCCAATTGTACTCATCTTCAATGTTACAATGCAGCTTAGGCTCATGCTGTGCTACTATTAGAACATACACCATCATGCATACCGAGCAGTTGCTTAACCAGGTTTTTCCGCATTCCTGTCCAAGGGGAATATCCTTAATTAAAAAGCTGTTCCCTAAATTATAATGATTGTTCCTCATTGTATGAATACTCATTGGTGTATTAACACTGCCTTACGAATCAGGCACCATGGGCACAACACGGATCCAAGACACAGGCTAATAGGAATTTTATTTCTGGTGTGAGATACCCCTCAACGATGGGCACTGGGCAGGAGCGCCCCCATAAGTACAGGGGCGCTCCTTACTGCAATGACATGCCACTGTTTGAGATTGGGAGCCCCACATCTGAATGTCCTGTTCTCTGAAGAGTGCCTGTCACTGAGAAGTGTGCCATGTTGCTAAACATGATAACACAACCAAATTTGCAAGGGAATTGTTAGACCGAAGAAGTGTTGAGCACGTTTCGACCGATATCCAGTTATTTGGGCTTTAGGGCGCTTCGACCAGAATTGATCATTCGCGGACCGATATCCCGGAAAACTGCAATGCGAAGGTGCAAAATATCCTCAGCCAAGTGAGGAGCCCTGGCCGCTTGTCCCGTTCAGTGTACCCCTAGGCATGGTGAGCATGACGGGGTGCGTGTCTGGCGTGGAGTGCCCATCCCACAAAAATAGCTATGCTTCTACTGTGAGGAACTCTGACTGGACACCCTCGATGACAAATGGTGTCCACACTAGAAAGGTGCGCTTTATGATAATGAGCTTGTTACATTGGCAATTCTATCCTGTTCCAAACTTCACTTTTGCATTCCAATTGCATCAAAATCCTATTCGAAGCTCCATGAAACTATTCAAAACTCTTCGATCCCATGAGATGGCTTAGACGAATAGCAACAACATTTGTGCCCAGTGACAATTTCAAATCATATAAACAACGCGAGCTTCCGTGGCTCAGGTCGGTTCTGGATTGGTAATACCGATGATGCAAGCAGTTTGGAAATTGTTGAATTTTCGACCAAATATTTATACATACACAAGGTATCTTAAGCATGTAATATTACCTGCCCAAAAGCTGACTACTTCATGGAAACAAGTAGCTGTTCGCAAGTAGCTAATATCTTCCTAAATCTCCACCGGTTGTCCTATGAGTTTGCTATCGAATATCCTCGAACCTCCCTATCCTGCTCTCCACTGTCGGTCAATGGGATATGCCCAGTATGTTATCTCTCACCGAAACCTTGGGTCCCTGTGTGGCTGTCTGAAAATTTTAGTCCCAGAATCACCAGGGCCTGGCTCCATTACTGGCAACAAGCAAATGTCATGCAAAAAATTCCTAGGGGCACGCGAATATCACTAACTTGCTTCCAGCTCCATTACAATGAAATATTTCATACTACATGCAGATGTCGGTAAGTGTAGAAAATCAAGTATATGTAAGTAAATAGGCGACAAACAATGGCCTCGGCGTTCAAGAGCACACATTCCACGAAAAGAAACTGACATAACTCGCTAAACACAGACAAAGAAGCCCAAACATACTAATTGTTCGCAACAAAGAGTAATCCCAAAATAAGCTAACTGGGGCCAAAATCGGAACTGAGCAACTGTGGGGAACAACACTCGACCTCATGCACCATTTGTACAGGCTGACCGCCAATGTCCCGCAGTGCAGCAAACTATACGTACTACTCGATGGTAGTAGGTCGAGTCGAGTTGTCCGGCTGTTGTTAGGTGGTGGCGGGCCGGCCCGCCGTAAGGATTCAGGCCCGACACCAGACTGTGGCTCTCCGAGGTCGCGTCGCTATAGACCATGACTACTTGGGCCCTGTACTACGCACGTGCAGGACGCTGCGCGTAGTCGCCGTCACCACGGACATTTCTTCGGGTCTGCCTCTGTACAGATACACAATTACGCCACACTGCCAAGCTGGAAACGTTGTCTGTAATGCAGCCAACAAAGACAGGGACACGAGACAACCCATCACTTAGCAGTTCCCAATGATAAACAGTGAGGCATATACAATTCAAATCAACGAGAACGCCAAGCTAAACATATAATGATTACTGGTACTCTTCAGTTCTTTTATATTTCGTGGAAATAATGCCGTGATAACACCATGCAAAACGCTATCTGTTTGCGTGCATGCATTAATCAGCATCCTCCATTGTGCCATGCTTATTGCTGCAGCTATTGGCTGGGATTCTGCCAGGATGAAACGTCTCCGAGATAACACATTGAGGTATGGAGGTTCATCCCTCAACACAGTTTAAACGTGGCAGAGTCCGCAGTGTTGAGTGACATGCGGTCCGCCTCACATGCAACTTAGCAGCCTGTACCCATATTTGAAGAAGCTTTTCATGCATGGTCAAAATGAAAATACGGGCAGGAAAAACCTGGCGTGAAACAATTTTGTTCACGTGAAACATGAAACAGCCACTCAGTTACAAGAGGGGGGGTAAACCTTTGTCATACAGTGGAGAAACACCAATTATGACATACAGTGCATGGGTGTGGGGGAGTGGGAAAATACTACCCATGGAACCTCGAATAATAAGGGATCCCTTCATAATTACACCAAACTATCAATGAGATGGGAAGGCATCACACCCATCAGTGTGTCCAAATGTATTTTCATTTGCATGTCAGATGCACGAAACAAACTAAAATTTTGATATACAAGATGTAACTCGAAATGTCAAATGGTATGTATCTGATTTGTATGCAATTGTGTATTGTGGTTCAGGGATTGAACACCACCCAGCACTACTTCAAAAACATGCAAGTGGAAAATGAATGTCATTTGTGCTAGGTGCACTCCATTAACAAGTATTTATCTCTCAGATGCTCTGGTACATATCGAGGGAAGACATCAACAAACCTATGTACATCTGATTTAGGATGCACATATATTTCCTGTTGCATTATGTTTTCCACCGAAATCGCGGGATTTAGACACACTGCTCATTGTGATGCCTGCTCAGGCCAAATTTAAAGTCCATTCCAGATGGGTCCGCCATTTTATATATTTTAAGACAGACCCAACCAGGAATTATTTCAGTTACCATGACACTCTTGATATAACAAGAATCATTTGCTGCAAATTTGGTGTCCATACCACTAAAGACACAGTAGGAACAACACACAAATCCAACTGTTGTTGGGATTCCAATCTAAATGCAATCTAAAAATATCTTACCACAAAATGCATAATTAAACTTAGCTTGTAATATTCTGCTTGTAAAATAGGCCACTCCATGCAGTGTTGGAAAAACTGGCGTTTGTTGGTGTTATGCATACCAATAAATTTTGTACTCCAGGATTGTGACTGGACAAAATGAAATATTTTGTACTCCAGAAGGGAAAAGGAAGAACAACATTGTTTGGTTGAGTTCTACCACTCTAAGTCCATACCTGAAAACAACTAGCAGTTTCAGCAGTCCGTATGCGCCCACTCACCAACAACCCCTGTCGACCATAACAAAACTTTGAAACGCGTACAGCCTGTATAGCATGCCATACCAAGACATGTTTCTCGGTGTTGCACTAAAAACGTCTCCGCTGGCCAGTTACAACTGGCGGCATGTGACGTCATGTGAGAAGATCCTACTTTTGTGTCACTATACCGTCCATATTTAATTAAATATGTATTCAATATTTATTCAATATTTATTCAATATTTATTCAATATTTTTCAATATTTATTGTTATATATTATGCATTTATATTAATCAACATTTATTCAATATTTATTATTCTGAGTCATGGGCAAATATCCCTAGTTGGCAAAACTGGCGGTACTTGGTATCGCCGGAGTAAATATTTCAGGCCCCGTTTGGCAATTAAGATGCTTTGAATGCGCAATCGAAGGTCATTTTGTTAAAGAGACAACTTTTTAGACACCATGAGCCCGTTCAATGCAAAAAAGTCACTTTATATTTCCTCAAAGTGGCTTTGGAGCAATGAAGTTCTCCGAGGTGACAACACCAAGAAACCAATGCCATTTGTGAACTTATGAATGACTGTCCAATAATATTTTTGAAATCTGTGCTAAGATAAATTGTGCGCCTTGAAATATAACTGCATTTGGAGTTCATCAGTGTCGGTGAAGGGTCTGTAATACCTGTTCCGATTTTACTCCGACCCATCTGTTGCCGGCCCGGTAATCCGCCGTAGTTTTACCGCTGGGGTAAGCGAATCAGACCCGGCTCTATTTTCCAGTACATCTTTGACAACTGTTGGGAGGGACGGATGTAGTGGAAGTAAGCAGAGATTCAGCAGAGATTCAGCAGGGATTCAGCAGGGATTCGGCAGAGATCGACGGCCCCTTCGATCTCGGTGGACATCGAATCTAACGTGCTGCATATCAATCGAAAGTGCTCGAAATCCTAAACAATATGAACATACTATTCATTTCGTCGGCCCCTTAGGAAAAATTGTATGGGCATGACAAAATTTCGAGTCTATGGGCAGGCCCCTACGTTTTTCACAAAAATCCCTGTCGAGGCCTGGGTCGGGTAACCAATCAATATGGCTGAAGAAACCTATATGGGAATTGAATACTAAAAGTTCCTATGGGGAAAGAAGAATTATAATTTGCGTGAAAATTATGAAAGAATGCTAGATCTATCCTGTTGCATATCAATCGAAAGTGCTCGAAATGACAAACAAAATGTAACTAATTTTTATTTCGCCTACCCCATAGGAAAAAATATATGGACATCACAAAATTTCGAGTCTATGGGCAGGCCCCTACGATTTTCACAAAAATCACTGTCTAGGCCCGGGTCGGGTAGTGAAACAATATGGCTGAAGAAACCTATATGGGAATTGAAAACTAAAAGTTCCTATGGGGAAAGAAGAAATATAATTTACATGGAAATTATAGAAGCATGCTAAATCTATCGGGTTCCATATCAATCGAAAGTGCTCGAAATTCCAAACAAAATGTAATTCAATTTTATTTCGCGAACCCCTTAGGAAAAATTGTATGGGCATGACACAATTTCGAGTCTATAGGCAGGCCCCTGCGATATTCACAAAAATCATTGTCTAGGTCCGGGTCGTGTAGTCAATCAATATGGCTGAAGAAACCTATATGGGAATTGAATACTAAAAGTTTCTATGGGGAAAGAACAATTAGAATATTCGCGAAAATTCGAGAAACATGTTAAAGATACCTTGTTGCATATCAGTCGAAAGTGCTCGATATCCCAAACAAAACGACCTTACTTGTTATGTCGTCTACGCTTTAGGAAAAATTATAGGGGCATCTAAAAATTTCGAGTCTATAGGAAGGCCCCTACGATTTTGACAAAAATCGTTGTCTAGGGCCGCGTCGGGTAGTCAAACAATATGGCTGAAGAAACCTATATTGGAATTGAATACTAAAATTTCCAATGGGGAAATAATAATTGGAACATTCGTCAAAATCCGAGAAGTATGTTAAATCTATGTTATTGCATATGAATCGAAAGTGCTCGAAATCCCAAACAAAACGCCACTACTTTATGTGTCGTCTACCCCTTAGGAAAATATGACGACCGGTGGCTCGCCAGATGATGATGTGTTGTGACGGTCGGTGGCTCGTCTGATGCTGGTGTTCTGTGACGACCGGTGTCTCGTCTGATGCTGGTGTCCTGTGACGACCGGTGGCTCGTCTGATGCTGGTGTGCTGTGACGACCGGTGGCTCATCTGATGCTGGTGTGCTGTGACGACCGGTGGCTCGTCTGATGCTGGTGTGCTGTAACGACCGGTGACTCGTCTGATGCGGTGTGTTGTGACGACCGGTGGCTCGTCTGATCCTGATGTGTTATGACGACCGGTGGCTCGCCTGATGCAGTCTGGTGTGGCGACCGGTGACTCGTCTGATGCGGTGTGCTGTGACGACCGGTGGCTCGTCTGATGATGGTGTGCTGTGACGACCGGTGGCTCGTCTGATGCTGGTGTGCTGTGGCGACCGGTGACTCGCCTGATGCTGGTGTGTTATGACGACCGGCGACTCGTCTGATGCGGTGTGCAGTGACGACCGGTGGCTCGTCTGATGATGGTGTTCTGTGATGACCGGTGACTCGTCTGATGCGGTGTGTTGTGACGACCGGTGGCTCGTCTGATGCGGTGTGCTGTGACGACCGGTGACTCGTCTGATGCGGTGTGCTGTGACGACCGGTGGCTAGTCTGATGCGGTGTGCTGTGACGACCGGTGGCTCGCCTAATGCTAGTCTGGTGTGGCGACCGGTGGCTCGCCTGGTTCGATCACGTATCCTATGCTGTGTGACATTCTAGATGCAAAATTAACCCGCGAGGTAGCTGAACTCCCTGGAACACGAGGGTTCCAGCGAGTTCCAGTGTGAATATTTCCTCGTGGCATATTCGGACTTTCTGTCCCCAACGCTCGAAAAAGAATACACACTTTCCCACAATAGGACACGCATATATCTGCTTCCCACGTCATATGTACAGAAGTCAAAAACGGCATAACGAGATAACAGACAAGTGTGTTTAAGTTCGGATATTTGGGTTTAAATTCGGAAACGGACCGGTCCGCACTCTTACCGCACTGGAGATCAGCTCGCTCAGCGGTGCACCACCAACCTGCACTTAGCACGAGCAATGCGAGCAATGCGAAAATACGAACAATATGAGCAATACGAACAATACGAACAATACGATCAGTTGCGTTACAGCGGTGACACCAACGTCGTCGACGTGGTCGACTGCATGCGCACCGCGTGCGCGTTCCCGCGTCAGCGCCGCGCCACCGCCATCCATGCTCGCTCGGCGTGGGGTGCATGACGCGCCGCCTCCCGCCACCAGCGCCACCGACGCCACGGACGACAAGTCGCCAGCCTTGCCAGTCCATATCCGGAGCCGCAGCCTCCATCAGCTCCTGTGCCGCCCTCACATCGACAGATGCTGACAGATTCAGCAGCGAGTCCAGGTGGACGAGCCTTTTCGCTCGCCACAGTGCCACAAAGAGCGCCCAGTGGCAGCCGCCGACGTTATATGGGAACAGCCACACTGCCTTGCCTGGTCGAACACGCTCAATGTGACGGCGTACACAGGCCGGCAGGCTGATCTCATTGCCGTGCGCCAGAACACGGAGAACGGTGCCACCGTCGATGGCCACACGGCCGCACAGAAGCAGTCAATGTCCAGGTCGTTGAGCCACGCCGACACTTGCAGGCGCTGGCTGTGGACCGCTGCATGGCGTTGCCGACTCTGTTGAGGCGCGGTCATTGTGGCGGCTATTCTACCAACGGCCAACACTGCTCTCTCAGCTGGCATGACCTCGCGAGTTTTCTGGGCTAGCGTGGCCACAGGTGCACCTTCAGCAGACACGGCCATGGCGCGTACTTCTCCAGTCGGCGTGGCCACGGGGGCGCCTTGTCAAAATCGTAGGGCCTGCCTATTGATTCGACATTTTGAAATGCCCATATAAATTTTACTAAGGCGTAGACGACACACAAAGTAGTGTCGTTTTGTTCAGGATTTCGAGCACTTGCGATTCATATCCAACAACATAGATTTAATATGTTTCTCGAATTCTCGCGAATATTATAATTCTTCTTTCCCCATAGAAACTTGTAGTGTTCAATTCCCATATAGGTTTCTTCAGCCATATTGTTTGACTACCCGACCTGGGCCTAGACAGTGATTTTGTGAAAGTCGTAGGGGCCTGCCAAGAGACTCGAAATTTTGAGATGCCCATATAATTTTCCAAAGGGGAAGACGACACAACAAATAGTGGCGTTTTATCTGGGATTTCGAGCGCTTTCGATTGATACGCAACAAGATATATTTAACATGTTTCTCGAATGTTCGCAAATATTATAATTTTATTTCCCCATAGAAACTTTTAGTGTTCAATGCTCATATAGTTTTCTTCAGCCATTTAGTTTTCAATTCCCATATAGGTTCCTTCAGCCAAATTGTTTCACTACCCGACCCGGGCCTAGACAGTGATTTTTGTGAAAATCGTAGGGGCCTGCCCATAGACTCCAAATTTTGTCATGCCCATACAATTTTTCCTAAGAGGTACGCGAAATAAAAATTAGTGACATTTTTGGGGGAATTTCGAGCACTTTCGATTGATATGGAACACGATAGATTTAGCATGCTTCTATAATTTTCACGTAAATTATATTTCTTCTTCCCCATAGGAACTTTTAGTTTTCAATTCCCATATAGGTTTCTTCAGCCATATTGTTTCACTACCCGACCCGGGCCTAGACAGTTATTTGTGTCAAAATCGTAGGGGCCTGCCCATAGACTCGAAATTTTGCGATGCCCATATATTTTTCCTAAGGGGTAGACGACATAACAAGTAGGGTCGTTTTGTTTGGGATATCGAGCACTTTCGACTGATATGCAACAAGATATCTTTAACATGTTTCTCGAATTTTCGCGAATATTCTAATTGTTCTTTCCCCATAGGAACTTTTAGTATTCAATTCCCATATAGGTTTCTTCAGCCATATTGATTGGTTACTCGACCCGGGCCTCGACAGGGATTTTTGTGAAAATCGTAGGGGCCTGCCCATAGACTCGAAATTTTGTGATGTCCATATATTTTTTCCTATGGGGTAGGCGAAATAAAAATGTGTTACATTTTGTTTGGCATTTCGAGCACTTTCGATTGATATGCAACACGATATATTTTGCATTCTTCTATAATTTTCACGCAAATTATATTTCTTCTTTCCCCATAGGAACTTTTAGTATTCAATTCCCATGTAGGTTTCTTCAGCCATATTGATTGGTTACCCGACCCGGGCCTAGACAGTGATTTTTGTTAAAATCGTAGGGGCCTTCCCATAGACTCCAAATTTTTAGATACCCATATAATTTTTCCTAAGGGGTAAACGACATAACACGTAGGGTCGTTTTGTTTGAGATATCGAGCACTTTCGACTGATATGCAACAACATATCTTTAACATGTTTCTCGAATTTTCGCGAATATTCTAATTGTTCTTTCCCCATAAAAACCTTTAGTATTAAATTCCCATATAGGTTTCTTCAGCCATATTGATTGACTACCCGACTCGGACCTAGATAGTGATTTTTGTGAAAATCGCAGGGGTCTGCCCATAGACTCGAAATGTTGTAATGCGCATACAATTTTTCCTAAGGGGTAGACGAAATAAAAAATTAGTGACATTTTGTTTGGAATTTCGAGCACTTTCGATTGATATGGAACACGATAGATTTAGCATGCTTCTATAATTTTCATGTAAATTATATTTCTTCTTTCCCCATAGGAACTTTTTAGTTTTCAATTCCCATATATGTTTCTTCGGCCATATTGTTTCACTACCCGACCCGGGCCTAGACAGTGATTTTTGTGAAAATCGTAGGGGCCTGCCCATAGACTCGACATTTTGTCACGCCCATATATTTTTTCCTCAGGGGTAGGCGAAATAAAAAGTAGTGGCATTTTGGTTGGAATTTCGCGCACTTGCGATTGATATGCAACACGATAGATCTAGCATTCTTCCATAATTTTCACGCAAATTATATTTCTTCTTTCCCCATAGGAACTTTTAGTATTCAATTCCCATATAGGTTTCTTCAGCCATATTGATTGGTTACCGGACCCAGGCCTCGACAGTGATTTTTGTGAAAATCGTAGGGGCCTGCCCATAGACTCGAAATTTTGTGATGTCCATATATTTTTTCCTATGGGGTAGGCGAAATAAAAATTAGTTACATTTTGTTTGGCATTTCGAGCACTTTCGATTGATATGCAACACGATATATTTTGCATTCTTCTATAATTTGCACGCCAATTATATTATCTTCTTTCCCCATAGGAACTCTTAGTATTAAATTCCCATATAGGTTTCTTCAGCCATATTGATTGTCTACCCGACCCGGACCTAGACAGTGATTTTTGTGAAAATCGTAGGGGCCTGCCCATACACTCGAAATTTTGTCATGCCCATACAATTTTTCCTTAGGGGCCGACGAAATGAAGAGTATGTTCATACTGTTTGGGATTTCGAGCACTTTCGATTGATATGCAACACGTTAGATTCGATGTCCACCGAGATCGAAGGGGCCGTCGATCCCTGCCGAATCCCTGCTGAATCCCTGCTGAATATCTGCTGAATCTCTGCTTACTTCCACTACATGGAGGGACGGGCTGATGGAGTTGGTGAGTGTTTGTGGGTTGATTATTTTTTAGGTTTGTGGTGTGGGTACCCAAATGTGTACTGGCAGTGATAGCTAAGTGTGCCCATTCGGTTTCACTCTCTGTCGATTGTCATCATGAGATGTGAAGTCGTATTTCCATAAGTTTGGATCACACTGGCGAGTGTGGCAGGAAGTGGCGCACGATAGAGACCATTGTTCAGAGAAGTAGGGGTTGGCTGTGGTGTTTGCCACGCCTGGTTTTTCTCCCCTGTTGTAAATAGATCAGCCGGAAGGTTTTGTTTGCCTGGTGCAGAGGTTGGTGGTGAAGGTGGAATGGTGTAAAGCCTTGGCTCGGCGGTTGTCATGGGTTTCGATTCCTTGTGGTGCTCGCCATCCCTCCCAGGGTCCACTGATGGGGTCCACCCCCAGTTAATTGTATCTTGCTGTGAGGAGCTTGTAAAACCATTTTCATCATTTTAAACTCATCTTTCTACTGGAAGTCTTCCTGATAGTTAGAAAACCTCACAAGTTATTCCCATTTTTAAAAAGGGTTCAAGGCATGATGCACTACATTATTGCCCAGTGAGTCTTACTTGTGTCCCATGTAAAATTCTGGTGTGGTAAAACGTGTAATTGTTGAGCATGTAACAGCATGAAATGCTAACATTGATTTGTAATTCCATTAAAGCAATGCTACCTAATTATGGACAACTCCTCATTTTTTTACTGCAGCAAAATTTTGGACATGGATGTTTGCCAAGATGTTTATGCATACAACAATGCTAACATTGGTTTTCAGCCCCATTAAAACAAGGTTAATTGTCGGCAAGTGCATTGCTATTTTTGTATTCCAGCTCAACATTTTGTACTCCAGTTAAAAATTATGTACTCCACTACCAAGAAAAAAATATGGAAATCCTACACTGACTCCATGCCATTGTCCGGCTATGTGATACCTATGCAGCGCATGTTAATGGGCGAGGAAAAATTGATTTAGGATGTCACCGAAATGAGCGGCCAGGTTCCAAAATAAGCTGGAGATGACCTATATATATCCATGGTGGCCAAGCATGAACATAATGATACACATTCTCAGAGCAGCTATGGCTGCAAAACTGTGGGAAATTTTCTGAGAACCATGGAAAACTGACATAGGGTGATTTGATATTTGTGTGGGGTCAATGGGCTACAAGCTCTCCCTAACAATGAATATCGATAAAAAGAAAAGAAAATGCCTCCTACTGCCCAAAATTGCATCAGTCCCTCTCCCCATCTAGTCTCACAGATTTTTGATATGGATGGAAATAGCACTGATATGAGACTGATTTCATATTCTTCTCTTCTACCATCACAAATACTTATTTACAACCTTCTTTTCATCACAAAATGCTACACAATGAAAGAAGCTAAAACTAGAGCTGGAAAAAGACATAGCAGCACCAATTATTAATTGAATGGTAGCCAATGCTACTACCTATTGATCAGGAAGTTATCAAACAGGATGGTGTGAATGGGCGAAAGTACTTGCCCTGGGAGCATAGATAGCAGTGCAATTTTGGTTCTTATTTGGATGCCTGTGTGGTAGTTTTTGAAACCTTGTAAAGCTCTGTGACACATTTTGCTACTTTTTAAACTTGTCAAGTTGTTGGCACAGTCTAGGCCATTTTATCACCTCTGGTATGTTTGTTCTCCCATTGGAAATGCTTGGCTTCTGTCCTGATCCAAATACACCATATTACATTATTATATTCATAATTTTATCTTGCAAAAACTGAAATGTTGCACTCCACCACAACACTTCTGTGAAAGAAAAAATTCCAATTAGCACCTTAGCTTAATATGCATTGGGGACATCCACTCAATCATTCCAAATACAACACTACCAATAAAGCATGTCAGCCATTGAAAAGGGACAACAAAATGAAGTGAAATTAATTAAATACCATAACCAAAGGGTGCATATGCACTGCAGCAGCACAAAATGCAGACATACATGCAATTATCAGCTGCTGTGGTGACATCATTACATGAGTAGAAACTGGACTAGCCTGTTGTTTCAAGGCAGACACAGAAACTCAAGATATCCAAAATACAAGGACAGATTCAGGGAAAGGTAAAATATGGCTAATAACTAGGCACATCAGCAATGGAAACCATATGCCAGACTGTGTTATTGAAGCCACATGCATCTTCACCATGACTGAAAAACATGCACATGAAATACAATGAAATGATTATACAGTGTGGGCAGCACCATTAGCAGTGGTCATGCATAGTGTGTGGAGAACCACCCAATAAACAAACAAGATTATTCTAACAGTATATGAATATGCTATACATATTGGATGTGCAATAAATGTAATTATTGTGTTGTATGGGTTAGTGTTGTAGAGGGGAGAGAAAAACCACACCAGCATTGTTTGGCATGAATAGTAGCATGGTATGGTCAAATCTCAGTATGATCAACAACAAAGCCTATTGTGAATCTACCATGGCCAATAGCACACAATAGAATAATACAGATGAATTAGCTACATATGTACATATATATATATATATATATATATATATATATATATATATATATATATATATATATATATATATATATATATATATATATGTGTGTGTGTATGTACATATATCAAGAGGAAGTACCATTAAAAGGGCATTTTCCACTTTGGGCAAAGGAATTGGTGCAGTCAAACACTGATGTATTGACATAGACCCTTTACTACATAAAATGTTTGACTGCATATGTCAAACTTCTAAAAGTCAAAATTACAAAGGTAAAAAAACACCATATTCCCATGCTCAATAGCTAAAAATGGTTCAAATCTCATGCTTCTAATGCAATTTTACCCCAGTACCTCATGGTAATGCAGGTCACATACTAACTACAATTCTGCTATATCAGAATTCTGATTTTTAAAGTCATCTTCCTTTTGCTGATTGAAAAACATCATCCTTCCCACAAAGCAAACAATATGTGTGTGCATGCAACACAAATAACATCTTCAAATATCTGCATCTCCATGTGGGAATTCCACCAGGAAGGCCCTAAATTCCCTTGTAGGAATATAGCTGATTAAAGATTACTCCTTATGACCATCAGCTACCTAGGCCCAAGGTGCTATCCTGCTATTGACAATGGATGAAAAGTATGTTCTATGAGCAACTTTATAGCCCTTATTAAAAAAAATAACCTAGTAGCAGGGTTGGAGACATGGCCTATCCTCTCAAGAAAAATACTTGCTACCTTTTTTACTGCAAATATATTGCTGCTTGATCAACATGCCTGAAGCTGACTGAGAGGTTCAAAAGGTGTTTTTGATGTTAGAAACAGAAAATACTCTCCAAATTGTAATTGTCACAACATTCTTCTCTTGAAATCTAGAATTGAAAAATACAAATTCAACCCTGCCTAGTATATTCTAGAATATAGCTAGCTGTTCCATAATTCAGGAGTGTTTCAAAGTGGCTGTTCCATGACATCCTGGAGGCCTAGCTACCAATGGTACCCACTGAAATTATTAATTATAATTACACTTGGTCTAAAAAGAAAAGAAATGCCAACAAAGATGTCACCATAACTCTCCATTTAGCACCTTAAACTGCAATAATACCATCTGCACCCCAATTATAAGGCAAAAGTAAAAACACTCCATAAAAAGCAACACCTCTAAAATGGTCTTACCCCTAAATAAGATTATACATGCACACCTGCATAGGCAGCTAAGCAGGGCTGCATCTATAATTTTCTTAAGCCTGACCAAAAAATCATTTCATAGAGATTCAAGACTGCTTTCAGCAAGGAAGATGTGCCAAAACTTCTGCATTTGCACAGAGCAACTCCCAGTTTTTGTGGTAAATTTGCAGTACAAGGTGTTTTTTTTAAAATAAATAATGTTCTTGGAATTTTTCTTCAGAACACCATGTTTATGAAGGTGACTAAGATGATGGGACCACTTATTTTCTGTGCAAATGAAAAAAGTTTGAAATTAAAAAAATAATTCCTACTTAAAAAACCTAAACTAACCTAACCTAACCAAACCTAAGCCATTTGTTTGCTTTATGGAGGCAAATGTACTTAAAAACTTTTCTTCCTATGACCTTAAAGCACAATACCACCAAGAAGTTTCCTTTTTTCACAACAATTTTCTCTTTTTTAAAAAGCAGCTTAGGTTAGGTTAGGTTGGGTTGGATTTTTAATTTTGAGAATTTTCAGAAAATAAATTGCTTGAAATTTTTTTTATAATTTGATTTTTGATTTTTTTCTCCAGTTAAATTAGGCTAGGTTAGGGTAGGTTATGTTGCATTTGTTTTATTTTTTAACATTTCTTTTATGCTGTTACCTAACCAAAAGCCTTTTTTGGAATTATTTTGCTCAGGTGAAAAGTAAGCATTTGCACAGAAAATAGTGGTCTCCTTCATAAACATAGTATTCTGAAGAAAAATGTAATAAAAACCCAATACTGCAAATTTACCAAATTTTCTTCATGACTAAATTAAGTTTTGGTCAAGGGAAGACTGGGCTGTGCCTCCGCAGGTAACCTACTACCTACCTACCTAGGTTATTTCCAAAGCCTTCAGGTTACAAAGAATAGGTGCGTATTGCAGCCCTAGAACAGATGTAACTAGGTAGGTATGCAGGTATTTAATACCTCGTCCTCAACCACTCCTCTCCACGTATCCTTCTCCTCAACATACGGACCTCTAGTAGGTATCTTGATACGGACCTCAGTCTGGTGGTTGCCTTTCTTGGTGCGTTTTAACAGGCTGATAATCGTGTCAGCAGCGATATTGCGCTTATTTTTTATCGCAAATACAGCAATCTCGATGCCCTTTTGAACTATTCAATGGTTTAATCAAGGTATATGTACACGGATCTATATCAGCACAGCACCATCCGGGATTCCGTACAATTATGCGCAATAATGAAGCGTATGTGAATTGACTTCGGCTTGTTCAGGAGCAACTCCGACATTGGCGGGCCGAAGAGTAAGCCGTACGCCATTAATACGTTGCAATGCGGAAACTAATAATGTTTTTGGATGAAATACACCACCATGCTTTTTCTGGAATGAAACTCAAGTCAAAGATCATGCAGTGTGTTAGACAACCTCCTGGTAATGGTGGAATTAAACTACTTGTGACGTCATAAATCCCAAAAGGTTAACATTTTCCAAACGTAAGCCTTGCTGATGTGCGCAATCGAGTGCGCATGTACACACACGAAGATTTGTGCGAGTGGTGTTATTTGTTTGTTTTTGTCTGTTTTATATGTTGCTGTTGTTGCTTTTTGGTATTTGCTTTAACATGTCCATTCCATCCAAGGCATAGAACACCAGGTAGAACGCTCCGCTTCCCAAAAAGGGAGACGCTTGAGAGGACCATCAATTCTATAAACTTGAGCCGACCAATCAGCGTTTGACTACCCCCGCCGATCGTGGGGATAGTAAAGGCTGTAGGGAAAAACTTGTGGAAGCTATTATTCATATGTTATTCCATTTTTTCGTGCTAATTTTCTACAAAGACATTCTTGCTACTTTAATCTTGATCTTTAATACTACTTTATCACAATGTCACCGCTGACAAGGAAACAAATTTGGTATTTGTGTGAATGTCACCAGTTTCGCCGCACTAAAGACAAAATGTGTTTGTTTACCATTGTCACGACCGACGGAGATCGTCAAACGCTGATTGGTCGGCTCAAGCGTCTCCCTTTTTTTATTGGACTACAATGCTGGAGCGCACCCCCTGATTCCATCCATACAACAGTTGTATTGAAAACATCTCTCCCTCAATATTTGGTAGCGTTCCTACCTACCTATCCTACCTGCCTAATTGGTACGGAATGCATGTAGAGTATCAGTTGAAAGTGCGAAGTATTGAGTTATGACATAGGTACCTAGGTAGGGGAAGAGGTAGTATCTGAACACGTTCTGTTTCCTGAACACCTACCTTTAGTCATCTCCCACATCATGTTAAGTGCATAAATAACAAAAAGATGGTGGTATTCATAAATGATGGACCTGTCTACCAAAATATGGGTCTGATCACATAGGTAGTTCTACCTATTCTTTGTGTACGGAGGTTGCGAAGTTCACAGGAACCATTTTAGGCTTCCAAGAGCAGTTGGCTTAAGGAAACATGAGGAAGTGACTTTCAATTTTTGTTCTCCAATTACACCAGCATTTTTTAGTGGCTACTACTAGCTTGTACCACAACAGCTACAGTGAGGTAATCCTGAACAACAACATTTTTGTGTTCAGAATACAGCACACCACTATAAAATAATTATTTGTTTTAAAGTTGCTCTTTGCAAGTGGTTAGAGGATTTTCATTGAAAGGAACTGTTTGAATATGGATAGCTTGTTCATTTTTGTGTTCAGTAAACACAGTACAATTACTGGTTCAGCCATACAGAAGCAGCAGTAGAGCTATTTGTTGCATAATGCCTTAGGTGTTCAGACCCCCCCCCTCTTCCCCTAGGTACCTAATTAACTTTGAATATCTGGGATGTTTTGCATGGTCCTGCAATTATGCTGTACACTTTTCCTCATCCATAGGTAGGTACCTACATAGGTAGGGGGAAGGGTATCTGAACACATTCTGTTTCCTGAACACCTACATTTGGATATCTCCCACATCATGTTCAGTGCATAAATATAAAAAAAGATGGTGGTATTCATAAATGATGGACCTGCCACTACCAAAATATGCAGTTCTGATTACATAGTTCTACCTATTCTTTGTATACGGAGCTTGCAAAGTTTACAGGCACCATTTTAGCCTTCCAAGAGCAGTTAGCTTAAGGAAACCATAAGGAAGTGACTTTCAATATTTTTTTTGCAATTACACCAGCATTTTTAGTGAATCACGTTAATAAACATAATATTCCGGGACAAAAATCCAATAATTCAAAAAACACCCTTTAAGACAGAAATACCAACAGTTGTACCTACCACACACCATTTGTACCACAACAGCTACAGTGAGGTAATCCTGCACAACAACATTTTTGTGTTCAGAATATGGCACACTACTACAAAATAATTATCTGTTTTAAAGTTCCTCTGCAAGTGTTTAGAGGATTTTCATTGAAAGGAACTGTTTGAATATGTATAGCTTGTTCTTTTTTGCATTCAGTAAACAGTACAATTACTGGTTCAGCCATACAAAAGCAGCAGTAGAGCTATTTGTTGCATAATGCCTTAAGCATTCAGAACCCCCCCCCCATTCCTCTACCTAGGTTAGACTGCAAAGTTGAGGTATGGCAGTTTCAGTGAGATGTTGGGTAAATTTGTCTTAATTTTGTTTTTTAAATTTTTCTTTGGAATACCATGTTTATGAAGGTGACTAAGATGATAGGACCACTTTTTCTGTGCAAATGCTTACTTTTCAGGTTGTGAGCAAGATAATGCCAAAAAAGAGCCTTGAGTTAGGTATCATAGCATAAAAAGAAATGTTAAAGAAATAAAATAAAAATGCAGCATAACCTAACCTAGCCTAACCAACCTCTGGAGAAAAAAGAATGATAAAAATGTCAAGTTTTTTTTCTGAAAATTCTCTGAACTTAAAAAATAAACCTAGCCCAGCCTACCCTAACGTAACCTAATCTAAACTGCTTTTGAAGAGAAAATCCTTTTTTTTGGTGGCATGTAAAGAACATGCAAAACTTCATCAGAGATCGTCAAGGAAATAAACATCTCAGTCAGCATGCTCTACATCTCATATTTGGCCCACAACATGTGGACCATTGGTGCAGTTGGTTAGGGTGTCCGCTTTCTGTACGGATGGTGGTGGGTTCGAATCTTGGTGCCAATACATTTGTAACCTGATCACAGTCGTTAGCGGTCAGGGCCGTTTGTTAATCTTGTACTTTAGATTACTTTACACTATCATATGAGTTGCTTGATGTAATAATATTTGTCCATGAAAGTAAAGAGGAAAATACTCAATTAAAGCCTACTCATGCAATTGTCATTGGACCATTTGGAATTGTCATCATGGAACTTTGTATCTGGAAGTGTGCTTCTGGCTGAAAAATTTGAGGGGGCATTCAGGCACACTGAAGGTCAGACTTCTTTCAATGTGCAACTCTGGCCGAAAACCTGAGGGGACACTGGGGACACATGCCCCCAGTGCCCCTTGTATCCACCCCTGTCCCAGAAACAATTGAAAGGGATTCTGATGAACCGGAGCCACTGAGATGGTTCCATGACAGCTTCACGCTGCCCCGCAGTAAGACCTCACTTTCTGCAGGCATTCAACTTTTGGTATCTTCAAACCAAGGTGGTCATACACCTACCTCACAGCATTGGTTTGTGACCCCATGAAACATTGCAACCATATCCAGTTTGAGTTGTTTCTTTCAACAGCCTGGTTCCGTACACACCACATTCCATTACATTTTTAGTGCAAGCAATGCTACTGTAGGAAGTGCAGAAGATACCCAGTCAACATGCCTCTCACATAATGTTCCCTGGGGGTTTGGCCACCTAAGATCTGAAACTAGAAGCACACAATTTGGAGGAATTACAGCTGTAGTGAACTCGCTGCAGTATACATTTCATGACCCCAAGTCTTCTGGGTCAGATGAGGTCACAATCGGCCTCCACTCCACCCCAGCTGGCACCGCCCATACATACAGAAAATATGCATGTTCCACTGCCGAACGGTAGGTAGAGACCGTTCATATGTACGCTCGCTACGTGCGCTGGTACAGACCGTGCGTGCTGTCGCTACGTCGGTAGTACGGACCCATCGTGCGAAGTCCTATATCTGTGAAGTGAGATGTCTTATGCCTAAGACATCTCACATCTTAAAAAAAAAATTTGTTTAACCCTGAATGTTGGGCATCCTTATCAGTTAAATTCTGCATGATAGTTCCAGCTACAAGATCTTGCAAGACAATTCTGCAGGCCATGTGTGCAAGTTCGGGTAGAACAATCCTGCATGAATACAGAATTGTCTGTACTGTGTCATACAGAATTGTCTGACACAGATGCAAAATTGTGCAGTACAGTCCTGCAGTGACTTTGCTGACCTACATGATTGTGTAGGGTCCTGTGTGACATTTTAAGCTTGCCTGCATTGTCTAGTATGATCCTTGCTCTCCTGCAGGATTTCATCAGTCATCCATGGCATTTTCACTAGGGCTTGGGGCACTACAAGACTTCCAATGGATCAACCACATTCAAACTGTTTCCCCAGAACTGGTTGTGAATCTTCCCTTTTCAATTTTCTTGGTCAAAATATCCCAGGGTACAATATTTAATAGAAATTTACCAAATTATTTGTTTCTCATCATTCCAGGCAACTTGCATTTAATGACGATCTCAGCATAATCGGTGATACAGCTGTTCCTTGCTGATGAAGATGTGCTTCCTGCACAAGCCTGTGGCTGATGAAAGGATCACAAGGAGGCAATGTTAACAACATAAATGCATCTGTGTGAGTATTTGATCTGCTGTTTTGTATATCCTTTTGTTTCACCAACAAGTGAAATTCCCATTTTAGTTCTTGCTGTGCAGAAGGAGGGGCGAGTGGTTCGTTAATTCGAACCTACCTTCCCATGATAGTGTTCTTAGAGCTCCTGTTATTGCTTAAATGTAGCATGTTATAGCTTTGATATATGGTATACGTCTCAAAAATTATGAGAGCATATTGGATTTATAATAATAATTCCAGTCTCCAAGGACACTGAAGCTAGGGCAGGTCAATGTCGGGTCACAATCTTGCCTTGGTACAAGTTTTAAATTTGCATTGAAACATTTTGCATGAATAAGCCATGGCAGATATGATCAAAAGTAAAAGATGTGTTTATAGATAAATGATGGAAGCAAAATTCAGTACTACAATTGCGACCTCAGACCTGGTGAAATTTATGTCAAAGCTAACAAAAAGTGTGTTGTTTATAGCTAACAAAAAATGTGTTGTTTATAGCTGTTCCTAATGAACATTGTTTTAAATAAAATCTGCAGTATATGTAGTGGCAAATTATGTTCTAATAGCATTCAAGGTTTTATGTCATTATCAGGTGAAGTTTATTTTTATGTTGTGAAAGCTTCTCAAAGGGTGTGGAAAATATTTGGTTCTGGTTTGGTGGCAATAATTTCCTTTAACTGAATGATATCTGTTTCCAAAGATTTCATCTTCAACACTTCACACGGTTCCAGGTATTTGGCCTTGATGGGATTGCTGACCTTGCCATTTGTGCATGTCACCTGTGTTAGACAAAGACTGCAGTTTGCATATCATGAATATTGAAGCAGAAATCGCATTTGCTTATGACCAGGGTCCGACGACTACGGTGAAGACGGACGGCTGACTGCACCACGAAATTCACCTGTTTCAGCTGATCTGGAAGATCAACAAAGAGACATGGAGACAAATATTTCAATTAACCTGAAGTTCAAGGATGTAGCTGCATCATCCCATTTATAACGTCTCTATCTTTCGTAGCACGAAAGTTAGTGGAGATCAAATTGACCTCTCACACTGCAAGGGAACACAATCCTCCCACACTGTGAGGGCTGAATGACGCCATGGTTAGCTAACTTGCAGTGTGATATTGAAATTCAATACCTCTATTTTGTAGGGTAATTCGTTTAAATAGTTTATATACAAAAATTGTACACCTCTCAACATAGTCGTCTGCTGAGATCAGGGTTGGAGAATGTATGATGCTGTGCAATTTTCCATATTGCAAATAAGAATATGTGTTGCTTCAGTCTGACAAATCGCATTTGTATCAGCAATTGCATGTATCTGACATGTGTTTCTTCTCCAGCATTACATCTTCACTCAATACTCAATGTTGTCAGCCTGGCAATGTTGGCACTCATTGTCTGCTGTGGTGCTGGTAAGTTCTTTGCATTTATTGCTTTGATCATTATTTAATAGGATCCAGACCAGGATCACAACCATGATTTTACATCCTCATATGTCTAGATACCTGTCTGGCGGGGTACCACAGTTGCATATCTGGGAGGATGATTGCAATGTTATCATATGGGATTACTGACATGGGAAGGTGTTTATTAGGGACATATATGCTGTTGGGAAATTAAAATTAAGCAGGGACTTCTATAGATACTAACCATAGCGCGTTAGCTTACTGTAAAATTAAATTCAGCTACTTGAGATGTAGTGAGGAAGGCTACACGGGGGTAGTGGACTCAGCAAAGCGAAGTTGACAGGTTTTCAAAGACGGGCGGAGAATCCATTTTTGAAGCATGAAAACACCAAAAATCTTCTCCGATTCCATAAATATCCACCACTGATAATTCTGCGCTAAAATGCCATGTTTTCTGCTCTTCGACTAATTGAAGCACAACACATTTTTCGCTGGTGACTTATTTTTATAGGTTTTGCCTACACGGAATTTGCCGAGCAAAGCTTTTCATGTTTTTTTTTCACCAGCTGGTGCACTCTGGAATTGTCAGTGCTCCAGACCGTCAAAGGTGGTCGGCACCGCCACGGTGCCCCTCCCCCATTGGTTGGCTACAGCTAGTGTGTTTGCTTGTCGGATCAATAACATTTTTTTATTGATGTGGAAATGTGCCTGTTTGAACATATCAATTATGAGTATAAAGAAGTGGATTTATGAACGTTGTCATGCCATACTATTTGTGTATTCGAACTAGAATTCGAACTTGCACATGCGAACATCTGCATGAACCAACTTGTGTGTATGAAATCATTTTCTTGAAGCAACATTTCTACACATAAATGTTGTCATATACGAACATGTGTTCATTTGAGACCTTTGGTACAAAGGGGTGCGATATTAACATCTGCCGCACGACGTTTGCGATGCGAATATTGGCGTATGTGACTATTGATGTTGGGGACATCTGCAACGCTGCTCACATATATTCGCGTTTTTTTAGACTTGGGTGGATTAATTTTGCTGTAGTTCTTCCCCAGTATAATTAAATTCTACGATTTGAGCAGATGCCACCATTTTATAGGACCCTGCTTTGACCTGTGGTCATGAAAGTTTTGCTATAAGCAATTAACTTCCATATCATGTGACAGACAAGATAGCCTTCAACTGCTCCCACAGTCAACCAGTTCATCTTTCCCGATGGTGCCAGATGACCACATTGGTGCTGTTGATAAGTGCTCCTTTTCGAACTATAACATAATCTTACCCACGGTATGTCGTCGATCATGCCTTGCTATTTCATGTTCTGACATCCACTGTGCAAAAAAAGATCATTCTTGTGGCATTGCTCTGATCGTTGTTTATTGGGTGGTTCATGGCGCACTTTATACACAATTAGGGCTAATGTCGCCGCTCACACTGTTTCGCTGGTGGGCCGCGGGATTGGGAAATGTCCCGAGCGGTGCGAGTGCTGAACCCGGGACCCTGCCATTCAGAGCTCAGCACCTTCTTCATTTGGCCATCCCCGCCCTGCATTGCTGTGATCACACATTTTATTCCTGACCTTCTGACTTACCCAGGTTGTGTACGCTGGCGCGGGTGTGACCGTCGTGACGGCGCCATTACAGACGTGAGCACGCCGCCGCCGCCGCTGGTGTACGTGGACCGGGGCGGCAACGTCAGCCTGCCGTGCCCGTGGGCGGCGGCCGCCAACACGTCGCTGGTGTGGGTGCGCGACGGTCGCGCCCTGCAGGACGCCACACCCACCGCTGACGGACGCCTGCTCGTGCACGACGCGACCGACGCCGACGAGGGCCTGTACGGCTGCCAGCCGGACGGCGAGCAGCACGAGCCGCGATTCTTGCGGCTGCTGGTGGGCCGTGAGTGGCACCGTCGGACGTCGGGTGTTGCGTGTGGTCGGTAGTGCGTGACGGTGTGAGTGATAAGCTAACGGGCACGTGTGAGTGGCATATGTGCTAGGCGTGAGTGATGAGAGTGAGCGAGTGTGGCGTTTGTCAGCGGTTGCGTGTGCTCGCGCTACGTCTCGCGGAATGAGAGTGGACTCAACGGTGCATTTGCGGGTTTGGGCCGCCACGCGCTACATCTCGCGGCATGAGAGTTGACTGAGCGGTACCGTTGCAGGTTTGGGCCGCCACGCGCTACGTCTGGCAGCATGAGAGTTGACTGAGCGGTACCTTTGCGGGTTTGAGCCACGCGCTACGTCTGGCGGCATGAGAGTTGACTGAGCGGTACCGTTGCGGGTTTGGGCCGCCACGCGCTACGTCTGGCGGCATGAGAGTTGACTGAGCGGTACCGTTGCGGGTTTGGGCCGCCACGCGCTACGTCTGGCGGCATGAGAGTTGACTGAGCGGTACCTTTGCGGGTTTGAGCCACGCGCTACGTCTGGCGGCATGAGAGTTGACTGAGCGGTACCGTTGCTGGTTTGGACCGCCACGCGCTACGTCTGGCGGCATGAGAGTTGACTGAGCGGTACCTTTGCGGGGTTGAGCCGCGCGTGATCACAAAGTGGGCTGCTAATGCCGTGTGGGCTTTGTTGCGTCCTGGTGTTCGCATGGCACGCCAGTCGCCACCTGGTATCCGTATATGCGCGAGCTTGATATTGCAACCCACCGTTTATGCAACGCATGCAACAGTTCACATGGTATGCAGTAGTCGCTGTCATCTGCAGCTGATATGAAGCCGCTTAGTGGACATATTCTCCGCTGTGTGTCCGGTCGGTCCCGTGTGCCAACTCGCAGGATGGGCCGCCAGGTCTGCCCGACGCACTCGCCAGTGTGACGGTGCGCGCCCACACGGTGCTGGCCGAGGTGTTCTGGCGGCTCAACGTCACGGGCGCGGCGTCACTGACGCGCGTCATGCTGCGCTACCGGGCCGTCGGCACCGCCGACTGGAAGACGCCGCTGCGTCCGCACATGGCGCCGAGCGAGGTGAGCCGCTGCGTCCGCACATGGCGCCGAGCGAAGTGAACCGCTCTGCCGTCTGTTGGGCCGTGGGGTCAGTGGTGTCACTGGACGTGAAGGGGGGAGAGGAGGTGCGTGGTCAATGTGTGCTGAGTAGCCTGCTGTGCCTGAGCTGCAGACGATGGCGGCACGTGACGGTACCGCCGTGTACCTGCCGACCCAACGGGTGGCAGCCACTGGGTGGAGAGGTGAAACGGTAGTGGGACATTGCTGAGAAGTGCTCCTGTTTGATACTGAGAAAGTGTGGGGAGCAACCACCTAGTGGTAGTAGTATTAGGTTGCTGCACCTCCGAAGGTGAATAGTCCGAGGTTCCAATGTCGTTCAAGTTAACTTGTCGCCATGATCGCTCTGCTGTTAAGAGCACGTACTGCAGGGTTCAAGCTGCTGCGTAACCTAACATTTCGCCACAGCTGGAAGAGTCCGCTGGAAATTGGCCGGGTAAGGTCGTGCCGCGACAACAGAGTTGCACTGTGGAAACATGAACGCGGTATTGCACTCGGCTCGGAGGTGGTAAAGCGGCGCTTCGGTGTATTGGATGTGGTAAGGCGATGTACAACTCAGCTGATGTGCTTCCACAGGCCATTGACCTTCCAAAAGGTCACTCGAGGAAATGGACCCAAGTTTACCTCAGATGACCTGTATTTGCTTCTGAGTCACCATGGGTCATCTTGGATGTCACAACTGAATCGGGCGTCCACTTTGTATACATGAGTGCAAGAAAATGGCGTTTTCGAGCACTATTTCGGAAGCTTCCGAAACGAGGGCAGCACGTCAACCGAATCTGAGCTTCGGCCTATGGGCTGAAATCAATCATAAAAATCGCACATGATGGGCGTCCGAAAATAATGAGGAACACTATGCTGAATATTCCAAGTGCTTATCAGTATCTTTTACAGATTAAACATGGAAATTATCGCATCACGTGTCAAACCAACAAGCTGTTTGTTTTGTTTCACTTCACTATCCCTCCGTTTGGAAACGATAGGCGGATAGCAACAATCACTGTACTGGGGAAGGCAGCAAATTATACACGGGCGATGGTACTAGTTGATTAAAAGAAATCTGGTTAAACGTCACGTTTGCACGAACAACGTAAATGGACAGCTCAAATAACCTCTGGTGACTTCCCACATCAAATATTCCACCCGGGAAGAATAGGCTGACTCCTGAATGATACCTGAGAAGACACATCGAATCTCGGAAGCGCTCCTGCTCTTCGCGTAATTGCTTCTTCTCCAAGTAGTAGTGTAATAATATGAATGGTCACATGTGATGGTCGTGACCGGAAACTAACCACGCGTTCACCGCCGGTTTACAACGGTGCTGCTGGAGTGGAATCGCGTGATGAGGTGCTGAATCCCAGCCTGTGAAACAACCTGTTGTGATGAACCCCGATCACGTAGGGCGACCTCAGCAAAACGTTTACGCTGAACAAATTGAAGTTTGTTTTTAAAAGTTCGCGGGACTAAAATGAACTCCGTGATGTGTTGCGTTGGATGGCAGTGCTGTGTTATTGCTTGCAGCGAGTGGCCTTGCGTTGTTGACCCAGTGACCCGCAGGTGTGTGCACACCTTCCTTATCAGGCGGCACGGTGCGATACTGGGTCGCTGACCTGTGGTCACCTTCCCAGACGCACTGTGAGGTGTACCACCTACGGCCCAACAGGACGTATGTGTTCGAGGTGTGGACGGAGAACCGACTGGGCGCCGGCCCTGTCACTACTGTGTACGCCACCACACGGCCCGACCCGGCTAGTCAGACAGGTGCGTCTAACGGCCCCACCACCACACGACCCGGCTAGTCAGACAGGTGCGTCTCATTGCCCCACTACCACACGACCCGACCAGTCAGACAGGTGCGTCTAACGGCCCCACCACCACACGACCCGGCCAGTCAGACAGATACGTATCACTGTCCCACCACACGACCCGACCCGGCCAGTCCGACAGATACGTATCACTGCCACACCACGACACGGCCCGACCAGTCAGACAGGTGCGTCTCATTGTCCCACCACACGGATCGACCCGGCCAGTCAGACAG
The DNA here is from genome assembly GCA_034440615.1 of Ashinkailepas kermadecensis. Taxonomy (NCBI): domain Eukaryota; kingdom Metazoa; phylum Arthropoda; class Thecostraca; family Neolepadidae; genus Ashinkailepas; species Ashinkailepas kermadecensis. The sequence goes on along the minus strand of JAOTOM010004653.1, from coordinate 122,759 downwards.
ATACGTGTCACTGCCCCACCACGACACGGCCCGACCCGGTCAGTCAGACAGGTGCGTCGTACTGCCCCACCACCACACGATCTGGCTAGTCAGACAGGTGCGTCTTACTGCCCCACCACCACACGACCCGGCTAGTCAGACAGGTGCGTCTCACTGTCAGAAATGTGAGACCATCTACGCCCTTGCAGGCGTCGCTATTGTGTCCGGATAGCTTGGTTGCGGGTCTTCACAAATGTTTGTTCACGACGGTACCCATATATTCGGTGAAGCCTGATCCATTGTCCTGCGACCCACGGACCGCAGTCCTATAATGTCCTCCACTCGATTGCCGCGGGTTGTGACACGGGCGTAGAGAGGCCTTCGGGACCAGTCGGTCGTTGTCCGTCCCATCTCTTTGCCGCTCAATTACAGGTAGCCAGGCTCCTAACAATGGGCCATCCTGGACATGGGCGCGAACTGGCCGGCCCTAGCAAGATGCCGCGTTGTTTTGAGTGTAGTATTGCTAGCCAGGGACAGAAAGCATTTTTCAACTGGTCGACACATTGGAGGTCTGGCGTTACTGGTCAGTGGCAGAATTGAACTAATCTGAGGTTCGATTCCGTAGGACTATTAAGCGTTGTTGCTGTTTATAATAATGGCCTTTCATTTATGCCGTGGGTGGGTTCTCAACAACATTTAATATAGTTGCAGATGTGATGGGTATCGGCACAATTCATGAAAGCCCTCTGTGCATGGTGGCTATGTATTTTGTTTGTGCATGCATGCACGTCGGCTGCAGAATGTTTATTCTGTCACTGCTGTGTGATTAACCCTCCGTGTCAGGGCCAGACGCAACCCAGATAATGGTCTGGTTGAGATGGTGGTGCTGCATGGTTGACTCAGCTGTCTGAATCAGACGTGATGCGGAGCACGGTCCGGTGGGGGCGATGTTGCTGTATACAATGCGTGATGCATAGTGTGGTCTGGCTGGGTCGGTGGTGCTGTATGGTTGACTTGGTTGTCTCTGGACAATACGTGATGAAGAGTATGGTCGGGCTGGGTCGGTGGTGCGGTGTGGTTGACTTGACTTGGTTGTCTCTGGACAATACGTGATGAAGAGTATGGTCGGGCTGGGTCGGTGGTGCGGTGTGGTTCACCCGGCTGTTTGGATGAGACGTGGTGCGTGGTCTGATCTGGTTGGGAATGGTGCTGTGTGGCTGGTCTGGCTGTCTCTGGGCCAGATGTGGCGCAGGCCATGCTCTGGTTCAGGCAGTGGTGCTGTGTGGCTGACCCGCTTATCTTCGGGCCAGACTTGACGCGGGGTCTGCTGGCCGAGGCGGTGGTACTCGGCTCGGAGAGCTGGGTGGCCGCTGTGTCCGTCTCACTGGTGGCCGCCGCACTGGTGCTGGTCGCCGGCGCCTGTATCGTCTGCCGCAGTCGACGGGACGCTCCAGCAAACGGTGGGTGGCGGAGGTGTGCTGACGAATCAGCAGTTCAACATCGAGGTGGGTTTTCAATTAGTAACTCAAATCATCAGCTATGGTCATGGGCAAGGTTGGAAAAGCAGGTCGCTCTATGACCTTTGCAGCCGACGCACCCCTAAACTACAATACAACAAAGGCAGGTCGTTCCTGGATTTTTGACATCTGGAGCATTATCCTCTCTAGAAAGTTGTCCTCTCATTTTTCTCCTATGGAGGTTGAATGATGCTATTTTTGCAATGCACTGATCTGTGATAAGGTGCTCAAGATGCACTGGAAAGTGCAAACTGATCTTTTGATGTTCGATGGTTGAAGAAAAATACCCTCTTCGCATTCGTTTACCCCAAGATGTCCTCTTCACATCCAGTATTACAAAGCACGAATCAAACATTGGTCATGGGCGTCGTTTTGTGTACTTTTGGTATGGCTCAAGCCACTCCAACTTTATTTTGAGCCATCCAAATAGTTTGGAACAAGAAAATAACAACCATTATATATATATATATATATATATATATATATATATATATATATATATATATATATGGATATAAATATATGGATATAAAGATACAGATCTTCGTATCCAATGGGTGGGTAATATGTAACCGATGCATATCATGTGCGCTTAAGCCAAAGAAGAAGAAAAAACATTTATGGTCACCTGCATAGTTTTGATGCACTGTACAGCTCCTTTACCTCGAAAAATTCAACCTATGCATTGGTCCCATGATTTGATACTTTGATACATTTTTCTCCTATGGAGATTGAATGATGCTATTTTGCAATGCACTGATCTGTGATAAGGTGCTCAAGATGCACTGGAAAGTGCAAACTGATCTTTTGATGTTCGATGGTTGAAGAAAAATACCCTCTTCGCATTCGTTTACCCCAAGATGTCCTCTTCACATCCAGTATTACAAAGCACGAATCAAACATTGGTCATGGGCGTCGTTTTGTGTACTTTTGGTATGGCTCAAGCCACTCCAACTTTATTTTGAGCCATCCAAATAGTTTGGAACAAGAAAATAACAACCATTATATATATATATATATATATATATATATATATATATGTATATATATATATATATATATATATATATATATATATATATATATATATATATATATATATATATATATATATATATATATATATATATATATATATATATATATATATATATATGGATATAAATATATGGATATAAAGATACAGATCTTCGTATCCAATGGGTGGGTAATATGTAACCGATACATATCATGTGCGCTTAAGCCAAAGAAGAAAAAACATTTATGGTCACCTGCATAGTTTTGATGCACTGTACAGCTCCTTCACCTCGAAAAATTCAACCTATGCATTGGTCCCATGATTTGATACTTGATCTCTGATGATGCTTCCACATTTTCACGGTAATTTTGTTCATTGCATTTACCCAAGTGACTACTTGTTGCGCTGCTTTGGCATCAGCGATACTCAGGGATGTCAGAAAAGGATCCGTGGCGATAGATATTTCAATCGCAAAATGTTTTCCCAAAATTGTGCAGCAACTGCACTGTGCTTGTCTAATGGAGAGGTGGTCAAAAAGCACACGTGCTCAAACAAGCACACAGTAGTTGTGAGGTATCAGGATGGATGCTCTGGAAGCTGATAGATAACATCTGGTGTTGAGGGACGTGGGTTAATTGATTTTCGTGGATGATCGAGAGTGAATGTAGTTGGCTTAAAAAAATAAAAGTTGTTCAGGCATGGCACATTCCGGTACGTCTTCGACAGTGCCGACCGAGTACCACCCTGCGGTAGCAGTGGTGCTTGGTGCTCTGCTACCCATCGAGTACCCTACTTTGCTTGACGAAAAGTTTCGATCTCGCCAGGATTCGAACCTGGAATCTTCTGATCCGTAGTCAGACGCGTTATCCGTTGCGCCACGAGACCGCGGTGATTCGGGAGGGCTGAGTTTGTATTTATACCTAACATTAAGTTACCGCATTTATTTCACGTTGTTTTTTAATCCTTTCATAAGTATATTTGAAAATCACCCTGTCGTTCTTCCTATTGCGGCTCAGTTGTGGCATGGCCGAAGGCCTTTTCTCCACATTATGACGGTCCAGAAGCAGGTACTGGGAGAATGCACAGCCTACCCCATCCATTGATCGTAAAACGGCGCCTCGACGGGAAGGCCCAACCAAGATATGCCCAACTACACCCCTTCCCTCGATTTGTTTTTCGAACCGTCTAATTTTTCATTGAAAAGCGCCTTCCTGAGGGAAATCGGCGCCAAGAAATCGCGTTTTGACAGGTCCGATTGCACCTCTCGATTTTCTTTTTTTTGGAGAGGGGATCATTGGTGATCCTCCGAGGAAAATGGTTCCCTTTGGCTGCCCAAAAATAAGGCAAAAAGGCTGCCCTGCCTACCCCTCCAAAATTTTTGAAGCAAAATGTTTGGGGCAGCCGGTCTACCCACAATACCTAATTGTAGAACAATATAAAGACCGATGCCAAACTTCGGGGGAAATCACGCACCACTGCATATTCGTGGAGTTTTCTATTACTTTGCATGGTCTAGAGTCCTGCTCCCCAATGCCTTTCCATGCCACCAATTTTTGATATGTTCCAAAGTTTCCAGAGTTGTGTATGAAAAGTACAGAGTCCACCCCTCAACATTCTTTCCCCTCGGGCACCACAGTACAATTTCCCATACCATGATTATGCTTAAATTGTATTCTTTTAAATAAGCTTGTGCCCCAGTGTTAAAATATTGGTTTTTCGTTACGTGTGAGATGTCGAAACGAGTACACTAGGATGTCAAAATTCGCAATAGAAACTATGTCATTTAACATACCTGATAAGTTTTTCAAACACAATTCTGATCCAATAGCGTACTCTTACGTGACCTTTTTCCTTTGTGTTGAGATACCTATTTAGAGTTAACTATTTTAGCGATGACGATAAAAACACCTATCCTTATCAACTGATATTGTATAACAGACCACATCATAGGTAATCATATTACCTGGAATTGTGCTAAAAGATGTTTGTGCATCACAATCTGCAATGGTAAGTATGAGCACGCTGCTTATCAACAAGATACTGTTATAAATTATATATGAAGACTTCACAACGACTCATCACGAAGCACGATGTCGATACTCGGTTGGGAGGGATGTCAATTCAGTGTTCAGAAAGTAGTATATTCCACCCTATTTCGCGAATAATTTATCACTGTTGTGCCCTCACAATCAGGGGTGTCAATTTTTGAAAAACATTGGGGGGCCGAAGTGCCAACGCACTAGACCCCCCCCCTCACGAAAAAAAACTCGTCGGATTTAGCCCACTATATTTTCGGATCTCAGAAATTCAGATTTTTTATTCGACGATGTGTATGTTTATGTTTATTCAGCATCCTCACCAACGGGGAAAATCGTCCAATAACTGGTGAAGTCACATAATTAAAAGAGCAGTGCTCTGTACATGTCAACATAACAACTCTGAGTAATAGTATGCGACTGCCGTGCCATATAGTGGGCTCGGATCTATCGTCACCGTCACCGTCACCGTTACCCTCCTCCTCACTCCACACACCAACAAACACACACCGGCTTAAATAAAAATACTTCAGCGATCAGATGCAGGCTAAAACACACGGGCATTGATGGAGCATCAGAGCACAGCGGACCTGAATAGTAATGACGGTGGGTGAAAGTATTTCATTGGTGCCTGACATTAGGGAGGGGAACTTTTCCCTTTAGTACGCCACTGCGGCTGCTCAACGTGTTTTTTTCCGCAGATTGCACGATCGAGAGTAGATTGTAGATTGCACATCAGTTCCTTACAAGTGTCAGCAATACATTTCCTTCATGTGCTTTAAACATGATTCAAGAAAGCACTGTCATCGATTTTAAACTTGCAAAAAGAGTGGGCCGCCTGGTGTTTTGAGTGCTATTTGAGTGAATTTGCTGTCTTGTTAGTGAACTGACCATTTATTGAGATATAAGTACTTTAACTTTGCCTGCTTCTATCATGAAACATTTGTCATGTTCCAATACATCAGAAATCATCAGAATAACTTCTTGTCCACAAACCGGTGTATGCATTTCTATGAATTTTTTATATTTATTAACACTAATGATGTAGATCTGATTTGCAAATTTATTACAGAAAATATCATCAGCACAGGATTCCATTCCTGAAAATATAGTACTTTCAACATGTTATTGTTCTTCTACATTTCCACATGTTAAGTTGGGTTAAATTTTTTATTGTAAAAAAATACATTGCTTGAAATTTTTACAACTTGATGTTTTGGTTTTGTTTTTTCTCCAAAGGGAGGGTAGGCTAGGTTAGGTTAGGTTATGTTGCATTTCTTTTTTATTTAAAAAGAATAGCTTATCCTATGACACCTAATTCAAAGCCTTTTTGGTGTTATTTTGCTCACAACCTGAAATGTAGGCATTTGTATAGAAAATGAGTGGTCCCATCATTTGAGTCACATTCATAAACATTGCATTGAAATGATACATTCCACGAATTCATAAAACACCTTAAAACACAACTTTACCAAAATGAGCAGTAACATCATGTTCATCACATTCTTAAACATTGCATTAAACAAATCAAGAAATCAGAAATTGCCTTAAGCTGTAAATTTACCAAAAGGTGTGCCAACCCCTGGACGGAAATGCAACACTAGGTGCCCCAATCCAGGACAGAAAAAGCACCAGGTGCAGTGGAGTGAAAATATTAATAAAAGTAAACTAAAAACAGCCCTTCTTGAAGACATACGTGATAGTTATGTGATATTAAAATTGAAACCCTGAGCACAAATCAAAAAAGGCATGGACTGGACTTTAGGCGCTGGAATTTTTGTAACTGGAATTTTTTATTTGGATGTTCTTGTTCAAGCTTACCTGCCTACTTCTTCAACTACTGTTCCTTTGGGAATTAAATAGCAGCAGGCTATTTATTCACTATTTAAAATCACACCAATATGCAGGTACATCAGAAAGTGCTAAGTACAAAAAACGAATCAGTACGTCACATGAGATTGGGCTACGGATTAAACACTGCACGCAATTGCATCAAGAATGTCTCACCTCCGTCACATTTGTCGACTGCAACCTCAAATTTAGACTTTAGGCGCTGGAATTTTTGTAACTTGAATTTTTTATTTGGATGTTCTGAGAAACGCCCACCACGATTTGTGGCATTTATTGCGCGCAAGTGTCTATCAAGTCTCTCCAGACACATTTGGTGATGGGCTTTGACCTTATATAACTTACAAGCAGGTGTTTGTCACTTCTGCAGCCGCCACAGGCCCATATTTCTGAGCTGTGACGTCACGAGTGCGATTGCCAGGCTGCGCCGAATTTCTCCACCGAATTTGGAATATGCCCGACTTCTGCTCGGGTGCGTCAGTAAATAAGCCTCGGTAAAGCGACGATAAACTATGTACCGCGTTGCCAAGGATTAAGGTTGCTTTTATGATGTAAGTCGTGCTTGCAAATTGGAAGGAAATCCAACTCCTTTGTTTTTTTCCACAAAGTCGTCAATTTTACAGCAAAGGGTGGAGAGTCAATCCACTATCCAATTCAAATCTGTTTCATTTCAGTACAAAATGTGCTGGTTGGCATCAACTAAGCTACGTAAGTCGCATGGTGTTTTTTCTTCTTTTTTTCTTTAACTTTCTTCTCAGCATAAAAATAGCATATGTTATTGGGGGGGTGGGGGCAAATCAACATTGAGGGGGCCAAGATCAAAATTGGTGGTGCAATGGCCCCCACAAAAGGATACAAATCGACGCCCCTGCTTTGGAGAACAAAATAGAAACAAAAATTAAGCGAGGTACATTTTGAAAATTTTATAAATTGAACAACCGAACCCAACCTAACGGAACCTAACGTCAGCTCCTTTTGAAGGAAAATTTCCGATTTTATTTTGTTTTAATTTTTTTTATTTCGAAGGTCAGCAACTAAACTAGCCTAACCTAGCTAAACCGGTATTATTGTGCTTTAAGGTGGTAACAAGACAAGTTTTTACACACATTTAATTCCATATAGCAAACAAATCGGTTAGATTTGGCTAAGTTGGGTTAGTTTAGGCTTTCCAAGTGGGAAAACTTTTTTTTTTAAATCAAAAAAGTTTCCCCCAAAATTTCGAATTCATTGGTAACTTTGCAGTTTAAGGTGTTCTTTTTTTTCCTTTTTTAATTTTTTTTTCTGCAGAATACCATGTTTATGAAGGTGACTAAGATGATTGGATCCACTTATTTTCTTTGTGAATGCTTACTTTTCAGGTTGTGAGCAAAATAGTACCAAAAAGGGCTTTGAGTTCGGTAACATAACATAAACATAAATGTTTTTTTTCTTTAATGCAACAAAACCTAACCTAACCTAGCCTAACCTATCGTTTGAGAACAAAAAAAAATAAACAAAATAAAAATGTCAATTAATTTATTTTCTGAAAATTCTCAACCTTAAAAAAGAAACCTAACCCAACCTAACCTAACCTAAGCTGCTTTTGAAGAAAACAAAAGTCTGAACATGTTTGGTTTTTGTTTTTTTTAAACTTTTTGGTATTATTGTGCTTTAAGGAACAAGGAAAGTGTTGTGGGCGCTGTATGACCAACGCAGTCAATGCGGCCGTAAGCCCAAATAACTAACCAACCAACCAAGAAAAGTGTTTACACACATTTGTCACCATAAAGCAAACAAATTGGTTAGGATTGGTTAGGGTAGGTTGGTTTAAGTTTTTCAGTTGGACAATTTGTCATTTTTGTCAAATTCAACTTAAATATATTTTCACCGAAAATAAGTGGTCCCATCGGCTTAGTCACCGTCATGAACATGGTATTCTGAAGAAAAATTAGAACAAACAAAAAATCACGTTAAACTGCAAATTTACCAATCATTTTTTATTCAACAGCAACTTAAAATAGGTTAGGTTCGGCTTGGTTAAGTTCTTTAAACGTTGAAAATTGAAAATTGAAAAATGCTCTAACTCTCTCATGCGCAGTGAAATTGAAACACGCCTGATGCTACCAATATCTGCAATATAAGAGAAAAAAGCTATGACGTCACCAAACCTTGAAGGCGAATTTTGGTGTACCTTCTAAGGTAATAGTATCGTGGGGGGGGGGGGCATTTAATGCCGCTACAGGCCTTGGCCGCTACCAGACACTGGTCTTGTATGACTCTTTAGGGTTTGTTTAGGAAGTCATGTGTGGCAATAGCTTACTAACCATTGTTTTCTTCAGGAATATCAATTATAATGAGGTGTCTATACGGCTTCTTGCTGACTTTGCTCTCGTGTTTTCATAGGCTGGCAGATTGGCTCAAACGTGGCTTTTGTTGGTTCAGTTTGAGATTGAGTAGCCCAATATCAATATCAATGCACATTGTCATTGGGTATGTAGGTAGGTAGGTACCTTGGTAAATATCAAGCTGATGGTGTGATGGGTAGGTTGCTGAATATAAGTATAGTTTGTATATCCACAATATCAATGATAACCATGATTTGCATGCAAGTTTGACAATGACTGGAAATTGAGAATGGAATTAATGATGTCCAAGCTCCATATGCATGTGGTGTTGCCATTGGTGGTGTGTACCAACATCAGTATGACCATGCAATTGTTGTTTAGTTGCTTAGCGGATTTTTTTCTTCAGACAATCTGGTTTAAAATGCATCAGCATTGCTTATTTCAACATTTTATGATGTAAGCTGTACTTCCACAGTGGAGGGAAATACTGCTATTTTGTTTGTTTTTTTGCACAAAATTTTACATTTTTCAGCAAAAGGTGGAGAGTCAGTCCACTATCTAATCCAAATCTGTTTCTGTTCAGTACAAAATGTGCTGGTTAACATCAATCTTTCCAGTTAGCATGATATTTTTTTTTCATTTTTTCCCTTTAGCTTTCTTATCAGCATAAAATAGCATAGGTTATTCGGGAGGCCCAAATCAACATTGCGGGGGCCAAGATCAACATTGGTGGGGCCATGATCCCCACAAAAGGATACAAATCGACCCCCCTGGTAGTCCTCCATTTTGTCGAGAAAAATCATGTAACGTGCAAAACTATATGGGCAATGCATAAACTTCGCACGTCGCATGCGCAGCCCCACCCCCACCAAAACTACAAATTATTTTGTGGAGGAGCAAAGTAAAATTAAAACCATTTAGACATGTCCCCATATCAGCCTCCGCCTTCAGCACCTAAAATATCACACAAACTATAACGTAAAATTCCCTTAACGTAAATGTTCACCTGCCTGCACCTTGATCGCAAACACTCGCTATTATAGACAGGCATGTAACGTACTCGCTTTAGAGGCGGCGCAAATGACCTTTATGGTCCGGCACGCCTAAAAAATCACTCTCCCCCCCCCCATGCGCAGCGAAATTGAAACATGCCTGATGCTACCAATTTCTGCAATATATGAGGAAAAAGCTGTGACGTCACCAAGGCTTGATGGCTAACTTTGGTGTACCTTTTAAGGTTTGCTTTGGAAGTCATGTGCGCCATCACTTAGTACATATTGCTCAGGAATATCAATTATAATGCAGTGTCCATGCAGCTTATTGCTGAGTTTTGTCTTTCATGGTGTCATAAGCTGGCAGATTGGCTCACACATGGCTCTCGTTGGTTCAGTTTGAGACTTGGATTCCCCATATCAAAATTGAATGCATGCATATGGATCTATTTGAAGGGGTACTGATGATCTGAAGCCACTGCGATGGTCTCATGGCAGTTTCACGCTGCACTGAGTCATATGTAATGTTGCAACATCGTCCGGTTTCCCGATGGGCGAATAAGTCGTATCACTGTGACTGTTTGTGACGTCATCAAAACGTTGCATCCATATCCAGTGGTATATTTGAACAGTACGACATTTCCTGTCGATATGCGGCACATTCGGTTACATATCTAGTGTAAACAACGCTATGGCAGAAAGTACAAGAAAATCCACATTGTCACTGGGCATGTAGGTACCTAGGTAGGCACCAGGTAAATATCAAGCTGATGGTGTGATGGGTGGGCTGTTGAAGATAAAGTAATTGATAATTCTAGTTTGTATATCCACAATCTCAATGATAACTGTGATTGTTGTTCACTGGTTCACTCACTGGTATGCAAGTTTGACAATGACTGGAAAGTGAGAATGGAATGAACCTTATTCAAGCTCCATATGAATGTGGTTTTGCCATTGGTGGTGTATACAAACATCAGTATGACAATGCAATTGTTGTTTTGTGGCTGAACATTTTTTGTTTGTTGAACAATCTGGTTTAAAATGCATTAGCATCAGCTATTCTTAACATTTTATGATGTAAGTTGTCCTTCCACAGGGGAGGGAAATCCAGCTATTTTTTTTTGCACTCAATTTTGAATTTCATAGCAAAAGGTGGAGAGTCAGCCCACTATGTAATCCAAATCTGTTTCCTTTCAGTACAAAATGTTCTGGTTAACATCAACTACATTTTCTATGTACCTAGCAGTATTTTTTTCTTCTTTTTTTCCTTTCACTTTTTTATCAGCATAAAAATAGCATAGGTTATTGAGGGCAGGGCCCAAATCAACATTGGGGGAGCCAAGATCAACATTGGTGGGGCCATGGCCCCCACAAAAGGATACAACTCGACACCCCTGCTGGTGTGTACGAACATCAGTATGACCATGCAATTGGTGTTTAGTTGCTTAGCAAATTGTCTTTCTGAAAATCTGGTTTAAAATGCATCAGCATCGCTAATCTCGACATTTTATGATGTAAGCTGTACTTCCACAGTGGAGGGAATTTCATCTATTTTGTTTGTTTTTGCACACAATTTTACATTTTTCAGCAAAAGGTGGAGGGTCAGTCCACTATCTAATCCAAATCTGTTTCTTTTAGTACAAAATGTGCTGGTTAACATCAATGTTTCTACTTACCTAGCATGGTGTTTTTCATTTTTTCCCTTTAGCTTTCTTATCAGCATAAAATAGCATAGGTTATTGGGGGGCCCAAATCAACATTGGGGGGGCCAAGATCAACATTGGTGGGGCCACGGCCCCCACAAAAGGATACAAATCGACGCCCCTGCTCACAATCATTTTCACGAAACAACACCTCTGACTGAGGCACTTCCTTGGTTTGACTACTGCTCAGCCCACCGTGGGCCGCCACGATAGACCTACCCTGACGAGTGGATGAAGACTGTGCCAGTATTATTGTCTCTTTTACTCGGGTTGTTACGATAAAGAACAGATGCAAACAATTAGGCACATCAGCTACTTCCCCTTGATGCAAATAAGAATACTGGATGGAACCTTCAAACTGCAGGAAGATTCAGATGGGCTCCTCCAATGACTACAGTTTGGTGTCAGGGTTGAAGGTATGAGTTTATAAGGAATACTACTAGGGTGGCTCTATGACTGCCAAGCACATACCTGATTGTAATCAGAGGTGCCCCGGAGGATATTGGCCACACCCTCCACTGCCAGAGATGTCACCTGTCACTGTCAGAGGTGTTCCCAAGGCTACCAGAGGCGCCCCTCTCGTTGTGAGAGGCACTCCTGCTACTCGCGAATATCAGAGATGTTGAGACTCCAACCGTACAGGAGGCCTTTGGTTAGTTAACCGTCACTAACAAAGATGCCCCTGAGAATGGCCGACTGCAGGGAAATAATTGCTGTATTACTTGACGTATTATATCATGAAAAACAAGGTATATATTATTTCGAACTTCATTTAGCCGGGAAAGTAGCCTTTTGGAGCTCTAAATTATATCCTTAAAATATTCAACATATCAGCTATGAAACAATGTCAAGACTCATCGGATTGATCCCAGATTGACCAGGTTTCATAGGTGCACCTTTCCTGGCCGAATGAAAGTTGAAACAGTTTTCGCACTCATTTTCATTATAACATACTTTTCGTGTTCGGACTCCCGATTTCATACAGGGTCCAGGTGATTTGTGAGCACGAATCGTGTACTTTTCCCAAGTCCCAGGGGTGCACCTATGAGTCAGATGGTTTAGATGCCAACCGTGGTCCTCCGCTCAGCAGTCATATTTCCCCACTGCATTAAGAGGAATAGCGTGTCTGTATTGAAGGGTAACGTTCAGTGTATCGGACGCAGGTGGTCATGGATCGTAGGAGGGAACCAGAGCTGTTCGGAGAGATGTAGACATGTGCAACGAGTACCTGGAGTATTTAACGGGTAGCTGCGAACTCGCAAAGATTCTCGCCCACAAAGGTGCGTTCCTTAGATGGTGTATGTTTGTATGGCATATTTTCGCCGGACGGCGACGTAGTGTCAGACGAACACCAGTGATTCTTAACCTGCCGAAGTTCCGTCGCGCTGACCATAGGGGACTGGATTGTGGCTTTACGACGCACTCAGCAGCGGAGGCCATATGGCACCACCCGCTGAGCATAGGGGTGCGTCGACTGCGTTGGTTATACTCTGTCGTGCTGGGCGCCCCGGCAGTGCTCGCTTCGCGTGAGCCGGCGGTCGGCGTGGCGACCTCTGACGTATCGGACCTGTAGCACCGCCGCGCACAAATACTTGCTTTCGGAATATCGTTCAATGCAAGAGGGATTGTAATAATGAGGGTTAAGGGCGGTCGGTACAGGTGGGCCTCCTATAGTGAACCACATGGCAACCGGACAAATATACGTAAAGCAAATGTACGCATGGCAGATGTACGTGCGCAAATGCACGTAAGCAAATGTACGTAAGCGCAGATGTACATATGGCAGTTGTTCAAAATCGTAGGTGGGATTTCGAGTGACTATGTCACGAGAAATCGGGGGACAGACTATGGCGATGGTTTCGGGTTGCGTGTGTCACGTGGGCACGTGCCACGTGCCGTCAACTGGGGTCTTGTCGAGATCCAGGGCCACAGCATATACCACAGGTCCACAGCCATATACCACAGCCACAGCCAGGGCCACAGCATATACCACAGGTCGCACGAATGTGAAACTTTGTGGAAACCCGCGCCCCATAGGGAACTGCGTGCTTTTGTGGTCGGCGGTCGCGTGCGTTGTACCGTGCGACCGCCAGGCGCGTGCATCTGTTTTGAGTTGGGCACCTCCAAGCCGAGAGCGCCGCACACTAGAGCTATCAAATTTGGTGAACTGATAGCCCGTCACATGGGCTATCGGGCAATGTACAATTTGTAGGGGTGGGCGAAGCGTAGCGCGTGCCATGCGCTCATATTCGAGCAACACCTCCACTCCTGTTATCATGGGGCTGCGACTTATCCCGACGAAAAACGCGATCGCCTTTATATTGGCGCCCGGCTGGGCCGCAGGGAACGAGGGATGTGTCACACTACGTGAAAGCCCACAGTGTTGGCTACCCATTGGGCACAATTTCGGTGCATTCGAGTCAATGTGCTACACGTGAGCGACACCGATGTGATGGGAGAACGGGTTGCGCCGAATCGGCTTAGGCTTGGTTAGGTTCAGTTATGTTAGTTTAGGTTAGGCTAGGTTAGGCTAAGCTAAGCTAGGCTAGGCTAGGTTAGGTTAGTGCAGATTTGCCAATTTTGGGTGAACTCAGTTCAAACCCGATGGAGAGCGTAATGGCTTTAATCGATTTTAAACACACCAACATGGTAGTGGGGTTGGTGTGCATCTAGTACGTAAGCGCAGATGTACGTATGGCTAATGTACGTAAGCGCAAATGTACGTATGGAAAATGTACGTATGCGCAAAAGTACGTCAGCGCAAATGTACGTAAGCGCAAATGTACGTAAGCGCAAAAGTATGTATGCGCAAATGTACGTAAGGGCAAATGTAGGTATGCGCAAAAGTACGTAAGCGCAAATGTAAGTATGCACAAATGTACTTAAGCGCAAAAGTACGTAAGCGCAAATGTACTCATGCGCAAATGTACGTAAGCGCAAATGTACGTAATTGCAAATGTACGTAATTGCAAATGTACGTAAGCACTAAAGTACGTAAGCGCAAATGTACGTATGCACAAATGTACATAGGCGCAGATGTAGGTATGCGCAAATGTACGTAGGCGCAAAAGTACGTAAGTGCAAATGTACGTAAGCGCAAATGTACGTAAGCGCAAATATACGAATGCGTAAATGTACGTAATTGCAAATGTGTGTAAGCGCAAAAGTATGTAAAGTAAGTACATAGTAAGTAAGTACGTCGTAAGTAGTAAAGTAAGTAAGTAAAGTATGTAAAGTAAGTACGCAAACGTACGTGTGGACGTAAGTTCAGATGAACGAAAGCGCAAAAGTACGTATGGCAAATGTACTGATGGCAGATATACGTAAGAGCAAATGTGCATATGGAAAGGGTACGTAAGCGCAAATGTACGCATGCCATTTGTACCTAACCAAATGTACGTGAACGCAAAGGTACGCATGCGTACATTTACGCATACGTACAATTGCGCATACATACATTTGCGCATATGTACATTTGAGTATACGTACTTTTGCGCTTGCATACATCTACGCTTACGTACATTTGTGCTTACGTACTTTTGCGCTTACGTACATTTGCGCATACGTACATTTGCGCATACGTAGATTTGCGCTTACGTACTTTTGCGCATACGTATATTTGTGCTTACGTACATTTGTACATTTGTGCATACGTACTTGTACGCTTGCGTACATTTGCGCTTACGCACATTTGCGCTTACATACTTTTGCGCATACGTACATTTGCGCTTACGTACATTCGCGCATACGTACTTTTGCGCTTACGTACATTTGCGCTTACGAACATTTGCGCTTGCGTACATTTGCCATACGTACATTTGCGCTCACGTACATTAGCCATGCGTACATCTGCGCTTACGTACAATTGCCATACGTACATCTGCGCGTACGTACATTTGCTTACGTACATCTGCCATACGTACATTTATCCTGGAATCGGACCACATTCGATGTTGTGCGGCTCGTGCCCGGTGTGGTGGTGTAACTGTCCATGGCCGTCGGCAGCTGACACCAGCGAGAGTCTGGAGCTGGTGTCGCACCTGCAGCAGCCCGGCTACGAGCTGGAGGTGTTGGAGCCGGGCGACGGCGACGGCGGCCACAGCGCGCTGCTGCTCAACAACAACAGCCGGCGCGCGCTACTGCTCAACAACAACGTCGAGGTGCACCCGGTCAGGATCTGAGCTCGTCTTTCAGCCGAGGCGTCGGCGGGCTACGCCGTCCGGCACGCTTGCAATCGGTCGGCTCGCACACGGAACACTGCCGGTTAGTGGGGCCCGAGAGGTGTTCAATGTGGCGTGGCGTGTGACGGTCTCTGGACGATACGGAAGCTGGTGTCGCTTTATGTCCGCAGTCGCGCACGGCGCGAGAAGGGCGGTAGCCGGGTAGGTGGTAGAACGAACCATGTCTGTGTGTGAAGCACAACGTCGTATGACACAAGGAGCGCGGCTGCCTTCGTTGGCAAAATCTGACGTGCTGCCCGCAACTCGAACCACAGTGATGTGTGTGCATGCATAGTTTTAATTCCGATATTGTTCTGATCAATGGGAGTACTGTAACTTCCTTTTTTCCGGTGTATTTAGTGTATTTAGCGTATTCGGTGGTGTATTTAGGGAACCGTCACTGCTTGCAGTCTCCCCCTTGGCCATTTAAAACCAGCCGAAAATTTAGGCCTGGTATATAGCGAAGGTCTTGAGCCATACTCAGTAACTCCGGACCCAGATATGGGTGAATGGCGCAGCAAACATTTCATCGGTTTACAGTACCATGTGATGCAAATAAGCACAACCTTCCTGAGCCAACTGTCCTGTGGTCTCGTTTCAGTTTGCTCTAACTAGGCGTAGTCGGATCGTCTTGGAAATGTTACAATTCTAGACACTAAGCGAATTCTTGTATTGGAACCCGATTCTGGTTTTAAAAAAGATGGTATAACGATACTGATCACTTTTCGTGTATTCGTTCACCCACGTTATGCGGCGATGTATGTGACCCCAATGTAGCCGCATCCCATGCCCTAAAACACGAAGAATTTGCGACCACACTGGAATTGTGCTCATGCTAATTCCATGAGCAGCTCCACTTCTCATTATAAATCTACGCGAAGACACCATTTGGCCTGTTGAACCTTTCTTGACGGGATCTCGGATCTGCCCCCGGAATCACGAGTCAATTCCTGAAAGACCCATGAGGTGCAGATCAGAAGGTGTGTTTGTTCTCGTGTCATACTTATGGCATTTAACGGTGGAGCCGTGGCGAATCTGTGTGTTGCATAATGCTAGTAGACGTACGGAATTGATCTAAGGAGACAGTTGTGGTACTTTGTATTGTATGCAAGCACAGTGATAACCAGCTAAGTGCTTACTAACTG
This sequence comes from Ashinkailepas kermadecensis, assembly GCA_034440615.1. Classification (NCBI taxonomy): domain Eukaryota; kingdom Metazoa; phylum Arthropoda; class Thecostraca; family Neolepadidae; genus Ashinkailepas; species Ashinkailepas kermadecensis. The sequence goes on along the minus strand of JAOTOM010004653.1, from coordinate 105,977 downwards.
TACTTATTTGAGACGCTTATTTAGAGGTCCAAACTGGCCGAAAGACTGGATATTTACTCATTCAACGTTTGTGTTATGAGTTGGCAATGCGCTGAGTGTTTATTGTACTCGTTTGGTGTTATTTATTTCAAGTTTTCAGTCTACAATGCGTTGTGTAAGATCTGAATTGGACAAATCAGCTTCTAAGTTTCGACACCATTTGACCGACACGAATTTCCGTTGCCGGTATATATTATCGTAATATGCTATGCATGTGCGGGAGGGACTCGCATAATTGTGCAGTGCGCTGTTTGGAACAAAGGTGTCCGACCGAACGCCGACCTTAGTGTTGTTGCGCTGATGCCATGCGTAGCTTTGTAATACACAACTTCAGAAATGCGTTCGCGCACGTAGTGCGGAACTTCTCTGCAAACCGCTTCATTGCTTGGCCCGTGTGAGGGCATCATTGTAGCATCCCATCGACACTCGTGGTACCCGGCTCCGTGGCGTGTCAACGGCGCAAGGTGCTGCGTAGTGGTAGCGCGAGAGCCCTGCTACCTACGCTTGCGACATTGATGAGGCATGCTGTTTACTGGCAATATAATACACCTGTGCTCCTGTACTCAATTTTGTCTGAACTCTGTGTGCGTACCAGATTAACTATATCATTTTGAAAGGGACAGTCGTCGCTCTTTGTGATTCGCTATGAGGCGTGTTTCCAGTGCGAGCAGAAAAGAGACTGCGACCAAACTGGAGCCCAGCCAAGCATTTTTCGAAGGAAGAAATTATTTCAGTCATGATACAGCATCTATTGACTCTTGATCACGCAGCGAGGATTCTAATAAATTAGGATGTGCAGTGACGCTGATTTGCGAATTAAAAAGGAGAGTGAGGTGGCCCCGGTCGCTATGTGCTCCGCCGCGGCCAGGTGGTTGAAGAAGTTACTACAATTGTTAGACCTATTTATTCCAAGCAACGCCCATAGGTGTGATGTGGGGACGAGTAGTCTAGGGGTAAGTTGCCCGTCTCACAATCGAAAGATTATGGGTTCGAGCCTCACCTGTCGCGACTCTTCGCCCGCAACCAATCGGCGCGAGAGATTGACTACGCTAAATGACAACGGTCGACGTGTCGTAAAACCAATAACCACCACCATAGGTGTGATGCGAAGTTCGTTTTGGGGATGTGTCTCGCTGAACCCCACTTGTTCACGCACCAACTCTGAAATATTGACGATAAGTATGGCGTAATATTGGCGGGCTTAGTCACTGGCATAATGCGAATCTCAGTTCATGGGTCAATAATGTGCTGACCACTTTGCGTGGTAGGGAACGTGACGATCCTCGTGTTGCGCTGGGGGAGGTATTTACGCTATATTTCGGTGCGACACTGCCTCTCTCCAAGCTCGGTGAAAATGCTTCGTTAGTATTGGGCCGCTATGTTCGTTTCTGTATTGGGCCTAGTGGCGCATCGACTGCCAATGTCATTTTACGCCCCTAGAGACAATGTATATTGGCAATATTCACGAAAAAAACATCCAGCTTAAACACTACGTTCCTGCAACAATCATGGTTAATAAAGTAACACATCGCATGGTCAACGTTACAATATGGCGAAAGCCGTACAACAATAAGTGCAACAAAAACTAAACACCCACCCTCAAGATATCATCTCTGTAAATAACGCTCGAATGCTAAGACCTCGACTACAAACAAGAACTTCGCCCCTGTGTGACATCCTCAGGACTAACAGGAACTTCCCGGTTGGATGCAACGCCCTTGAAACACAAATGTCCCCGAAAACTATACGCAATGCGGCCCCGCACACGCGAACCTCAAACAACGAAACCCAGGTCTGGTCAACTCAACACGTTTCGGTGACATCGGCAGCAACATCCGCACACCGCAAAGCACATGGCTGCGCTGAATTAGATGTTCACAAGACAACTGCGGTTGGTTAGCTGACCTAATGGGAGCCCTAATTCAGCACGAACACGTTGTTCTCTCCGACGAACGTGACGGACGTTCCGGGCTGGCCGGCCAGCTGGCGCATGTGCCCGGACTGGCGTCCCAGGGCCGCTCGGCACAGCAGCCGGCAGCGATGCACCAGCAGATGTGGGTCGGTGCGGTGCAGCCCTGCCATCGCCGGCTGCGTACTGCGGTCGGCCAGCAGCAGCAGCAGTCGGCGCAGCAGCAGCTCTGACGTCACGCCCGTCTGTCGGTCGTCCATCAGGCCGATCAGGGAGCTCAAGGTGTCGTCGGCCACGGCGGTCACGTCGAACCGGTCTCCGGCGAGCAGTGGCACCAAGCGACCGTACAGGTGGTCCGGAACGGAGCCAGCGTCGAACTGGTGCTCGCCGAGCAGCGACAGCAGGCAGCGGTACAGACCGTGCGACACTGTGCGCGGCAAGCCGTTCGGCCGCGAGGCAAGCAACGCCAATAGCTGATACAAAGGCTCGGGCGACGAGTCGACGCCATCGGACATGTCAGCAGACAACTTCAGCACTAGGCGCAACAGGTCCATAACATGACCACTGTGGTTCTCCCCAGTGCGACTGTTCAGCATTGTGAGCAGGATACGACCCAGGCTGCCCGGCATGTGGGACGGAACGATGCCAGGAACTCCGCCGGGCATATCCAGCAACAGCCGGATGAGATCGGAGACCGAACCGTTGTTTTCGCCGAAGACGTTGCCCAGCGTCCCCAGAAATACGCGGATGAAGTCCTCGTGGTGTTCGACATGTGTGTTGAGCGTCATGCCATTCAGGACGGTCAGTAGCATTTTGATCAAATGTTCATGGACACCGTCGGACCCCGAGCCCGACACTGCTGCCAGCAACTCAAGTAGGATGTGGATAGTATCCTCGGACTCCCCGTTCGGGTTGGCGCCCGCCGGGCCGGCCAGCAGCAGCATCAGTGCGTGGTGCAGCGCGTCGGCCGGGGCCGAGGACTGGACGGAGTGTCCGGTGAGCAGGGTCAGCAAGCGGCAGTACACGACCGCCGGCTCCGGCTGCGACTGGCTGGCCGAAGTCGGCGCCGTGTCACTCACCAGCTGCGCCAGTGTCATGAACATGTCCTCCCGTGTGGCTGTCGGGTCGCCATGTTCTCCCGTGAACAAGAAGAGCGCGGTGCGGTAGGCCTCTAATGAGACGTGATGAAGGCCGATCTGCTGCCCTGTCAGCAGCAAGAGAAGGTGATGCGTGTCTGACCGGCTGATGAAGTCGTTGTCTTTGCCTGCCTGGGCTCGTATAAGATCAACCAGTTGAGCAACCATATTTTTGGAATGGTAATGGTCAGTGCCACCAGAGCTCAGGCTATTCAAGCCCATCATGAACAGCTTCAGAAATTCCTCCAGGTTGTTATCAGAATTGTTTCTCGCCACCAGGTTCATGTGTTCCTCTGTGATTCCGGTACGGAAAGCAGTCACATCACCGTTTTCGCTGGTTATTTTTCGTTCGTAATTCAGAAGGATATGCATCCACTTTGCGAGGCCGGCTGGAGCATCGGGTTTCGACCCACTATGCGTGATTAAATACTGTAACAACTCTTGCACGGACACATCACCAGTATGTCCCGGGATGTGCAGGTTATCCGGAACCTGCAGGAAATCATTCCCTCCCTGCTGCCTCACCAGCATGAGCAGTTCCAGCATGGGTAGCAAATCCATAAAGAAACCAATCCGGTCCGATACTTCATTATCATAGATGAACTTCAGAATATCCGGTACGGTCGCGGAATGTTGCTCAGGAGTTGGTCTCAAAACTTCCTTCTCGAACAGGGACTTCACAAGATGGAAAATGTGATCTGCAATGCCTGAGCGAGTACGAGGACCTTCCAGGCCAACGGCCGCTCTCAGTAGAGCCACCATCTTGGGTAGTAGCTCAGCGAACGGTCGGCCCTTGTCACGGCTGTCCTCCAGATACAAGATGGCGGCGATCACTTCAGGTGCCAGCAGATCATTCGCACTCTCCTCCGGTTGGCGGTCGCCGCGTATCACCAATGTCGTCCCGAACGGCCTCGAAGTGCGCTGCTTTTCCAACTGCAGCAGGACCTGCAGCATCTGGATGATACGACTCCATCGCATCACCTGCGGATTGCGGATCTGTTTTTGCAGCTGCAGCATGATATTTTGGAGCAGAGATGGGGCCGATCGAGCGGTTCCAGACCTTAGGAGTGACATAATTAGCTCAATGGTGTACCGCAGTGCGTCAGGACCGATCTGGCTGCTCTGTTGGTCAAGGGCCAAGCGCAACACGTTGATAATTTGCGGGAGGTTATCATGAAGAGGTAGGTTCTCCTTTCTCTTGCGCTCCAGCTGCAGCAGGGCGGTGACAAAATTAGGTAGCACCTCGTGCTCAGGAGAAGAAGCTACTGCGGTATCAGAAGTAACGATGCCTTTCTCAACTCTCCCTGGCGAGAAAAACATATTGAATAACTTGAGAAGATCTCGTTCTTGACCTTCCGTGTGGTCTGGACCATGTACTGTAAAGCTGACCTGCCCAGTGCCAACTGGAGTTTGCCGCTGCTCCTCGAGACGTAGTAGCCGTTGCAATAGCGGCAAGACATCCGCCAACACATCAGGCCGCGGATCAGTCGCACCGTGCAGCCGCATTAGAATCTGCGGCACAAGGATATGATCCGGCTGGCTGGCTTTACGACTCAGCAATCTCGTCACCAATCGTATCACGTACGGCAGAACGTCTCCGCGCGGTTGCGGGGCTTCCCGCAGCGTCAAAGTGATCGCCTGGATCAGTTTCGGCAGCATTTCTAGCAATGGAGACTTCTGATCCTGCTGCAGTCGGACCAGTAGCGCCAACAAGTCTGGCTCAACGTCATTCGGCGCTGGGCCTAGCCGAAAATCCGACTCGCTGTGGTGACTATTCGCACCGCCGCCGGACACAAAGATGCCACCAGAACCTCGTGACGGTTCGTGCGGCCCGGAAGGAACATTGAAGTTAGTAACAGTTTCTGGCCGTTTGTGAACGTGGACCGGCTCCAAAAAGTCGAACAGCCGGCTTATGTTGATGTGGTCATTCCCAAGGTCGATGGGACGATAGTTCACGCTAGATGTATGAGACTGGTCGAAGCCAGTGATGTTGAACACCTCCACAGCCGGAGAGCCGCCAACGCGACTGAACGGTCTTGCTTGTTGAGACGAGATCACAGAGCCAAGAGATGGAGCGGTCCAGTGAAATCCGTAGACGTTGGGATAGCTGGTATTGATCTGCACTGTTCCTGTCTGGCTGACTGAGGACGCTTCCTGTCCGCCTTCAAAACGGGACAAAAGCCACCGTAATTCATCCAGATGATCGTCAGGCCGCACAGGATGACCTTCAATTTGTCTCATAACAAACTTAATCACCATGGGAAGAGTCACACCAGAGGGATTCTCTGAAGCTTCCAGCGGATGGAACAGCCGCATAATCAGCTGAACAAGTTCATTCGGATCAATTTGAGACTGGCTGTGGTCTTGCAAGAATATGACCAGCTTCCCAAGATCTTCACGAATGTATTGGTCATTCTTGGGCGTATTCAAAGAAAGGAGTAGATTCATGAAGCTGTTCAAGGAAAAGACATTGGTGTCATCAGCCGAAGTTGTGAACATGCTAATGATGTTCTGCAGGTCAAAATCCTTAGAGTCTGGCTGGTTGTCTTCATTGCCGAAAAGACTGATAATCATCTCCATAACTGCAGCTTGTTGCTCATCAGAAATATTACTCCCCTCCATCAGCTGGGATATCATCAACTCCAAAAGGTATCGCACATTCCCAAAGCTCTTTGGGTTGTCCCTGAGGACACCAGAAATGTTGAAGTAACTTGACAGTTGCGGGATTGTGCTTTTGCTGGTCAAAGCATACAGAAGTAGTGGAAGCAGATTCCGAGTACCGTCATTAGATTTTTCATCACCATTTACCGCAGATACGTCGATATATCCGGGGGAAACCGTCTGGTCATGTCTTCCCATTTGTGCTACCATCAGCTCCAACATCTGCTGGATGGTATTGAAGTCATTTCCATCTTCATTGGTCAAGACACCAGATATATTGAAAAACCCTGGTGAGTACGCCACCTCACTGGCGGTACCCATACGAGAACTGATCAATTCCAGAAGGTAACGAATGTCCTTAAAGTCATTCCGAGGCTCGTTCACAACGATTCCCGATATATTGAAGAAGCCTGGCAAGTGTGGCTTGTTTTTTTCTGTTTCAAACTGAGCCATTATCAACTCGATTTGACGCCGGATGTTGTCGAAGTTGGTGTTCTTTTCATTTACCAAGACGCCAGAGATATTAAAATAGCCTGTATTGCGCTGAGCCTCATCTGCAGTTTCCATTTCGGACATAATTAATTGGAGAACGTCTCGTATGTCTCCGAAGTCATTTTGGCGCTCATTGGTCAGGACACCGGAAATGTTAAAGAATCCCGGCGATGTTGGCTTGTTTACACGCTCAATCCGAGATAGAATTTCTTGCAGAAGCACCTGCATGCCATCCATACTGTTTCGATCGCTACTGGGAAGTACCGCAGATATATTAAAAATTGATGGTGTCTGCGGCTTATTGCTTTCAGCCTCAATGCGGCTTAACAGTACATCAAGGACATGTTGAATTTCTGTAAAGTTATTGCCACCGTTAGTCCCAATCACAGCCGAGATATTGAAGAAGCCAGGCGTGTTAGGCCTAGTTCTTGTCTGATGCCAGATGAGTTGCAAGAGATCTTGGATGTCCTGGAGGTTATCCGGAGGGTTGTGAGGTAAGATTCCTGTGATATTGAAGAACTCCGGGGAGTCGGGCACATTGTTCACGGCATCCATGCGAGATAACAATAGCTGCAATAGATATTGTATATCAGTGAAGTCTTTCTGGCCGTCATCCGCCACGAATGCTGAAATATTAAAACCCTGGACGCCTGATGGGTGTCTGTGTGACTGTCTCTCCAACAGCATCAGGACCAGCCTCATAATCTCATTGTTAGGCACTCGATCGCGTTCTGTTCCCATTGCAAGCTCCACCAAGACTCTTTTTACCTGCGGTGTGGCGGTGGCGTCTGTCCGACTCAGGCGGTGCAGCAGCTCCACCAGCAATTGCCGCACTTCCGGGACAGCAGTAGTTGGCGCCTGACCAAGTTGCTGCACTAAGAGCACCATTATCTCCTGAAACTTCGGAAATGAGAATTCCTGTGCATTCCTCAAGTGCTCAATCAACTCAATGACGAGTTGCCGAAAGTCAGGGGAGGAGGTGTCTCGCCTTTGGCCCAGCATTTGCAGTAGCCTCATCACCACTGTTATCAGCTCAAGCTCGGATCCGGAAGGCTGCTGACCATCGCTGGTGAGAGTTACGTCCACCGTTTTTACGTCCGACGGGAATGGACCCTGGCCAAACAAACGGATTAGTGTGTCCTCTAGCCCAACGGGGCCGGACGTATCTCCCTGATGCGGTCTCTCTAACAGCGCCAGAACAAGTCTGAAGAGGTCGATGTCGGACTTCCGCCCCAGCTGAACATCCCCCAGGAACTCAACCAGAAACTGTATCGTCTCCGGTGTAGTGGTGTCGTCGGTCAGAGCCATCTGCTGCAACAGCTTCACCAGCAACTGACGAACTACCGGGACAGTGCGGACCGGGGATTGACCAAGCTGTTGCACCAAGAACAAAATTAGCGGCCGGACGACAGTAGACACGCCGATATCAACCTGATTCAGCCGCTGTATTAACTCCACGAGCATTCGCCGAACGTCCGGAGAAGAGGCGTCTCGGGTCTGGTGCAGCTTCCGCAGCAGCCTCATCACCACTGCCATGAGCTCACCCTCGTGTTCGGATGGCCGCTGGCCGCCGTTGACAATTGTTATATCTGTGCCTGGTGAAAAATGGCCTTGGTCAAACAAACGGATGAGCATATCCTTCAGTGGCACCTCACCAGGGCCAGGCCTCTTTCCTATATCTTGCCTCTCTAGCAGCGCCAGGACAAGCTTAATGAGGTCGCTTTCTGACTTCTGCCCCGCATTTCCATCCATGGTGAATTGCAACAAAAAGTGCATCACTTCCGGTGTGGTAGTATCGTCGGTTAGACTCAGTTGCTGCAACAACTTCACCAGCAACTGGCGAACTTCCGGGGTGGCAGGGCCCGGAGTTTGACCAATCTGTTGTATTAATAATACTACCATCGGCCGGACATCTGCAGACGTGCTGATATCAACGTGATCTAGCCGCTGTATTACGTCCAGGAGTATTTGTCGAACGGCGGGAGAGGATGCATCTCGAGCAGGACCCAGCATCTGCAGCAGGTCTATCAATACCGTCACCATCTCACCTTCAGATCCGACCGGCCGCTGATAGTCGCTTCCATCTGTCGCGTGTGTATTCGGCGAGTACGAACCTCGACCGAACAAACGGATCAACGTATCTTGCAATGTCATTCCATCAAGGTCCGGCCCATCTCCCTGATGCGGTCTCTCTAGCAGCGCCAGAACAAGTCTGAAGAGGTCGATGTCTGACTTCCGCCCCATCTGAACATCCCCCAGGAACTCCACCAGAAATTGTATCGCCTCCGGTGTGGTGGTGTCGTCGGTCAGAGCTATCTGCTGCAACAGGTTAACCAGCAACTGACGTACTTCCGGGGTGGCGCGACCTGGAGTTTGACGAAGCTGTTCCACCAATAATACCATCAGCGGCCGAACCTTCGCAGACATGATAATATCAACTTGATCCAGCCGTTGCATCAAATCCAGGAGCATTTGTCGGACGTCAGGGGAGGCGACGTCTTCGGTTTCGTCTAGTTTGTGTAGCAACCTCATCACCACTGTCATCAATTCGCCTTCTGGTCCGGACGGGTGCCGACTGTCGCTGATAGCCGTTACGTCTACACCTATTGTGTCCGGCAAAAGAGAATGTCTACCGAACAAACGGCGCAATAGATCGGCAAAATCCTTCCACGAGCTCATGTCGGGGTGCGTTGACGGTTCGGTGGCAGACTCACCCATCACATCGTGCTCCACGACCACAAGCCATTCATCGATAACGCGCACCAGTTCGTGGACCAATTTCTTCAATTCGTGTTTCGTCAACAAAGCATCGCCTCCACTGGGCCGGCTGGCCTTCGCCGCCAAACGTAGTAGCTCCATGTCGGAAGTGAAAGCCACTACTGGGTGCGTTGTGCGGCCCGAGAACGGTTTCGTTATTTCCTTCAGCAATTGCGCGATGACAGCAGCTATGTTGGTGGGCAACTCTGGGGTGTCGACGCCATTGGAAAGTTTCTGCTCCAGCATCACCAGCGTAACACGTACCTGGCGCAGTTCACGAACCAAGTCCGGATCAACCGAAAAGCCGGCATCAGCCAGGACGCGGGTGATGGCACCCAACTTAGTCGTTAGCTGTTCCATCGTAAGCGGCGGAGGCGTTGCGGCTGCGGAGGTCGCCGTAGGCTGGGGAGGCGCTGAGTCATCACGGCTGAACAACCGCAAAATGTGATCCAACTCGTGAAGCACGCGACGGTCCTGGGTGGTATTAGTCAGCTTGGAGCGCATCTCGGCCACTGTCTGCACGTGCAGCGTCCGCTCGACAATGGGCACGGGCGACCGGACCTCTTTCAGTTGGTGCTGGTCGACTTCACGCAGGAACTCGAAGACTGTCAGTCCATCGTCCGACACAGGTCGGTCGGCTGTCGTGAGCAGCAAAAATTTTTCACCTGGGGGCGACAACGGGAGCTGTAATAGCTCAGTCAGACGAGGAGAAATCAAAATAGCTAGAACCAGTTACAGTTGACATCACTCACAGGTTAAAACAGTTTGGAACCATCAGCATGCGTTAAGCAAACTAATGTCCACTCATCATCCGCATAGTTCGCCAATGCATAAAGCGAATAGGAAGTAACAAATATCTGGTACCTGGATAAATATAGCATTAATAAGCAATCATACACCATGTACTTCAAAACTATTTCCATGCCGCGCACATTCCAACTGACATCTCACCACATCACCACTCACGGCAGTCGTAGACCGGGCAGCAGGTGAAGAAGGACTGGACGCGACAGAGTGGTGGCTGTAGCCGGTCACGTGACCGACACACCTCGCGACGCTCTATCAGAGCAGGACTGGAGACCACGCGGCCGTGCCGGCAGCCGAGTACGCGGCGAGTACACCGGCCGTCGACCACCGCCGACATTGTCGCCCACACGTGGTCCTCCTGGGCACACTCTGAAAGACACCCAACACGTCCTGGTCACACACAGGGATCGGTGCTGGAACCGCAACCACGAGGCGGCAAGATGTCGTTGGGTGGTGAATAGAACGATATCTGCTGCTTGACGAATAATCCGAGACCCATTGCGAAGTTCTCAGATTTAATTACTGGTACCAATTTGGAGCACGACAGTGAATGAAATACGTAATTTCTCGATACCTCATCCGTGCGACATATGGTTAAAGGAGTCCACATTTCCTCATAAACAGCACGATCAGAAGATTATCAATGTGAACGCTATTAAGTGGTTACAGTGAAATTAATACCGTTCCTTAATGCAATGCTTATACGATTCAGGACAGGCATCAACTAGCCGCGTATCTGGTCGGTTACCTTGGCCAGGACGCAGAGAGTTGGCCGGGCCGGCCGGGCCCGTCACGCTCACAAACACGCTCGGTGGCGGCCCGTTCGGGTCAATGGCCGGCACTGGAGAAGGAGTCTGCAGGTCGGGGAACGGTCCCATCACTCCGGCCGGAGGCGGTGCAAATGGCTCGAGCGGGGGCCACCCGAAGTCATCAACGGTCACACCACCGGTCAGTGGATCTCCGGAGCCCGTGCTGAACTGGAAGCCGAAGAGTTCCTTAAACAAGTCCGACAGCGTCGGGTCCTGGCTTCCAGTGGCGCTCGCTTCGCCCGGCACGTAGAAACTGCCGGCGCCGGCGCCATCTGACGAGTAGAAGGAGGTGATGTAGCGGAGCATGTACGGGATCGACTGGTGCGGCGACGTCTGTTCAACCTTGAGCAGAAGCGCCTTGAGAGCGGCGAGGTCAGACTCGGAGATGCGCACCGACAGCTGGCCGCGCCGCAGCAGTGTGCGCACGTGCTGCAGCAGTGCGTCCGCCGACGCCGTCGCCGGCAGCCGGCCGTCATCGACATGTGTGAGCAGCAGCAGCAGCAGGCGGTGGATCACCGCCTGCCGGGCCGGCTCATGGCCGACCAGCAGGCGCAGCACCGCGCGCACCTCGTCCGGCACCCAGCCCGGCTGCAGTCGGTCCCGCAGCGACGCCACCAGCGCCAGCAACTCGTCCATGCCGGGCACACCGGGCAGCTCGGGCAAGTCCGGCGCCGCACGCGACGGCGCGCTGTCGCCCATCACACGGAGGATGGCGCGCAGTTCGCGTGCTACGTCCCGCTCCGGCTGGGTGAGCGGCGGAGGTCGCTCCCCCAGCGCCTGCAGCAGATCATTCAGCGAGGCGGACGTCAGCCGCGGCTGCGCCACCGGCACCGGCGGCACACGCGTGTCGTACAGCTCGGAGATGTTCACCCGCGTCAGGAACTGCTGCACGGCGGTGTTGTTCGGCGGATGAACCCAGGCCGCAGGCGACACCAGAGTTGCTAGCTTTGCGCCTGCGAACGGGTCTGCTGTTAATTTGAGGGAGTGGACTGAGTTAACAGGGCTCTCGTACGCGTTACACCGACTCCTTGGTGAATACTCTTGCTGCGGCAGTACCACGACACCATCATATTATTGTGTCATCATGATTCATGATAATCATTGCATGGATGCAATGATGGTATTTAATTGATCTAAAATTGGGCGCAATATAGCAGGTGCAGTTCATGCGCCCCTAAACCTCAACAACAACGAGAACAATTTGATGTCAGCCTTGCGCACATTCACACACATATACATATACATAGAACATCTAAATAATACAATGCAGCTGCATTATACATATATTTTCGTTACACACATCATTTTTAATAGGGACAGGGGCCCGGGTTTTAGCTTTGTCTGAAAGCTACCAATTTACTGTGGACGCTACTCACCGTTACTGTTGCGTACAATGTTTCCAAGTTTCCACAAGAATAAACCTGCCACCATTTACACGAAAGAAGGATAAAACTGGTGATATTGAGATAATTTTGTCTGGCACTGACTGGCTCAGTGACACTCGTGAAAGTGAGGAGAAAATCGGCTTCGGTAGCATCCAGCAATGAGATGATCCCGGCTCGTGTAGGTCATTCAAAATTGCATATCACCTGAACTTTCAAACAAAAGCAGGCCAGCACAGGAAGCATAGGACCTCGGATGCTTCATAAGCTTAGTGTGGCCGAACACCGGGGAGTTTGTAACGGAAATGTCCATTCTTCATAGCCCAGACCCCCATGTCAGCTGCAGCCGAGGTCGCAGACGAACTATACGTCTGACGTGAATACCACTTAAGACATCCGCTGAAGTTCTTAGAAACCCATCCGAGAAAGGACCTCTGAAATGGAATTTTGGGCGTGGGTGGGAAGTCCCAACGTCATAACCTAATCCCCCCACCATAAGAATATCTACTCAGATTTCACCCACTTGATTTTGACCTGAACGGCAAAGGTATGATTGGTGATACTTGTCAGTCATAGCCACAAGTATAGGGAAAACTTAGATTTACTCTTTTTTTTTCAAAAGGGGAATCCGATGTAAGGAATGAAAACCGATAGCACTAGAAGTCCATCGCTGAAAATCGTGCATTTCAAAACATTCATATGTGGGGGGGGGGGGGTATTTGGTGAGTGGCTTGGGTGTATGCGGGTAAATTTCCAACCTAACATTATAAAAAGGCCCTGCATCCGACAGCTGGAGGAGATAAAAATTGGTCAGGTGCCAGTTCTTTTTTCACTGACAAAAGCGAAACATCTCTCATCAAGGACTGGGATGCGCGAAATAGCTGACTTCGGTTGTGCGCTCAGAGGACAGCGCTTCTAAGTACACCACTGAGGACAGCTACGCACAGGGTGGCAGGTGAAGATGCTGCATACCCCACAGCAATTGACGCATGAGCCAACATGCCAAGGGCACATGACAGAATTCGGAGGCTCACGGCAGTCGAAGACCGGGCAGCAGGTGAAGAAGCTGTCCATCATGCAGGCAGCGTTGGTGGCGCCTGAGACGTCGGCGACGCAGCGCTCCCTGCGGTCTGGCACGGGCTGCACCAGCTGGCCACGCAGGCAGCCCAGGACGCGCCGCACGCACGACCCGCCCCGGAGCAGAGCGGGCCGCTCCATCCACACGTCACCGTGCGCGTGCCGCTCTCCGGCGGCGTCCAGACAGCCTGCGGCGGGCCGGCCGGTCAGATGTGCCGGCTGGTACACCGGACTGCTGCCCCGCGGGTGGCCGAGTGCGAGGAGGGCCGATACAGGCTGGTGCGGCGCAACAGTCGGCACTGGATTCGAACGGAAATGGTCGCCGCCCCACGACGCATGTGAGCGGACAAACAGCAGCGAAATGCAAAGAAGCTTAGTGATTCACTACATGGCTACGGGACCTGTGATTTTATTCTTTGGGCTTTGGGCACCTTAACTGAATCAATTAAGTATTAATATCGAGATGAGGACCATCTTCAGCCACGGTATCTGCTGGTGCGCATCAAGCAAGACGAAGACCTCGCGAGGTGTCACGTAATCACACACTACTCCCACTAAAAATCGGCCACCGAGTGACATGTCTCGCTTTGTACCGCGCTGCACCTGCTTCGGCGTGGGCGGACATACATACCTGGCAGCGGGCGATCCTGAACGCCGTCAGTACAGTTGTCTGCCGTTTGCCTGGTGGGCGTCACCTGGTCATCGGCAGCCGACAGCTCACCGGCCACCACCCGCCTGTTGGTCACCACCTGCCAGTCGGCCGCAGCCGTCGTCAGGCCCAACAGCGCCAGCAGCCAGCGGTGCGGCGCCATGGTGGGCGGGTCGGCAGTATGACGGCTGCCGCTGCCGGCGGCCGTTATAAGGGCGCGCGCCGCTGACGCCGCCGCCCGCGTGGCGGGCCGTGTAACCGGCGGCCGGCGCGGCCGGCACGTTCCGGCAGATAGCGAGCCGTCGTCAGCGCCGGTCCGGCACGTCCAAACAGCCGGCCGCGCCGTCCGAGTCGCGTGTATTGATGACTGGCGGCCACGCAGGCAGCTCGGCGGCGAGCTGGCGCCGCCCGGTCACTGACCGGCCACGGAGCACACCACGGACGCCTGGTCAGTGACCGGCCACGGAGCACACCACGGACGCCTGGTCAGTGACCGGCCACGGAGCACACCACGGACGCCTGGTCAGTGACCGGCCACGAAGCACACCACGGACGCCTGGTCAGTGACCGGCCACGGAGCACACCACGGACGCCTGGTCAGTGACCGGCCACGGAGCACACCACGGACGCCTGGTCAGTGACCGGCCACGGAGCACACCACGGACGCCTGGTCAGTGACCAGCGACGGAGCACATCTCGCATTAGCACGCCCTCGCCGCCGATCGCAGACGACCGTCGCAAACGACGGCCGACGAGCGTACGGCTGGGGTCGTGACCTAATATCACATCCCCAATTGGGTTGGCATTGGTTGTACACTACACACCACAGAGCAAAGATACCGCGTGGGAATGCCCCGCAGAGCATTCCCACTCGGCCTGCGACCTCAGGATTGCTTCGTTGACTGGGCGTAAGTGACGGAATTGGCTGGTGCGGCAACCCAAGGAGCAATGACCAACGCCGACAACAAACGCAGTGAGCGTTGGGTGAGGGTCAGACATGTTCAGGAACCCAGTGCCAGATATTTGCGCGGTTCAACCCAGTCGCAGTGCTTCCCACTGTCCCAATCGTCGCAGTACCTCCCAGTGTCGCACCTGTCCTCACACACGCTGGTGGCCGCGACGTATTGGCGTGACAATACAGCAAATATAGACAAACATAGGCGTTACTTATTAGCGTATTATTAGCGTGCAACGAGACAAACGGTGAACTTGAAAACAAGCAGGCAAACATGTAGACTGATCGACGAGCTTGGTAACGAGCCGCAAATGACCACGAATGTACAGCCAATTCTAAGGCATTTCGCGTAATGGATCCAACACATGACGACCATGTCTCACTTCTCCTTAATACAGACCACAACACAATCAGAAAACAGTCCTTATTCTATCCCCACAATTTAGTGACCTCCACCCCCCACCATACTACGAAAGGACTAGTGCTCTCCAACCATAATCACGACACAATATACCCAATATTTCCACTGCTGATAGGGACACCATCGGAACTAGCATTCTCCGCTTTGATCACGACGCTACAAACAACTTAATCCTCCTTATCACTGACTACAATGCGAAAGCTCAGTCTTCTCCAATGCTGACCATTCGTCCCACCCAATCGACATCACTCCGAGCCGTGGTCTCTACACAAATACGAGGCACATCACACTTACTCGCCTGCGGTGGTAACTGAGACACCAAAATACACCACCGACCATGGTCCATGCTGAAAATGACTCGGGCCGTGACGAACACCCAGCAGAGACGGCAGCACTGCCAACACCTCCGCAGTCATGGTGACGTCCAATTTTGTCCACTCAGCTGGGCTCATTCGTGAGATTGACGGGAACACTTCCTGCGCTATCCTATCATAGCTTTCTACCGCATCTAATTCTCTGAGAAAGGCACAAGAGCAGGAAGCACTATGAGCACATTTCGCGCTCCCGACTAACGGTTACATCGCATACACCAGTGATTGGTATGGTTCAGTGCGAGTTGAACAGATAATGGCAGCGGAATGTGAGCAGACGACATCGATGATGGCTTGTAGTGGATCAGATCTGCGCCTTTCTCGATGGGTCAAAGCGTACACGTCGAGTAACGGAAACAGTACCGCTGCATTACTCGGACACTGTGCGTGCCACTTCTGTCCAGCCCACATATAGGTAATCTATACGTTGGCAGTGTGTAGCCAGGTACACCGAGTGATGCAGCTCATGGCCCCATAACACCACGTGTGCACCTTCACTTAATCGCAAATACAGGAGGAAAGCCGAGCAGACCTGAACTAATAGTATCTGTACGTGCTCCCTGGATCACACACTTAACCCAGCCAGACTCCATCTCAAGCTGGGGCCGTCTCTGCCTGGTCTGGAGTCCCACACACACACCAGCTGCCAGCCACATCGATGTCGCCGCTCGCCGCCACACAACACGCACATTGACACGAGCCGGGCCGGCCGCGCCCCGGTTCCTCGGCCGCGGCCCGCCCCTGCCGGGGTTTAGAGCCGCGGCGTCATCCTACACGGGGTCACGGTCGGTCAGCGCAGGTCGCCGGCCCTCCACGGCGGACTCAGCGGCCGGCCGCTGGCAACTCGCTGCCACCGGCCGCCGGCAGTCCGCCGACCTAGCCTCAGCAGCCGGTCACGTTCGGGTCACGACCCGACCTCTTGGTGATGTTGAGCTTGACCACCTCCTCGGCGCAGGTCGGGTGGATGCCCACAGATTGGTGGAGACTAGCCATGGTCAAGCCGCACCTGTCGACGCAAACGAGCCACGTGATGGTTTACTGATTTTCGGGGAAAGGCGATTATCACTGCCGGGATAAAAGCTGTAACAAACACTAACAAATACAAGAGTGTATTGTTACCACTTAGTTCGTTGCCAATTTGTAGCCTGTGGAGCCGTTACGGGCATCATATTATACCGTGATCGCAATTAACCTGACGTTGGTTGCACACTTCAAACGATATAATTACACGGATTGATGAAACAAGTCAACCAAATACATTAAGAAAATGACTAGCCAAGTCCGACACAACGCGCTTTTTAATCGGACCTCATCTCCAATAACATCATCGCCACACTCACTCACCGCATCGTAATAATATGTCTGCCCGAGTTGGTATTCACATAGCCGCAGGTCCATCGCCAGTCACTACCACCACCAGCACAGTTCGTACCCAGTGACAAATTATTCGTGAAATAGGGTGGAATATACCATTTACTGAACACTGGATCGATATCCTTCCCAAAGAAGTATTGACATCGCATTTCTTGGTACGTGCTTGTGAAGTCTCAATGCCTCGTTTCTAACATTATCCCATTTATAAGTATCATACTTATTCTCACCATAACGGATCCGGGATCGCGATAACGAACATCCAGTTGTGCAATTCCAGGTAAAGGGATTACCTATGATGTGCTATGTTATGCAATGCCAGTTTACAGCATAGGTATTTGCATCGTTATCGTTGATATCAGTATCCCTAAATTAGATACCTCTCAAAACACGCAACGCGGGTATAATATGCACGCAGTTGTTCCAAAGCTGGGTTTTAAGAACCGAAGTATTTTAAACAGCATTATTTCCATGGCGATTTCGGCATCCTGCTGTACTCGTTTCGCCATCCCTCACCTAACGAGAACTCATTATTTTAACACATCTCGTACCTGACGGCCACGGCGAACCCCTGCATGACCTCGCCGGCGTGTGGCCCAATAAAGTGCAGCCCCACCACCTTCTGTGGCGCATCTCGCTCGCACACCGCCTTGATGTAGCAGGAGGAGCAGTCGCGACCCGGCAAAGAGAACTCCAGGGGACGGTAGAACGCGTGGTAGACCTGCGGTGGAGCGTAGTAGAGTGAAGTAGCGGCACGAACAGTCACGATGGCAGAGCTAACTTTAAAAGGTGGTATAGCGCGTGGTGTAATTGCAGTGACGCCACATTACAACATATCTGCAACACAACACACTTCTTATGGTTGCAACGGCTGAAATTTACGTCAGTCAAATAGAACCCAGAAAAGAAGCGACAGCCTCAGCGCACACATAATTGCAATACATCACATGCTATTTGCAATATGCTGCGCGGTGTCACATCCCTATCAGTTTCCTTCTCACTGCTAGTAATAGACATCTTCTCTCATATGCTAAATGCAACAAGGCAGCAGTGCTTACAGTGTGTAAGTTATAATCACTAAGTCTAACTATTTGGAAACGATTAAATACCTTCAAAACGATAGCCAAACACCCTAAACACGCAGAGAGCACGAGTTTCGCCAGCTGAGTCCCAACACAGCGGCTACCTCGACGTTGGAGTCGCCCAGCTGCCGGCGAGCCTGCTCCTCGCTCAGGCCAACACAGCTGTACTCGTGCGGCGTGAACACGGTGGTCGGGATGTGGGCGTAGTCCATCTGCTGGTCCAAGCCTCCATACAGCCGGCCGGCCAGCAGCCGGCCAGCGTGAATCGCCACCGGCGTCAGCTCCGGTACACCCTGGGTCACGGGTCAGACGGGTCAGGTGTGGTGTAGCCTGGGTAAAAAGTCAGACAGGTGTGGTGTAGTCTGAGTCACAGGCCAGACGGGTCAGCTGTGGTGTAGTCTGGGTCACAGGTCAGACGGGTCAGCTGTGGTGTAGTCTGTGTCACGGGTCAGCCGTGGCGTAGTCTGGGCCACAGGTCAGACGGGTCAGCTGTGGTGTAGTCTGGGTCACAGGTCAGATGGGTGAGCTGTGGTGTAGTCGGGGTCACGGGTCAGACGGGTCAGCCGTGGTGTAGTCTGGGTCACAGGTCAGACGGGTCAGCTGTGGTGTAGTCTGGGTCACAGGTCAGATGGGTGAGCTGTGGTGTAGTCTGTGTCACAGGTCAGATGGGTCGGCCGTGGTGTAGTCTGGGTCACAGGTCAGACGGGTCAGCTGTGGTGTGGTCTGGGTCACAGGTCAGATAGGTGAGCTGTGGTGTAGTCTGTGTCACGGGTCAGATGGGTCAGCTGTGGTGTAGTCTGGGTCACAGGTCAGACGGGTCAGCTGTGGTGTAGTCTGGGTCACAGGTCAGATAGGTGAGCTGTGGTGTAGTCTGTGTCACGGGTCAGATGGGTCAGCTGTGGTGTAGTCTGGGTCACAGGTCAGATGGGTGAGCTGTGGTGTAGTCTGTGTCACGGGTCAGATGGGTCAGCTGTGGTGTAGTCTGGGTCACAGGTCAGACGGGTCAGCTGTGGTGTAGTCTGGGTCACAGGTCAGATGGGTGAGCTGTGGTGTAGTCTGGGTCACGGGTCAGATGGGTGAGCTGTGGTGTAGTCTGGGTCACAGGTCAGATGGGTGAGCTGTGGTGTAGTCTGTGTCACGGGTCAGACGGGTCGGCCGTGGTGTAGTCTGGGTCACAGGTCAGACGGGTCAGATGGGTGAGCTGTGGTGTAGTCTGGGTCACGGGTCAGATGGGTGAGCTGTGGTGTAGTCTGGGTCACAGGTCAGACGGGTCAGCTGTGGTGTGGTCTGGGTCACAGGTCAGATGGGTGAGCTGTGGTGTAGTCTGTGTCACGGGTCAGATGGGTCAGCTGTGGTGTAGTCTGGGTCACAGGTCAGACGGGTCAGGTGCGGTGTAGTCTGTGTCACGGGTCAGACGGGTCAGCTGTGGTGTAGTCTGGGTCACAGGTCAGATGGGTGAGCTGTGGTGTAGTCTGTGTCACGGGTCAGACGGGTCAGCTGTGGTGTAGTCTGTGTCACGGGTCAGACGGGTCAGCTGTGGTGTAGTCTGGGTCACAGGTCAGATGGGTGAGCTGTGGTGTAGTCTGGGTCACGGGTCAGATGGGTGAGCTGTGGTGTAGTCTGGGTCACAGGTCAGACGGGTCAGCTGCGGTGTGGTCTGGGTCACAGGTCAGATGGGTGAGCTGTGGTGTAGTCTGTGTCACGGGTCAGATGGGTCAGCTGTGGTGTAGTCTGTGTCACAGGTCAGATGGGTAAGCTGTGGTGTAGTCTGGGTCACGGGTCAGGTGTGGTGGAGTCTGGGTAGTGTTAAAATAATGGTTTTTCATTAGGTGCGAGATGTTGAAACAAGCACACTATGATGTCAAAATTTGCCATGGAATTCGTGTCATTCAAAATGCTCTTGATGTTTATGAAACTGAAATTTGAGCAAAAACCATACTTGTAACTGTACCTTTATCATTCGTTTTGTGATTCATAATTTAGGAAGAGCTATATTCGGGATAGCGAGAGAAATATGATTGCTATGCGAATTATTCGTGCGTCACCATCCCTATTTGCTATCATGAGCATAATACATATAAATGAGATACTGTTAGAAAGAAGATATGAATACTTCATAAGCACTAATCAAGATGTTGGATGTCGATACATCTTGTAGAAGGATGTGGACTGAATGCTCATAAAGTGGTATATTCCACCCTATTCCACGAATAATGTATCACTGAGTCTGGGTCACAGGTCAGACGGGTCAGCTGTGGCGTAGTCTGGGTCACAGGTCAGACGGATAAGCTGTGTAGTCTGGGTCACAGGTCAGATGGGGCAGTTGTGTAGTCTGGGTCACAGGTCAGACGGATCAGATGTGTGTAATATGGGCCACAGTTCAGATGGGACGGCGGTGGAGTAGTATGGGTGACGGATCAGTTGTGGTGTAATCTGGGTCACAGTCAACTGTGGTGTACTCCGGATCAAGGGTCAGTCGGGTCAGCTTTGATACAGTCTGGGCCATAAATCAAATGGGTCAGCTGTGGTGCGCTCCGGGTCAAGGGTCGGACGGGCTAGCTGTGGTGCAGTCTGGGTTACGGGTCAGACGGGTAGCTATTGTGTAGTTGAGGATACGGCTCGGGCAGGTCAACTGTAGTGCTACCTGGGTCAGAGGTCAGATTAGCTGTGGCGCCCCCTACGTCACAGGCCAGAATGGTCAGTTGTGGTCGATCTGCGACATCTGAGTGAGCGTAACTTGAGGCGGGCCTATCTGAGCGAATACAATTTCAGCGAGCTTGAAAATTAGGTGACTGCGACATCCGGGCGAGCGTAAATAGAGCGAGCACGACGCAAGCGATGATAATTACGGCAATGTTGCATATGCACGAGGTAAGGACTGCCTCAGGCAATACACAGATACATATACATGTGCAAGGTAATGCTAATTCAATAATTCAGGTAATGCTCATCTTGCAAAATCCAACTGTTTGGAAACACTTAAATGCATTGAAAGAAACAGCACTCTCCAGCAGAAACAATGAGTGTTGTTTCGGATCGGCATTGACGGAATCCGCCCGTAAAAAGGATACACCAGTATGTTACGATGCTTGAAGCGCATTACTGAAACCGGCCAATTGGGGATATATTCGCTCGAATTGTGTTGGCTATATTTACACACGATCGGATCTCACAGTCTCCAAATTTGTCAGCTCGATCAAATTGTACTCGTTCGGGTAAGAGCTCTAAAGCCCATTCGCTCAAATAACACCCGTTGAAATGGGCCACCCAGCGATGGTACACCTTAGCCCGCAGATCGCACTAGAATAAATATTATATCATGCTATGTGTGACAGTAGTCATATCAGCCCACACTATACAGACATCAATCAGGACTTGGAGCTGATTGACCTCTACTTCACCAGCCGGTTAAGCATTGCGCACCAACACTACTATCAGCACTTAATTAAATCACACAAAATATGGTCAGTGGTCACAAAATACAAGTACCCTGGTTCGCGGTTTTTAGCGTGCAAAGGGCGCTGAAATTCTGCCTATCCACCGAGTGGTCTGCTTGTCATGGATGACAACTGGTCCAGTCAAGACATTCGATGGCCCAAGATTTCTCAGTGCAAACAGAGTGCGACTCGCAACTACCAACACTCACGATAACTTTATCAGAATAAATACAGTGCGTCGTGCAGCCACCAACATGCACGATAACTTTATCGGAATAAACGCAGTGCGTCGCCCAGCTACCAACACGTACGATAACTTTATCAGAATAAACGAAGTGCGTCGCGCAGCCACCAACAAGCACGATAACTTTATCAGAACAAACGCAGCGCGTCGCGCAGTCACTGACGTGCACGATAACTTTATGAGAATAAGCGCAGCGCGTCGCGCAGCCACCAACACGCATTGTAACTTTATCAGAGCAAACGCAGCGCGTCGCGCAGCCACTGACGTGCACGACGTCTCCGATCGCGTAGATGTTGTCGACGGAAGTGCGGTCGCCGTTGGTGACGACCATGCCGGAGTGCTGGTGCACTTGCACACCGACCCGGTCCAGACCGAGCCGTCGCGTGTCCGGGTCACGGCCAACGGCCACCAGCACAGTGTCGTACACCTCCGGTTCCTGAGTGGCACGCCGGCGTTCGGTTACCCTGCTGGACTTTCTGATTGATGTAATTGGATCGGCGTGCAAAGTAGGGGCAAAAACAACAATAACAGAACTGACTTCAAGATGCACATTTAATTTTAGCATTCAAGCCAATGTAGAAAATACGTACATATGGTTCCATTATGTCAGAGGAGTGAGAACACTTGCTAAATTGCTGTTTAGAACAACAGAAAATGCGTCCTGTTATAATTCGGAGTTCCCCAATTTTGCTACAAAAAAAGGACAGGAAGTCTATGTTTGCCACCATTGTACCAGCCTTCACTCAGTTTGATCACCGACCCGACCTACAATTCGGCCACGGACCGCACCCGAACGCCAGTAACCCGGCGAAACCGCGAGCCCCGCCACCGACACGGTACGACCCACAGCGACAATACCACCAGACCGGTCGCTAGGCGGGCCATAGTGCAGTGTCGCCAACACTGACCTCCGGGAATGGTATGGGGATGGGAGTAACGTCCAATGCAGAGACGTCAAAATCTTGGTTCCATGACAACAATCGACTCAGTGAATTTCGGACTCGGTGCTACCTGGAACGTCGCATGAAACATTCGGTCCGCGGCTCGTCAAATACTATCCAGTTGATATATAATGATCCAAAGTCAGTACTAACAGGTGGCATCAGGCTTGGTCCAGAGCCAGGGAATCAAAAATACATTTTCCGAAGACGAAGAATATTGGGTTATTTTAAGACGCATTCATATATGTCGTCGATCGCCAATGACTCATACCACACACCTTCTGAGAAGAGCAAGGACCCGAGGATGGCTCAGCTAGTGATCCTCACCGGCTGCTGCTCCCCTATTGATGAAAGGGTCACTTTGATCCTGCCATCCGGCGTCTTCTCCAGCCGCTGAGGCTCGGCACCGCGGATCACCCGCGTGCCCAGGTTCTCCATACCGGACACCACCAGACCTGGCGACGGTGACGTCACCTGTCAGTGCACAGGATCCCAACCTCCACACCAGACACCAGCAGATCTGACAGTAGTGACGTCACCTGTCAGTACACAGGATCCCAACTTCCACACCAAACACTAGCAGATCTGACAATAGTCACATCACCTGTCAGTACACACGATCACTACCTCCACACCAGACATCAGCAGATCTGACAGTAGTGACGTCACCTGTCAGTACACAGGATCCCAACTTCCACACCAAACACTAGCAGATCTGACAATAGTCACGTCACCTGTCAGTACACACGATCACTACCTCCACACCAGACACCAGCAGATCTGACAGTAGTGACGTCACCTGTCAGTACACAGGATCCCAACCTCCACACCAGACACTAGCAGATCTGACAATAGTGACGTGCACAGGATCCCAACCTCCACACCAGACACTAGCAGATCTGACAATAGTGACGTGCACATGATCCCAACCTCCACACCACACACCAGCAGATCTGACAGTAGTGACGTCATCTGCCAGTATACAGAATCAAAATCTTCACACCAGACACCAGCAGACCTGACAGTCGTGACGTCACTTGTCAGAACACACAGGAGTCCAAGTTCTCCAGACTTGACAACAGTGGGCTCACCTTTCAGTGCACAGGACTTTTCATATCAGACGCTGCCAGACCCGGCAACAGCTACTTAACATTGGAAGGCCCCATGAGTGCCTTGGCTCCCTATGCATAACAGGGACTCCAGGAATTTTGTTCGGGAGAGGGTACTTGTCTGGATAAATTTTTACCAGAGGGTCGCCACTGACTGAGTATTATTTTGAAGCGGTGGGGAGGGGTGCACTCCAGCGCTATCCAGCCTTTCTACCCAGAGCGGCGCCTTTTCTACTCAGGGGGCGCCATCGACTAAAAAAATGGTTGAGTTTGGGGGGGGGGGGCATGCCTCCAGTTGCCCCTATGGAACAACTAGTAATATACAAGGTCCCATAGCAGAATGCTATGGGACATTGCCAGTTTGTTTTGGGGGGAGGGGGTGGACACGTGCTGCGGTAACCGGAAAAAAAAATATTTGGCAGAACGAGACCTGGGTTTTGGCTGTAATGTCCAAATCCACGGTTTGTTGCCCAACACCTATGGGTTTGTGTGCGCACTTTGGGAGATTCTGGGTGTTTTCCTCGGAAGTACATGTGGAGTCTCAGGAGATCGCACTCTGGTGGAAAAGGCACACCTACCTTACACTCCTCCCACCTACCTTACACTCCTCCTTCCCTTTACACGTGTTTGCTTTACCGATAGTAGGGATTGTCTGTCCTACGAGATAGCAGACCTGAATTGTCAGTGGCCTACATCAAGTATACCTTGGTTAACCCTCCCCGTCTTTCCGGTCATATCCTCACACCCCGTCTCGAGGGGGTGTCGATAGGGACCCCCCCTCTAATCTCAAAACTAAGCGTCGCACGTGGGCGCTAAATGATCACACTTTGGTCGAAGCGCCCTTAAACTCAAATAACTAACTAACTAACTAAGCGTCGCACGAAAACGAAAGAGGTGTCATCGGAAAGCGCTCGACGAGTAGGGCCAGACACCACCACCAAAAAAAAAATTCCCAAAAGTGACGTCACTAGGGGCCTAGGTTTTCACGACTTACATCATGTTTTTGGCTCTGGGGAGTTCATTTTAGGGGAGATTTGAAGAAAAAAAAATTATTTGGAATCAGAAAAGGAAAGCGAAATCGACCAGGGCCACACAATTTTTGGCCACCCAAAATTAAAATTTCCTTTTTTTTAAAGTTTAAAAATGTTGAGTTTTCAACTTTTCTTTCATTTTCCTTTTCTAATGGGTAGAGCGGACCGAAAAACGTTGTTCGAAGTCAACTTGCTCCAATAAACAATGCTTACTTTATCCAGAATCTTCGATTTTAACTCTAATGGGCAAATATGCAAAACTAATAAGTAATCAAAAACAGAAAAAATAACAATTTCCTCTGTTGCGTTTTGTTGCGTCCCTAAAGATAAGCAAACGCTTAAAGTTTTATTAAAATATCTTTATCCGTTAGTGTGACGACTGGTTGAACTTTTTGGAGGTGACCTCACTTGACCCTGACTAACTCGTTGACCTTAGATGACCTGACTTCAAAATTTTGACACAACATGCCAAATTGATGTGGGAAAAGGTATGCCAAATTATGCCAAATTTCGCGCCGTTCTTCCACTATCCGCGGAAAAACCTTAGGAGTGGGTCGATAACGACCCCCCCCCCCTCCCCCCGAGACGGCGCGGGTTGACCGGAACAGACTTGGCAGGGGCAAGCGGATGATTAATGGAGGATTTCGAGATGTCGTGTTAGGCAGCTGCCAATGGACAACAGGAAGACCAATACAGGCTTCTAGACGAGCAGTTGCGTTCCCCGACTATCCTTGATATTCCCCCCAAAAAAAAAGAAGTCATCGGGCAGTGCTGGCCCCGATTGGAGTAAAACAACATACAATGATAATTGTACGTGAATGGGATGTCCTTTCAGCACACCGTTATTATACGCGTCATTAATAACATCGCCATAATCATTATTGTCAAATTGTTCATCGTCATCATTATCCTAATCAACAGTGAGGCACGATTCACGATATTAAAGACTAGAGGCGGAAAATCACATGGTAACGTCAATATCAGGCTTATGTGACGTTGGTCGTGGTAACGTTCCCGGCTGTGTGCTCAGCTTCAATAAACAACGCAGTTTGTAAAAACATGTTAAAGCTGCATGGAACCCCCTATTAAAAAAAAAAAAATTATTTTATTTTATTTGTTATATTTTTATTTTTTTTAAGCCCGCATAGTAACAATTTTCCTCTTCAAAGGAAAATTGTTACTATGCGGGAAGTGGTGGTCCGTGGTAGTAGAATAGCTTACAAACATTGAACATATCAATAGAAGATATTCATCTTCTATTCGCACGGTAGATTATAATGTACCGTACGGGAACCCCGTCGCAAATCGTGTCGCTAAAACGGCAGGTCAGGCTGTTTCGTAGGTGTCACCACTATGGCTCATGTTTTGCGGTACAAAGTTCGATATAAATGCATAAGAGCAGTTAGAATCACGTTTTCAATGAATCCAAGATTAATTTCAATGAATCCAAGATGAAACTAAGTCGAGTTAAAATTTGTGAACATAAAATTGTGAAAAGCAAAAGGTGCACAGCTGTACTGGCTCGTGTCGATTACAAAATATTACATTTAAAAATCTAACAATTTGTTACTGAAACGTTCCAACATTTTAAATGCAATCATGGAACTATAAAATCGACAAAGTTCGAAAAATGTTGATCGTTGCAGCATAAAACCATTAGTCAGACCGCACTGAAAATCATTAATTCGAGATCCAAGCTGTAGATTATCCATATAATCATACTACGTTATAAAAAAAAACACGGTGTGCTAATTTCGGGAAGTGCAGCGTTAATTTTGGATTCATTTCATTTCATTAATCGGTTAATTTAATCGGAACGGGCTTACAGACACACAATTGATGGACAGAGTATATATCCTGTACGTTTTCGCTTCCGATTACCTACCCAAAACCCACAGAACCCGAGTGTCTGTTACTTCTCATCTACAAGCCAAGTAAAAAAGGAGTGGACCAGATCTAGACAAATAAGCCACATTTGCTGGGTCGACTGCTTGCACGTACCAATTCCACTTCACCCGCTGCCGTGAATGCATGCTCAGCTAGCGATGGTTGCTAATTAAGAATAAGAGAATCAATCCGGCTAACTTTTATTTTAGAGAATTCAACGAGATCACAGGACATCCCAAACTTCATAACAGATGGATTTACATTTCTTCCTGCTGATAATACGACATTATTTTGTGACTTAGCAACTATGCATGAATGTATACATCCATACACCTACAAAAACAAACGTATAACTGAAAAGTGATACATAAATCGAATAAATATCAGGGGCATTCTGACGACGGCGTGAGTCTTCGCATAGAGTAGATTACTTATTTTGCATGTGGAGAATAACTCCGACTAGTACCGGAATTATCTTCAGTTTGCCATCATCAAGGAAGTCAACTAAATTACTGTCCCTTCCGCTGTTCGCTCCAACGGTTTAGTGGTTGTACTGAAAGACACCAAGGCTTCGTGGTCAGAGCAATTGTCACGAAGCTACAGATGATGATGATTTGGGTTTGGGGGCGCATCGACCAGGGTAGGTCATTTAGCGCCCACACGAAGCTACAGTTAGCCTTGCGTGATGTCTGCAACCATTTTTTCCGGGAGCCGACATCCTGCACATCGAGGAAACATCGTTTCTGCGCGCGTTTGTCTGACCCACTTGCTGCTAAAATTACCAAATGGCATTAGCACATCTGCATAACTACCTTCTCTTCGGATGCACCACGAGAGCCAATACCGATTTGGGTGCATGACGAGGAAAAGTACCAAGTCTATATAACAGTTGTCATGAGGAAAAACGTGGTCAGTCCTTATCAACCTTGGCCAGACACATGTGTATGTGTGCGAGCTTACATACGCACGTCTGCCAGTGTGTATATGTGCTTTTGTGCGAATATGCAGTGCTCTTGGGGTCTATTCGCGCTATTGAGAACGTTGCTCACTTTCGCAGTGCTGTGTTGCATAGCAAATAGAAGCATGGCCACACTGATGAAGCCAGTTCAGCCTGCGGTGTTCGACAACGAACCCAACCCGGCGGATAGCATAACCTCGGCGATAGCCGTCACTGCCGATGAAACGAACGCCAGCGACGTGAGCCATCGTCAGGACATCTCAGCCGCCGTTAATTACAACACAGCGGCCGGACCCAACGTGCACGACCTCCAGCCGGCTGCATCCGCCTACCAACCGACTCGGCCGCACCCACGCCGGCGCGGAAACCCCCGATCGCCGCCGCGCCCCGTGAAGGGAACGCTTAAGCTGTGGCCCAACGGCGTCATCCCGTACACCATCTCGTCCAACTACAGCGCCAGTGATCGCGCCGTCATCAGCAGCGTGATCCGGCTGTTCGGCGCAGCCACGTGCCTGCGGCTGGTGCGGCGTTCCACGCAGCGCGACTACGTGGCCATCGGTCCGGCGGGCCGCTGCAGCGGCCGGGTGGGCAGGAGCGGCGGACGCCAGCCGCTCAGCATGCCGCCCTGGTGCCTCAGCTTCGGCAACGTGGCGCACGAGCTGATGCACGCCGCCGGCTTCTGGCACGAACACCAGCGGCCCGACCGCGACCGCTACGTCACCGTCATGTGGAACAACATCAAGCCGCGCTACCGCAGCGCCGACTACGGCAAGAAGCTGTGGAGTGACATGGGTGAGGGCAGTCGGCTGGGGCCGTACGATTATAACTCGATTCTGCACTATTCTTCGAAGGGCTCGGCAATAGATTCCAGCCGGCCGTCGATGGTGGCCAAGCGGGCTGGAGTGACGCTGGGCGGCAGAGGCAACCTCACTGAGACGGACATCTGGAAAGTGAACGTCCAGTATCACTGTACGGAGGAAGAGGTTCCCGACCACAAGAGAGCGGCGCCGCCCTCCAGGAGAGTGATCATCTCGATAGAGGACCTGCGGCGGTTGAGAGATGGCAGGCAGGAATTCCGACAACCCGGGTAGAGACCGGAAATACATATCAAATGTCAAGCTGAGATGTGTCAGGCGACGACACCTGGTGGTCGAGTAAGGGTGATCCGAGTTCTACATGCATAGAATGCTAATCATCTTACCTTTATGCACCAACACGTCACACAACTTGTTCACTCAATGCCAGCCGGACGATGGCCTGATAACTTTGAGATCGGAATAAATGATTGAGATTTTGATAAACAAGTACTGGATGGTGAATAATTTAGAATTCAGGGGATCGGCACAGTTCTCTATCTCTGCTAAGCGACTCAGGTGCCTCCAATGTTCTGCCGAACCCTTCCAGAAACATAATTTAACATGGGGCCTCATGCGGCAAACAATCCATTGCGTTTCGAATTCATCAGCTTTGGCATTGTTGAGCATTTCCAACATATTCTGGAGGCTCCAGTCCTAATGAAGGGTGCCATCATAAAAATCCACAGTACCCAGCAGGAATAAAGCAAGAACAAATAGCACCGCCTGACCTGATTACAATATGAGGGGAGAAGGAAATGAGGCGAGAGGCGGATCAATCTCCCAGGCTTGCACCTAACAGCTGTACAAAGTTCGAACATATTACATTCGCTAGGCCTGTACCTACCACATGAACAGTGTGTACCTACTATCGGTGCATAGTCCGTATCTACCATCTGTACCGAGCATGCGCCAACCATTTGCACCGAGCTGAGCCCACACCTGCCATCTGCTGGTCGAAGCCGCGCAGCGGTATGGACCTGAGCAGGACCGAGGTGTCGAAGCCGAACCCGCTCAGGAAGCCGGCACACTCCAGGCTGACGTAGCTGCCGCCCACGCAGAGAGTGCGGCCGGGCGGCTGCTCCAGCCGGAACAGGTCGTCACTGGTGATGGCCAGCTCGGCCCCGGGCAGGTCGGGGTACCTGGTGACACATCGGGACAGGTCAGGATACCTGGCGACACAGCGGGACAGGTCAGGGTACCTGGTGACACAGCGGGACAGGTCAGGGTACCTGGTGACACAGCAGGACAGGTCATGGTACCTGACGACACAGCGGGACAGGTCAGGATACCTGGCGACACAGCGAGACAAGTCAGGGTACCTGGTGACACAGTGGGACAGGTCAGGATGCCTGGCGACACAGCGGGACAGGTCAGGATACCTGGTGACACAGTGGGACAGGTCAGGGTACCTGGTGACACAGTGGGACAGGTCAGGGTACCTGGTGACACAGCAGGACAGGTCATGGTACCTGACGACACAGCGGGACAGGTCAGGATACCTGGCGACACAGCGAGACAAGTCAGGGTACCTGGTGACACAGTGCGACAAGTCAGGGTACCTGGCGACACAGCAGGACAGGTCATGGTACCTGACGACACAGCGTGACAGGTCAGGATACCTGGCGACACAGCGAGACAAGTCAGGGTACCTGGTGACACAGTGGGACAGGTCAGGATACCTGGCGACACAGCAGGTCAGGGTATCTGGCGACACAGCAGGACAAGTCAGGGTACCTAGCGACACAGCAGGGCAGGTCCTGGCAACACAGCAGGACAGGTCAGGATACCTGGCGACACAGCAAAACAGGTCAGGGTACCTGGCGACACAGCAGGACAGGTCATGGTACCTGACGACACAGCGTGACAGGTCAGGATACCTGGCGATACAGCGGGACAGGTCAGGGTAATTGGCGACACAGCAGGACAGGTCAGGGTACCTGGCGACACAGCAGGACAGGTCAGGGTACCTGGCGACACAGCGACCTGTCGGCCACTAGCTGGCTACTGCATATTACCTTTGCATATAAGGTAATACCCACTGGTGAATTTCCAACGCAGGGCATCGTGCAATGGCAAGCAATTGCTCAGGGTATGGAGTGGAGTGGGCCCCTCTACCTATAAGACTACTTGGACGGTTTTCCTCCAGGGTAATAGGGCGACGGTCCATCTAGCTCCATTCCCAGCTCATCCCTGGTGATAGCTAACAAATCAAAGCCTGATACAACACTATGGAACTAATGAAGTCTGTACATACCAAAAATATCATCGGCATATTTATACCGAATACGCCGCCCTGCTTCAACTTCGTGGCTCGAACGATTCGGAGACGTCGAGCGAAATAACTAAAGGAGCGGAATCCACCTATGCACGGATTGAAGTCACCAATCAAACTTGGAGCGGACGGGCAGGCCATTTTCCTTGGCTGCATGTTGACGTGAATTTCCTGAATATTTCGACGTTGTATAGAGTTGTACTAGCTAAGGACTTTTGCTGAAAGGAAATACAAAAAAATAGAGACCTTGCTCACAAAGCAGGATGCGACCAGTAGTGGCGTTTTCTCAAATTCATCAGAGTATCAGGCGATTTAGCCTTGATGTAAGACTCGGGTAGACCGACCCTTTATACCAAAGAGGGAAGCTCTCGAAAGCTTTCAGCATGTAGTGTATACACACATAGAACAATAATTCGAGCTTGTAAATAGTAGGCTGTATTCAGCAAGTGATGTCTGGAGCCGTAATGCCTGCGGCAGTAATTTTGTGTAGCAGCAATGCCAAACACAAGACTTGTCGGAAGCAGTAAAGTCCGTAGCAGTAATGTCGTGCAGTAGCAACGTCGCGTATTTCAGCAGCAGTAGTATTTTGCAGCATGGAGCGGCAATGTCGCGTAGAAGTAACGTTGGGAGCAGAAAAGTCTGCTGCAGCAATGTCGTGCAGCAGTACTGCCGCGTAGAAGTGATGCCGAGAGCAATCTTGTCCGTTGTAGTAATGTAAAGTAGCAGTAATGTCGCGTTACAGTAGTTGCGAAGCAGTTTTGTCGCAAGCAGTAAATGCAATAGAAGTTGTGACGTGTAACCATAATAGGATGCAATCAGTATTGATAATGGTGACACATTCATAGTTCACAGTTAGTCCAGAATATTCAGTAGACGACATTGGTAGAGCTGGAAGGTCTCGGAGAATAAGAGAAGTAGAGGCATACCAATTTACATAGCCAAAGCTCTTTACAGGGGAGTAGGGATTCCACACTCTTAGCCGATCCTCTTAATACAAAATTGCGGACTACTTTTACGAATATTCGGCCAAGTGGATGAGGTAAGGATAAACATGGATGTGTGAAAAGAAAATGTTCAGTCAAACTTTTTCCTCCACGTCATGGCTACGTAACACACCGAATGTCGCCACTGCAGGCCGACGATTACACCGCGGGGGACTTCCTCACAATCATTATCCCGGATCGGACATAAGCGACAGAGGCAACTCCCAATGGGCTTCCAGCCACGCAAGCGAGCGGCAGCCACCAACGCAGCTGGCTATTACGTACCGCGGTCGCCCACCAGTGGCCAACACAACCTCCTTGGTGCGCAGCACCGTCTCAACCGCCTTCTTGTCACGCGCCATAATCGTGTTCCGGTCCAACAGCGTCCCGGATGCGTTCAGGTATGTCACTCGCCTGAGGAAGAGCCAGCCGTCTGAGAGGGAACGAGAGCGAGATAGAGCTAGAGATAGAGAGTGAGGAGAGAGAGATATATATAGAGAGAGATGAGGAGAGAGAGAGACAGGGGAGGGCAGGGAAAACTATCGTCTGATGTCAACCTGATACAGGCTATAGTGCCGAAGAGCTCCAGGCAGCTCAAAGTTACATGACACAGTGCATTTTCGGTTTTATATTTCCACTTTTTCTCACTTTCTCTCTTCCACTTTCTCCGGCGATTTCCAATGAAAAAAGATACTGACAGCATCGGTTTCCAAAACTTAACAGAAATACCAAGCATTCATGCACGTGTGTTACATTAAGAAAACTATTGGGTGGGCATATCAAATTCATGTAAGAAATATTGGGGGTTGGTCCAGGGTATTAGAAGATTTTGCGGGAGCACTCTGCATATTTAAGATTCAAAATAGATGAGCAGGATGTATTACTGGAAAGGCATAAATTAGGATTGAATGAGTGGGGTGCAGGAGGCGTTCCCCTCCAAAAGCATACAAGACGACACCCGTGCATCCGTACACATTGGGAGAAATTAGAGATACACACATAGTGAGCAACAACCCTACTTGTCTCTGAGGGCGACCCGATGTCCCCAGTTGAGCGAGCCCACGTGACTGGTGACCGCTGTCACTAGCTGGTCCCACTGTATGCTGACGTCGTCCGATTTGATCGTCCAACCGTAGGCGCCAGCGTCCTGCAATACGGAGCATCAAGTACTCAGCTGTTCATCACGTACTCAGCTGTTCATCACGTACTCAGCCGAACGGTATATACTTGTGCAATCCTCATAATTCGAAGCAGTGTCTTGCAATTCATTTCGAGTAGAGTGGTGGGAGAGGGGTGTTGTCAAAAAGGTCAGGTGATGTTAAAAAAAATTATATGCAAATTTATATGGATAATGCCTATTGAGTGACTTTTGCATGATATTTGTTGGCTGTTTGATGATGGTGATGATGTCAGTATTGCATCTACTGCATTTACCGGTCGGCAGTGCTGCTGCGAGAAGCCATAAATGCTTTTAAGTACTCAAATGTCACTCCTAACATGTACTTAAAAAAACTTTAAAGTGGCACTTCATGATCTCAAAAAGAAAACAGTGATGTCAAAAGGGTTGTCATTTTCATTAAGTATGAGTCTCCACTCAAAGTTCAGAAATTCAGTTTGGTTCAGAATTTCAGGACACTGGTTCAAAGAAATTACACAACACTGATCACAATGTCAGCTGCAGGCATCACATAGGTGGTGAAACACGACCAGCATGCGTTCACCTTAATGTCCTTGCCAAGGAGTGCTGCTTGGTGCATGAGCTTCTTTGGAATGCATCCAACATTGACACAGGTGCCTCCGAGGCCCCACACAGTGCCATGGGGTGACGGAGTCACGAGGTCCAGCACGGCAACCTGCAACATATATTTCATATCATTATATTATTATAGTTGTGTACTGATGATCTGTTAATTTGCAGGCACAGCCAATGTGTCTATCTTGTACACATTAACTTTTTTCTCACCTCAATCCTTCCATTGTCAGACTGGAACTAGACTCTCGTGATGCTGAAAATGATGGGATGAGACACTGCCATAGCGTGAATGAAAGGTTGGTTCAAGTGAGCACCATGGATGTTTTAATGTGGCTTAAATTTGACTATTGCAAAGTTAGTGACTGTCCAGGTAGTGGTTGGTTATTGGTTTTTACGACACGTCGACCGTTGAGTCATATAGCGTCGCCAATCTCTCACGCCGACTGTCCAGGTAGGTGGGTGGGTCCTTAATAGGTGAATGTTATTCATCAGTACAGGCTATAGCAAAGCTAGAGGTGGAAGCAAACTGGGCAAGTGTAGAACTGAGTGGTAGTTCCTCAGTCGCTAGAAGGTTAGTCATGACTTCCATTGTAATTTTTGCTTACATAGTATTTGTATGTGTACATGTACATACATACATGCATACACCAGTGTAATGGAAAAAAAATTGTAGAGTGGAGGGCAGCAGGAGAAAACGTCAAAACAAAACCTGATGATGTTGAAACAATTTGGCAATATGACAGGGAAAAGTATGAGCAAAAGACGATATTGACAGAACAGCATCTGCTTGCATGAGTATGATGGCACAGACACCAGCAGTAGAGCATGGTGAAAACAATAGCAGTTAATACAGTCACATGCAGCAGGCCATTCTGGACTTGAGTTTCATGGAGGATGAGTGGACACATGGGGCCTTCTTGCATGGTGTGGCCCGGTCGTCCGAATTACTTTCGCCTATCACCACACAGCTCTCTGTCATTGTCCATCAGCAGGGTGGCCAGGTATTAACATGAAAGAAGGGATAAGTCTGTCACTTTTGTTGTCAGTTGCTTGGGCTTCAGGATGCTTAGACCCATGTTGGATTATTGGCAACCAGCTACTTTTGTTCAGAAAGTGCATCCAGTAATGTTCAGGATTTATAATCCTGGCAATGGGCCAGTCAAAGCCTGCCACATTGGCAATGTTCTGGTCCAGTGTGGACACTGAAGACGAGGGCTACCTCAGCACAGCTTTGACAATCTCACATGCCTCAACATTGCACACATGGCAACTGTCACTTTGCTCTGCCATCATGAAAAGTGGAAATTTTCCAGGGAACAGCTGCAACTGCATATATGTCACCTGCCACTATTTTAAAGTGGTCTGGCATGCCAACAAGATACTTTAAACAATAACAGAAACTGGGTGGCTAACAGCAGGACCATGATCTTGCTGACTGGATAAGGACTACTCATGTTGGCACACATTCACAGGCTAATGTGTCATCAATGCAACTTCTGCTGTTAGCTTAACTAAAAAATTGTAGGTTGATCATGGTTGGGTGATTGCCTGCCCAAATGGATGGTCATTTACATAAATTGGATGTATAATAATAATGAATCAAAAACAGTGAAGATGCAGCTGAATGCAGGAAGTCTAGATATTCCATGCCCCACAGTGTCAGTGGCATCATTTTGCCAATACACAGAAGTAACAGAGAAGCCAAGCAGAAAAAATGACCTTTTAGATTCAAACCTCAATGCTGACATGGCATCCACAAAATAAACTCTTAAAATGGACTCTGACAATGGGTTTACAATCATATTTCATTTGGGGAATGTGTGCAAATTGAACACTATATTGATTACTTCAGAATCTGCTATTGCAAACTAGTAGGTGTAATAGCCACCAAATATTAAGTGACCAATGCCTAAGGTAAACATCATCCCCACTGCATTTCCCAAGGTCCAGTGGTTGAGTTTAAAAAAACCAGTGTGACACTTCACAAAGATACTCAATGTGCCACTGCACTAATGCTAAATCATGGGCAATCAAGCTATTTCTCAATCCCCCAAAACACATGCAAATATATCCTAGAAGAACCTTGGGTTCTTTTACGATGCATTCAACCGCTAGGTTATGTAGTGTCGCCAACCTCTCACACAGATTGGTTGTGGGTGGACTCAGTAATGCTGTCGGTTGTGAGATTCGAATCCACAATTTTATGATCAAGAGTCTGACACTCTACCAACTGAGCTACCATGGCCCCCAAATGTATCCTACCTTGGCACCAAAACCTGCAGCCTCCTTGGCACAGGCAAGGCCACCAGAGCCTCCTCCAATGACAACCAGATCATATTCTTCACATGGAGCTGTGAACAGGTGTAAAGATTGCACACAGAAAGATGATGGCTCATACTACATACCAAAATTGCATATTCATGTCAAGCTGTACAGCTCTGATACACGTACATAGCACATCAGCATGCATAATATAAAGGATGTAGGCCTAGTAGTCCATGATGAAGGGCCACTCACTTGTGGAGTAGCGAAGTGCAGTAGTTCTGTTTCGAACATGGTGAAAATATTTCCATCTAATCAATGGTCTTAAATTCATACAGTTCTTCATATTCTTAGAATGAGAAACTAGAAGATCACTATTGCAACAGCAAAATAGAAAGTGATGGCACATCTTTGCGTCATATTTTGCATCAGCTTCGTCGTTTTGGGTACTAGTCACAAACATTGCACAAACTCAGACTGAAGGAAAAGTATTAAAATATTGCATGATGAGCTTAATGAGTAATAGAGTAACGTTTGGATTGAATCACAGTACGAATGAAATGTTTTAACAGATATTTTGACCATTTAAAAGTGAATTTGTCAAGCATGCAATTGCAAACAAAAACTGAAAAATATGCTTGAGATATATTTTTACAAATATGGCAGTGAAATTAGCGTAGGGCTGCCATATGAATGCACATGCTTCGGCCCACCGATTTGATTTCTTAAAATGATCGGAGGGGCAAAGTGCATGAAGGCAATAGATAGACCAAAATAAATAGGGTGGGGGGTCACATTCCATAGGCTCCCATGTTAAAAGTTGAAATTATTGCGGTGGGGGGAAGCAAGCATTGAGGGGGCAGTTTCACCCTCAAGATAAGAATGGGCGGTTCTGCTTTCGTCCCCACCCTCCTTGCTCTCTAGATATGTGGCTGATATTTTCCGGTGGAGTGGTTTACACAACTGAATGGGAGCACCCCCCCCCAACGAGGCACCACCTTTCCGTGGTGGGGGGGGGGATTGAGCTGCCCTGAGGACCCAGCGGACCAGGCCATCGGTTCGCGGCGAGGGGCGAGACAAAGAGTTCCTCACTTGTCCTTCCATCCATACGCCCCCATTCCAATGCCCATCTCATCTCAACGTCCATGTCCTCCACCTTGCCCTACAACACCAACTCTCCCTACCATGAGCAGGTAGGACAACTTCCCCGGTTCTGCCCTCCAGCTCAGT
This sequence comes from Ashinkailepas kermadecensis, assembly GCA_034440615.1. Taxonomy (NCBI): domain Eukaryota; kingdom Metazoa; phylum Arthropoda; class Thecostraca; family Neolepadidae; genus Ashinkailepas; species Ashinkailepas kermadecensis. Next base: position 69,095 of record JAOTOM010004653.1, on the reverse strand, counting down.
TTTATCGGGGTAGTCGCACCCCTTCGGCCCGTCCCCTGGGGTTGACGGAGTCCTGGAGGCTGAGGTACCCCGTCGCACGGTGCTAGTTGTGGCGGGGGACCAACACGCCTCTTTGGTCCTAATATCCCGGAGGGGCGGGTGGGTTCGTACGGCCCCATACGGGCCAAGCGACATGTCGCCTCAGGCCAAAGGTCTGGGCCCTGGCCCAGTGCCTGCAGGCCTGGCCGGCAGGGGTCAGGTGATGGGCGGCGCTGGATCCCGGTCGGGGTGGTGAGTCTCTCTCTCCCGGCCGGGCGAAGGCGCCGCCTGCCCCGTATAGCTCCTCGGGCGCCTGGCGTCCTCCCGTCCGCGGGGCCCAGGCGTCCCCCCCCCCGTTGGGCCCCTGTGTGGTGGGGCGCCCGAGGAGTCGAAACCAACACACACTACATGGCATCCGCAATACAAAAAACTACTCCTGGTCCCTCTCGTGATGACCAGACCACTCGCTCACTCGGCGCTGATAGGAGCGTGACTTACTCGGGTAGCTGCGGAGACCAAGTCCCCCATACACCCCGTATTCTTATCTTTCGCGGACAGACGAAAAATATGGCCCTCTTTCCCCCTTTCAAAGACGAGATGGCTGTGACCGGTTCGGGAAGATCATTCGTTGTGAGAAGTTGATGGATGGCTCTTTGGAGGTGGAGTTCGCGTTAGCGAAAGAGGCGGCGAAAGCGTTGCAGACATCCGAGTGTGTATACGGTGTAAGAAAGGGTGATAAGAGGGTGGACGAGATAATGCAAATAAAAATAGAACCGCACCAAACCAAGAACACATCGCGTGGAGTAATCAATTGTTATGACTTGAGGGGCGTGCCAGAGGAGGAGATTGTTGACGGGTTGTGTAAATTTGGAGTGACGGGAGCGAGAAAGATGAAGGTCAGGAAAGGCGCAGAGATGATTACGACAAACAGCATCATATTAACTTTTAACACAACAGACTTACCGTCTGAGATACAAGTGGGTTACCTGCGTGTCAAGGTCCGTGTGTTTCTTTCCAACCCTATGCGGTGTTTTGAATGCCAGAGGTATCGACACACAAACTCATGTTTCAGGAACCATCCAGCGTGTGGTAGATGCGCTTCCTCTGAACATGTCACTGAGCAGTGCACCTCCGAGACACCCAACTGTGTGAACTGTGGGCGAGGACAGGTTCCTCATGCTTCTTTTGACCGGTCTTGTCTGACTTACAACAAGGAAAAGGAAATCATCGCAATTAAACACGCGCGAAAAATAACCTTCCGTGAGGCTAGGGACATATATGACCAGTCTCACCCTAAAACATCCTATGCGTCGAAAGTCAGAACCACCATATCAGTCCCACACCAGATAGAGGGAAGTAAAACCAACGAACTGATCGCATAACTGTGTGCGCTCCTTCGTTCCTGTCGCCTCGCCAGCGACACCACAAAACCAAATGAACGAGACTCCCTGGAGGCAGAAAAGCGCGCTGCTTCGCCGTCACCGGCATCTGAGGTCGTGACGCCACCGTCACCAGATACAGCTCCGGAGAAATGGCAATGAGTCCAGCGAACCAAGAGGCCCGCCAGGCCTTCCGGTAACCACCTGGAATCCTTACCCACCACCTCCACCGATCCCACACGAGCCCAGTCCATCCATGTACCATCCACGTCAACTCTCCCACCCCCACCAACCAGTTCAGGGGAGTCTGGCGTGACCTCTCGACGAGTCCCGGTAGTCGCCCCTCCGGCGACCAGACCATGTCTCTCGATCGACGTCCGCAGGGGGGCACCCGATATGGGTGCGTCTGGTCGGGCAGCACGGACCAGTTCCAGAGAGTCGTCGCCGAGCGCCCGAGTTGGTGGGCTGACTACATCCCTCGCACTTCTGGCACTCCCCGTCGTGCGCCCGTTCCGTGGTGGACAGAGGATTGTCGTCAGGCAATTCGGGCTAGAAGACGCGCCTACAGAGCCTTTGACCGAAGAAGTAGCACGGCGAATCTCATCGCCTTTTGGCAGGCACGAGCCAATGCTCGACGCACTATCCGGGAGGCAAAGCATGTCTCATGGAGGGACTATGTGAGCAAGTTGAATCGCTCCACACCCATCTCACATGTCTGGTCGAGACTTAAGCGTATCGCCGGCCAGTTCAACGCCACCCTTCTGCCAGTATTGCGAGTCGCCGGCAGAGACATCACCCAGCCGGTCGACGTGGCGAATGAGATGGCTCGAACAATATCGAACCGATGTCGGTGCCTTGATGACGACTTATTCACACGCCACAAAGCGAGGTGCGAGAGACAGACACTGAACTTTTCCACTTCTGAGCGTACAAGTTATAACGAGCCATTCACAACGGTTGAACTGGGTTCCGCCATTGCGACCCTTCGGAGCGTATCTGAAGGTCCGGATCAGATACACAATGATATGCTCAAACATCTTCCATCATGCACACTCGATGCCGTACTGGCAACGCTGAACCGGCTGTGGGATAAAAGGGATTTCCCACCCACTTGGTGTGAGGCCATTATCATACCAGTTTTAAAGCCCGGAAAAGACAGCGGGGAGACCCGGCGAACTACCGACCAATATCACTGACATTATCACTCTGCAAGCTAATGGAGAAGATGGTAAACGTGCGTTTGACCTGGTTTTTAGAACGACATGGCATTTTAAATAACGCACAGTGTGGTTTTAGGAAAAACCGCAGCACCGTTGACCACCTTTTAACTTTTGACACCGTGGTACCAAGGGCGTCGCCACCGGGGGGGGGGCAGGGGGGGGCAGTCGCCCCCAGCCGTCAAACAGGGGGGGCGCCGCCCCCTGAAATTTGAGGAGGCCCCTATCCGGAAATGCACAGAAAAAAAGTGAGCAATGAGGCCGAAGAGACACGAGAGGAGGCCTCCAAGACGTGAGAGGAGGCCCCTAATTTGAAGAAGGAGTCACCTAGGAGAGGATAGGAGGCCCCAGAAATCACGAGAGTGCCAACAATTGGCACGGAGGCCCCCAGGAATGCAAAGGATGCCCCCAGGATTGCAAAGGAGGCCCCCAGGATTGCAAATGAGGCCTCCAGGATTACAAAGGAGGCCCCCAGGATTGAAAAGGAGGCCCCCAGGATTGCAAAGGAGGCCCCAGGTTTGCAAAGGAGGACTCAAGGAATGCAAAGGAGGCCCCCAGGAATGCAAAGGAGGCCCCCAGGATTGCAAAGGAGGCCTCCAGGATTACAAAGGAGGCCCACAGGATTGCAAAGGAGGCCCCCAGGATTGCAAAGGAGGCCTCCATGATTACAAAGGAGGCCCCCATGATTTAAAAAGGAGGCCCCCAAGATTGCCAAGGAGGCCCCCAGGATTGCAAAGGAGGCCTCCATGATTACAAAGGATGTCTCCATGATTACAAAGGAGGCTCCATGGATTGAAAAGGAGGCCCCCAGGATTGCAAAGGAGGCCCCCAGGATTGCAAAGGAGGCCCCCAGGTTTGCAAAGGAGGACTCCAGGATTGCAAAGAAGACCCCAGGAATGCAAAGGAGGCCCTCACGATTGCAAAGGAGGCCTCCAGGATTGCAAAGGAGGCCCTCACGATTGCAAAGGAGGCCTCCAGGATTGCAAAGGAGGCCCCCAGGATTGCAAAGGAGGCCCCCAAGATTGCAAAGGAGGCCCCAGGATTGCAAAAGAGGCTCCCAGGATTGCAAAGGAGACCACCAGGATTTCAAAGGAGGACTCCAGGATTGCAAAGGAGGCCCCCAGGATTGCAAAGGAGGCCCCATGATTGCAAAGGAGGCCCCAGGATTACAAAGGAGGCCACCAGGATTACAAAGGAGGACTCCAGGATTGCAAAGGAGGCCCCCGTGAATGCAAAGGAGGCCCCCAGGATAGCAAAGGAGGCCCCCAAGATTGCAAAGGAGGCCTCCAGGATTACAAAGGAGGCCCCCAGGATTACAAAGGAGGCCCCCAGGATTGAAAAGGAGGCCCCCAGGATTGCAAAGGAGGCCCCAGGATTGCAAAGGAGGCCCCCCGGATTGCAAAGGATGCCCAAGGATTGCAAAGGAGGCCCCCATGATTACAAAGGAGGACTCCAGGATTGCAAAGGAGGCCCTCAGGATTGCAAAGGAGGACACCAGGATTGCAAAGGAGGCCCCCAGGATTACAAAGGAGGACTCCAGGATTGCAAAGGAGACCCCCAGGATTGCAAAAGGAGGCCTCCAGGATTGCAAAGGAGGCCCCAGGATTGCACAGGAGGCCCCTAGGATTGTAAAGGAGGCCCTCAGAATTGCGAAGGAAGCCCACAGGATTGTAAAGGAGGCCCCCCAGGATTGCAAAGGAGACCTCCAATTATTGCAAAGGAGGCCCCCAGGATTACAAAGGAGGCCCCCAGGATTGCAAAGGAAGCCCTCAGGATTGCAAAGGAGGCCCCCAGGATTGCAAAGGAGGCCCCAATACGGGAAGGGAGACCTCATAAAATAAGAGAAGGCCCTAAGACGGAAGAGAAACCAGTGGATATGAGATGAGGTTTCGGAGACGTAAAAGCAGTCCCCGAAACGGGTAAGGTTCCACCAAGATAGAAAAGGATAATCCAGAAAAGTGTCAGGAAGCACCTAATTCGGAAGAGGACGATATAAGATTGGAAAGAGACCCTATGATGCACGAGGAAGCCCCTAAAATAGGAGAGAATGGCCATTAGATAAGAGGGATGGCTCCCAGGCGAGAAAGAAGGCTTCAAGACGGGTAAGAAGGTCCCCAGGAAATGACAAGGTAACTGAGATAGGAAAGGTTGCGTGTAATTTGGAAGAGGAGCCACCTAAGAGGGAACAGGAGTCCACCAGGAGATAAGAGGCCAACCTTAAAATGGGAAAAGATAGAATCAAAACGCGGAACAGGAGGCCCCGAAGACGTGAGAGGAGGCCCCTAATTTGAAAAAGAAAGCCTCAAAAAGAAAAAAGGAGGCCCCTGCCGGACTCGAGAGGAGTCCCTCGAGATGGAGTAGGAGGTCTCCAGGGCCGAATGTGGCCCCGACGACCGGAAGGAATTCCCAGGAAATGAGAGAAGGCCCTTAAAATGGGAGTGGTAGGTAGCAGGTATGGAAGGAGGCGAGGTTTCCAAAATTGAAGATCCCCTCAAGACGGGTAAGCTTTGCGAGGACAAAGGAGGAGGCCCACGAGGCGTGGCAGGAGCCCCTAATTTGGCAGAGCATGCCCCTGGAACATGAGAGGAAGTCCCATGCTATGTTAAAGGGGCCCCAGGATGTGGGAGGAGGTCCTCCAAAACGGGAGAGGAGGACCATTGAATATGGAGGAGGGTAGGACGGACGAGAAGACGTCCAAAACCGGTAAAGAAGCTCCAGGAAATGAGACGAGACCCCTAAGACGCGAGAGGAGGTCTATAATTTTATAGAAGCATCTGAAATGGCAGGAGTCGTGCCGGGGTACTTGAAAATCACGACATGGGCCCAAAAAGATCCGGCCGGGGCCCCTGAAAATCTCGCTGAGCCTATGGGTACCAAAAATTCACGCCCGAATCATGAAAATCACGCTATGGGGCACGATAAGTCGTACCGTTCCCCAACAGTATCATTTGGACACAAATGAAGCCGGGACAACGAAAAACAATCCGGAAATGGATAATCACTCTTGGGCCCCAACAATGACACAAAAAGCATCCAAAACGTACTGGACACCCACAAAGTGTCAAGGTCGCTAAAACTCGCGCTAGGGATCCAAGCAAATGACGTCGGGACACAAAAGATTACATTGGACTAAAAATGTCGCGTCGCAGCCTTCGAAAATCTCACTGGGGACCAAAAAAGTTGCGCCTGGACCCCAAAGGTTGCTGCTGCCCCAAAAATCAATTATCAACCGGAATGTCACTCTGAGCCCAAAAAAATCGGGTCAAAGTCCCCGCAAAACCCGTTGGGCACTGGAAAAAAAAACGTGTCAGGGCACCGAAAAAAATCGCACCTGGAGACCGAAGTATCCTACCAGGACCCAAAAATATCACTTAAGGACCTATAGAAAAAATAGAACTCCTTCGGTGGCCGCAGTGACATATCAAAGGGGCAAATGGCCCCTCCCTCCTAAGAGGGATATGCTCCCAAGAATCGAGCCGAGGCCCCCAAAAGTCGCGCTGGACCACAAAAATTCGCGTCGGTCCACTAGAATTCGCGTAGGGGCTCAAAGTAAATACGTCGGGCCCCAGAAAACTCGCTCCGAGTTACGAAAATCTGCAACAGGAACCGCCAAGATCGCGTTGGGGTCACAGCTAAGTACAACGCGCCCCGCAAACTCGAACCGGTCCCACCAAATTTCGCGCTCGGACCCACAATTCGGTAGTACCAAAAATTTCGCGCTCGGTCCCATCGGTAGTACCAAAAATTTGGTCTGGGCATCAAAAATTAACGTCGGGCTGCCAACAATTGGCGTCTATGGCCCCACATAGGCACCGTGTGACCCCCAAAGTCCCATCGGTATCCGAAAAATAAAGCCGGAGCCCTCCAAAATCAGGAGGGATTGCAAAAAAGTCCGGGTCAGGACAATGGTTCTGGAGCACCGAACATGCCATCAGATGCCTTGACAAATCGCGTACGGCATCGAGAAATATACCGAAGCTCGAAGAAAATCGAGGTGAGATACAAAATCATGGCACCAGGGACTCGAAAAATCAGGGCGGGATTCGGAAGTTAAAGAAAATTCAGAAGAGATCCACAAAAATCGCGTTGAGCCCAGATAACTGGCGTTGGGTCCCGGAACCACGCGCCTGGGCGCGATAAGTCGCGCTGGGACCCAGAAAAATCGCACCGAAACTTCAAAATCGTACTGGGGCCCCACAAATGTGCGTCAGAAGCCCCAAATAAACACAGCGGGACCCTAAGAGCACAATGGGGACCGAAAATGCGACTGGCCCTTCAAAGCGCAGTCTCGTAAAAAGCGGCAGGGTCCGAAAACAAGCGTTGTAGCCATAACTACATACCGGGAACACTAAAAAAAACAAAAAACAAAAACATCGGAAGCTCTCAAGGCACATAGGGGCCATATGACCGCACAAGGGCCTGAAAAGAGGCTGGGGCCGCAAAAAGCAACATGATCCCAAAACGAACAAAAATACCTGGCACTAAGTAAACACATCGAGATCTTTGAAAGCGCCCCGACAACTTAAAAAAAAATATTCCGTGCGCAAAAAAGCAACAAAACCCTAAAACGAGCAGGGGTTTCTAAAATGCGTTGGACCTCTAACAAAAATGAATTGGAACCTTAAGACACATCCGTAGACGAAGAAATACGAAACGGGTCCAAAGAAGTACACTCAGGCAGGGCTTCGGTTCGGTAGCCAACCTGGAAGCATGTTTAATCAAAGATATGAGGTGCATCAAAGCTCAGCGGGTATCCGCATTTCTTCACCATAAAATATGGTAAGAAGGGAACTAATGATCGAATTTAAGTTATCGAATTTTCGCAGCGAACGCCCATACGAAGCATTTATCACGTCAGATATGGCGCAAGTCTATCGTGTGGCAGCAATTAACAAAGCGTAGGAGGCCCAGCAGAATCCGTAGCATCGCACGAAGTGTGGCGAATGCGCCGAATGCGCAAGATGGGTGTGCACGTGCACTAACGTTGGCGTCGTGGCGACCGGGCACTATGAACTGGAATGTCTGAAATTGGAAAATTTTACATTTTAAAGTGATTTGTGCAGGTGTAATTTCAGCAGTGCGAGGTGACTTGTCAAGGAATGCCAAAAGAATACATTTGAACAGGTTGTGGGAGCTAGGGTTGAAATCCGACGAATCAGAAACGATAGTGGTAGATTAGGCCCCTCCACAGGATAATTCAGTTGATCACTAATTATTTTATTTAAAAAGTTCCCCTTTGACAAAATAGTGGTCGAAATCGGAAGACTATATTCAGTAGTTGGACCCCCTCCAAATACGTTTGCCCCCTCCCCTTCACGCAAATATGGGTGCGTCACTGGTCTCCCAATAATTTTCAGAACTTACGCCCATGGAGCAAAGCCAACATTGCGGGGGTAAATTCCCCCTCACAAGCATACAAAACAACACCGATGCCCCATATTAAATGGGAGGAATGATGTTTTAAAATGTATTTTCTTCCTACAAAGTTGTCTTCTGTGATTACAGCCGGCATGATTAGAGCTTCCCAGCTTCAGTACCTTCTCAACGACATAATTTACAAAACGGTACAGCACAGCGATAACCATGGGCGTGACGGCGTGGAATTCGAAGGTTTTGCATTATTTATGCATTGTCATTGTTACATTGTTGCATTGCCATTGATGCATGGTTGTTCAATGCTTGTTCTTGCCGTGAATTTATTCGCGGAGTATTTATTAGTTTAGCTTCTGTGCCAAGTGCCTTGCAGCCAGCATCAAATGTTATGAAAAAAATAAATAAATCCCTAAGATGACGATCAGAAAACCAATTCAATCCACTTCTCGTTGTCACCTTCGTGAAATTGTTGTCCTGGGACTGAGAAATGATCGTTTAAGTTTGTTTATGAGATCAAGCTGGTGGGAATGACTAACAGTAGTGATGAACCTAGCTATATTCAGTTAAACTTGGTGAACAAAGAAGTGGGTTGATCAATGGGAGATATCTTTAAGATATGCTCAGCACGAGCCCCACCAGCTCGCTACAATCTAGAGGCCAGCGGGAAGATTCTTCTCGTCGATAAAGCATAAAGATATTGGTTTGTTTTGGCACTGACGTATTTATCTACATTTGCTTATTTATACCCTGGTATGGCTCTGTTCTCAGCGAAAAAAAAGATTCTTGCTATTGCGCTTTGCGTAAATTATATACCATGCCAAGAACAAACAAGACATCAATATGAAATCATGTTCCCATTCGGGAACCATACTAAGAGCCTAAAAAGCAAGAGGAGGCACTAACACAGTGGAGGCCCCTTTTCGGGGACCAGGAGGCCCCCTATCAACATTGCCCCCCTGGAAGAATTTCGTGGCGACGCCACTGCGTGGTACGTGCAGCGTTCCAGCAAAATCGTCACGTTGGTGCAGTATTTTTCGACATTCATGGAACATACGATACCACCTGGCGCTACGGCATCATGATGAAAGTCCTCAAGTATGGAATTCGCGGATCTATGGGCCTCTTCCTCCAGAACTTTCTGTTGAGGCGGTTTTTTCGTGTGCTGATCGGAAGTTACTCGTCAGATCGGTATCCACAAACGGAAGGGGTACCACAGGGGAGTGTGCTCAGCGTGGCGCTGTTCGCGATTATGATAAATTATATCTGCGAGTCCCTTCCACGAAATATAGGTAGATCACTGTTCGTGGATGACGTCGCGATTTGGTGCTGCACAACCAGTGCACCGTCGATGGCACGGCAACTGCAGTTGGCGGCATCAACCTTGGATAGGTGGAGCTCCAAGAACGGATTTCGGTTCTCTGTATCAAAAACCGTTGGGATGCATTTTTGTCGACGTCGCCGAAGCTGCCCAGACCCTGCCCTGCAGCTGTACGGGGATACAATTCCCTTTCAGCGCGCTGCCCGGTTTCTAGGAGTCATTTTTGACACTCGTCTTAGCTACAAGGAACACTTCAAAACACTTCGGGAGAAGTGCTTTATATCACTAAACCTACTGAAGATGGTCGCGCGCACGTCCTACGGAGGAGACAGGAAAACTATGCTCCTGTTGTATCGTTCCACCATTCGTTCAAAACTGAAATAGACGTGTTTTATATACGACAGCGCATGCTCAACAAGCAAACGACCACTAGATGTGATACACCACTCGGCGCTCCGCATTGTGACCGGCGCTTTTCGCACTTCGCCTTCTGTGAGCCTACTGGCTGAAGCCCATGAGCCACCACTCTCGATCCGCCGCGAAATGCTTGGGATGCGCTAGCGCGTGCAAACTGCGTCAATTCCCCGGATATCCCGCATATGCGCAGGTGTTCTCCCATCGGTTGATTGCAGCATTCGGTCGAGCGCGCATTACACATGGCACCCCCTTCTGCGTAAGAATGCGCAGACTCTTCGAAGACAGCGAGATTAGACTGAGGGGAATTATGCGGGTCGGTTTTCCACAAACACCGCCTTGGCAGGTGACCCATCCAACTATAGACATGTCATTATCCGCGGTGAAGAAGGCACATGCAACACAACACGATCGTCGGTCGCATGCTCTAGAGCACATAGCCTCCTTTGACGAATACGTTCCGATATATACAGACGGGTCGAAGACTGATACTGGTGTTGGCAGTGCATTTGTCAGTGGTTCCCTGTCACGATCTTTCTCTCTACCTCCTCATGCATCGGTATGCACATCAGAGCTGGTTGCCATCATCAAGGCGCTCAGCTTTATTGAGGTATGTCGGGATACCGCGCATGTCATTTTAACCGATTCTCTCAGCAGTCTTGGGGCGCTACTGCGGTTTAACCCATCTGATCCCATTGTACATGATGTTCTGCGACGTCTCACATCACTGGCTGAAGCTGGGAAGACTACTACCCTCTGTTGGATTCCGAGCCACGTCGGCATCGTGGGGAATGAGACAGCGGATGCTGCTGCGAAACGTGCAGCCCGAGCCCCATACCGGCGGTCTATGCCGCTCCCCGCGAGGGAATATCACCGTTTAATCACGACTTTTGTTTTGGAAAAATGGCAGAATAGCTGGAACAGTTTGCAGGACAGCAAACTACGGACTATCAAACCATGCCTTGGAGAGTGGGCCTCGTCCCATCGTAGGACGAGGCGAGACGAGGTCGTGCTCTGCCGCCTTCGGCTTGGGCGCACTCACCCAACACACCACCATCTGCTCTATGGAGAGGATAGGCCAAACTGCCCTCGATGTCACGCACCACTGTCAGTACGTCACGTTTTGATTTCATGTCCTCTGCTCGCCGATGATCGCAGACGCCTTTTTGGAGTCGCGTGGCCACTGTCGCTCCGCGATCTCCTGGGTGACCACTCGCGCGCTGTAACTTCGGGACAGCTTTTTCGCTTTCTTTCGGATATCGACTTTAGAGCGATATATACACCTCACTGACATGTAACACTAGAAGATCTGAATGACCTGCCTGTATTCTTCAGGTTCGTGTACTACTGCTCGACCGATAAAGACCATTAAGACCATTGATACCATCTAACATTGTTATGGGCGCTGTATGACCATCGCAGTCGATGCGCCCCTAAGCCCAAATAACCAACCAACCAGCCAACTGAATGGGAGAGTACAGACTTCAGCTTACCCACCAATCCGCAAAGAGGATTGAGCGGAAGTTCCATGGAGGGTACAAGCCCCCTCCCCCTACACCATGCCCCTGACATATTTATGATTTTGCCAAGGAGGCGTCATTTCTCCAGAGGGGCGGCTCTTGGTCCAGAACATTTGGACGGGGTACACTCCGATCTCCCAGAGGGGCACCATTTGTTTTTGTCTGAGGAGTGCCTTTCGCCGAGAGGAAAAAATTCGCGGCGTGCATTCGGACTCCCAGAGGACTGCTGTTCCCAGGCCGAGGAGCGCGTTGTGCTGAGAAATTCGAGGGAAGGGGTACACTGGAACCTCCAAGAGAGGCATCCTTCGGGTCACAAGGGGCGCCACTTTCGCTTCCTCCCCCTTGGATCAGCCCTTGCAACATACCCTAGCTGGCAACGCCACTACCTCTCGCCGATTCGCTACCACTTGGCAGTCGTTCGACTCAGGGTGTTGTTTTATATACCTTTGAGGGGGAACTGCCACCTCAATGTTTGCCTAGCCCACCCCCGCAATTATTTCAATTTCTATCGTGGGAGCCAATGGAATGTGCCCCCCCCCCCCCCGACCAATTCATTTTGATCTGCCCATTGCCTTCATGTACATTGCCCCGTCCAATCATTTCAAGATAAAGATAAAGATAGAGAGATAAGATCATCAGGATATCAACATCGGTGGGTCGACACTTGACGCGAGGTGGGCTCCGTCTCACAGAAGTCTTCACTTCGCACTACAACTTCTGAACGGAGAGTAATAAATCAATAAGGAAAGAACGGTAGGGTTCCTTGATCAATTCTGTATCGTGAAAGGCTGATGCAATCCTCCTGGGATGGCTGAATCAATTGGAGAAAAAAAATGCAAATACGAAATGCGTACCCTGAACTCCCACAGGCGAACGGCCTAAAACCGGCCGCGTTTCCGTGTTTTTACTTACCCTCCGCTAGGTGGGCTGATACGCAAACAGCTGTTGGTTTCCAATCCAGGCGTACTTGATCCATGCTGCAGCCGCCTTGCTGCAACATGTCCAACATCACGGCAGCATGCATTGCAATGCACTGGAGTTTGGTTCTGGTGATTAATACACCTATGATCCGTGCCAGTGAGAGATTGCGCTGCTACTGCCGTGGAGAAGTCGCTTTGATTTACAATAGGGGCGGAGGCACTGGCGGATCTAGCCCACCGGTTGGGGGGGGGGGGGAACTTTCGGTTTTCGACGTCAGCCCCCGTCCCCCCCCCCCCAGTGGCGTACCTAGGAATTGCATCAGGGGAGGAGTCGAACGGATTTGGAGGGTGCCCATCCTCCCACTATTTTTTATTTAAAAGCACCAGATTTCGACCACTATTTGGCAAAGGGACCATTTTTTAAATAATAATAAATGACAACATAACTTTCTGTGTAGGGGCCCAAGCCTACCTCCACCGATTCTAAGCTACAGGATTTGTGTTCTTGTTTATCATAACGTTCACGTTCAAGTTCAACGTCTTGTACCACGTCAACGTTCGTGCACGTGTACACACTGGCGGATCCGATTTTGTCAACCCTTGCTGTAAGCAGAACTTGAGCAGCATGGAACCTCGATGTGTGTCGGAATCTACTATGCTACCATATTGGGCTTTCAAACAATTATAAAAAATACCTTTAGAATTAGAGATTCTTTCATCCGGACGCTATTTTTTAACCTCGGCAAAGGTTACTGCATTTTAATTCAGCTTACTTCTGTTGATTTCGGGGGCCAAAAGACACTATGCCCCCCCCTCCCCCCCTTTAAACGCTTCGGGTGGGGAGGCATGGCCGGAATGGCCCCTCCTTGGATCCGCTAGTGGGCGGAGGGTGGGGTACTGGGCTCATGTACACCCCATATATGTATGTAATCTCTGGAGGGGGCTCGAGGGACATGTCCATCTATATTTAAAGTGGCGATTCGACCCCCTCCGTTTCTTTTTTGTCCATCCCACCCCCAGCCTCAGCTACTAAAATACCTGGTTATGATCGCTGCCAAAATTATACTTCATTTTTATAGTGAAAATATACATCAATATAGAAGAGAATCATCCAAAAATACTAGAAACAGATCTAGCCAATCAACGAGTTTCACATGTGTCGTCACAAAATCTCGGAGTGGTAAATTAGCTGGCGTGAGAAATTTCTGCTTCCAGATAATTCTTGAAGAACATGAGCCTCAACCATCTTGTTTGGGTGGATAATTGTGCTTTGCGAGGCACCAAATTTGCATTATCGCAAGGCCTTATATTACACGTCTCAGATTACCATCCCATGCGCATATATCGATATATCGTGAACAAACGTGACTCTGGGCGTCCTTGGGGCCAAGGAAACTTCAAGGCCAAGGAACTTCACGTATATCAAGCACGTACGTCAAGTTAACGTCGTAATTATATTCGTATTCAGCGACGAGTTCGCCAGAGATGTATTCGAATTCAACGACGGTTTTATGTTCGTTTGAATCAATTACAACATATGCTTCTGCCTGTATTGAACACGCTTGGAGCAACTACATAAATCCCACGTGACCACTTTAGCAGTCAAGATCCAACGCAAACCAGTTTATTCGGCCGCCTCGCATTTTTCGTTTTCACCAAAACCTGCCAAAACCTGGTAACAAGCGAGAGCCTGTGGTGGACCCTGGTGAAACATTTCAAACCTGGACATTTCAAGGTCAAACCTCAAGGTCAAAGGTTGGCGTGATTCATTAATTAACGATATTGATAGCGATGACAACCGAACGCGAGGTTCGGTCGCTATCGCCCGAATACGTTCGTAATGGCCCGTAAATATTCTTAAAGACTCATAGACGTTCGTAGTAACCCGCAGGCATTCGTAGGGACCTATAGGCGTAGGTGTGTAAGTGCGTAGGGCGTAAGACGTAAGTGCCCGTAGACGTCCGTACGGCCCTTAGACGTTTATTTGGGCCCGTATAGGCGTCGGTAAGCGTCGGTACACGTTCGTAAGAGAGAGAGAGAGAGAGAGAGAGAGAGAGAGAGAGAGAGAGAGAGAGAGAGAGAGAGAGAGAGAGAGAGAGAGAGAGAGAGAGAGAGAGAGAGAGAGAGAGAGAGAGAGAGAGAGAGAGAGAGAGAGAGAGAGAGAGAGAGAGAGAGAGAGAGAGAGAGAGAGAGAGAGAGAGAGAGAGAGAGAGAGAGAGAGAGAGAGAGAGAGAGAGAGAGAGAGAGAGAGAGAGAGAGAGAGAGAGAGAGAGAGAGAGAGAGAGAGAGAGAGAGAGATAGAGAGCAAGAAATAACTATATTTATAGACTCTGGGTCCATCTGCACAGATATAAACAAACATATGCCCACATGCACACCTTCAACCACCAAATTTCATCTTGACAATAGTGCAGTAAACCAGGCATCCCGGATGCGAATTGTATATAGCAGATTATTACTTTATTACTGGGCTGGTATATCTGCTGACGTTGCCACGGCGATTGCCAATGACAGTTACATCAAACCCAAAACGAATTTGTGAAGTGTCTCTGATTGTCAGGTATGAACAGCTGACACATCTGATTGTACCATTAAGCTATGCACACAATTAGCGACTCTGCGGAACAGTGTACAAGATCATGCTTGCGTGTACTTTATTTTGCGAACAATATAGCCTGACCAAAATAATAGAAAGATTCCATTGTTTCGTATTTCACGAGTTCGAAAATCCTATTTACCCACAGTGGTCAAGTTAGACTATATTTGTGAATGAAGTACACTTCTCTATGTGGTCAATTTATGATTCTTCCGAACTGGCATACTTACATTTAGTTATATCACTAGGCATCACAACTAAAATCAATGGAGTGTCGCAAAACACTTCGCTCATGTTATGTATCGCAATTGGTCAATACGCAATACATGACTGTCCACACGATGCATCTGCCTTCAACGACTTGAAACTTGTCATCATCGCTCGTCATGTGCAACAGTTCGTTCATCTTCTGACTACGTAGGGTACGTAAGATTTGGCCCATCTAAAGTCGGAGGGGGGGGGGGCGGCCGTCTTCCTCGACGGAGGCGGACAATCCACACAGGAAAATGACTGTGTAGGACGCGTTCGCCAAATATCGCACGGTGGTGCCGTCCTTGAATTTAGCGAGGAGGTGGTGTAGTCGGGGTTCAGATTCAACCACCAAGTTCAGATTATCGTATGCTCAAGAAGAGGCATGCTGGGAAATGCGAAGTAAAGAACAGAATCCTTCTGTTATTGCTGGCTTTTTAATACCGTAATACCATTCATAGTTAACGTACTCGGTATCAGCCTCGGTCTAGTTATGTGCCTCATATCCGATCAAAACATAATATCTTCCGTGTTTATGTGCTGAGTACGGTTTTCCAGGTTCGTCCACATCTATCGCACCATATAGCTTCCAACATCTGAGCCATCCCATCATTTTCATAAAACGACACCTCCGGAGCGAAATATTAGTTATCAGCTGTGGTGTGAAACCAACGCAACGCCCTATAGCAACCATGACATTACGAGCATGTGCGTGCCTGGCCGCCTACCGTCCGACCAGTACGCCGTTTTGGGCCGCAACAATACTATGCTGAAGGATGTTCAAAATTTATATTTTGATTGGTTTTGCATCGGCAATACCAAAAGCACACGATCCTCCAAGGTCACGCATCACAACCAGCGCAAAATAGCTCTGTCGCATCGGAATACGCTGTCGTTCAGTCACTCATCACTATGCTTTGCATGTCGAACAGATAGGTAACCTCGGCACGGTATGGCTACATCCACATCAGAGCCACTCCGTTGCTAGACCGAATGGGCAAGATTCATTGCTGAACGTCATAATACTTGCACAGAGAGATAGTCGAGCAACGATTCCGAAACAGGCATGACGGTGATTGGAATTTATATGTAGCACATCCATTCGCCGATGCACCGCAATTCACCACTCACTCACCAGCAAGCCAGGGGCGGATCCAGGAGTTTCTATCGGAGAGGGCACATTTACTTCGGAGGAGCGCCTTCGGCGGAAGAATTCGTTGAGCAGGGGATACACTAGAGCATTCTCGTCTGAAACGGGGCCTTTCCTCCGAAACAAGCGTCTTTAGCTGAGAAAGTGGTTCAGCGGAGATGGGGTGCACACGAGCCTTCCTGCAGGGACGCCTTTCCCGGCCGGTAGGGCGTCACTTTTCCATGGGGGAGGCACATGTCCCAGTACCCTCCCCGGTATCCGCCTCTGCGGCAAGCCCACCCGAGACCCTGAGAGCTGCTCTAACGGCACGGTGTCAGAACATTAGGAATCTTCGAAACCTAGCAGTCTTAGGTCAGTAGCGCCCGCTTTCCTCGTACTACATGCAGCAGAAAGCGCCGCACTCGCAGGCCGGTCGCCGTCCCACTTCTCTTAGGGACGCCGTTGGTAATCAGCACCTGCTCAGTGTTCACATACAGAGGCACAGCCAGCCCCACCACCATGTTAACAGAAAAGCGCTAGATTAACTATAAATTTTGCGGATTTGTACCGCGTCAAACGAGAAATTTACTGCGCGCGAAGCGCACCGAAAGCATTCTTGGTAAGTAGATGCTTTTGCTTGGGATCCGGCTTCCCCTTCGGAAAACTCTGGCTGCGCCACCGCTCACATAGTTGTTCTGGGGTGATATTGATCGTTCTATGCATCCTATATATCCTTGAACAATTCTTTCGCTGCCTATTCTAGATATAAAAAGTGCTAAAATAATAGTAGCAAATGCGAAGGCTAAATTGGTGTACGCATATTGCAGGCTTGTACAGGCGCGTGAAACACCTATATGTTCGCATGACTGAGCATCCGAAAGAGAAAAAACGAAACATCTGCGTGTTACATATCAGGTCAGGTTTATTGAGATCAGCCTCGCTCACCTTCTTGCGTGACTGCAAAGCTCCGTATAATTATATTTTAAAAAAACGGATAACGCAGGATTTTAGCAGGATGTAAGGATTTTCTGTCACCTCATAAGTATACCTAATCACATCGCTTTCATGCCCACTTATATCGAAACAGAGAAGGGTAGCCAATGGCAGTTACCCTTATCTGTCTCTTCACCTATCGTACCCATTACAACAAACTCGATTTGCTTTTGAAGTTTTCGTACTTAAGTACGATATGATCGTTTGCAGCAGGAAGACGGTTCCTTACTCTTTCCAGCCGCTTGGGCACCCACAATAATGCTTTGACACCACGCTCGTCTGTCCAGTTTGCCCGTTAGGCGGACCCATGTGAGGGCTTTGTGTGGGATGAAACCTAAACCAACTATGGACACCCACCAGGGGTGGAGGCTCGTATTTTTGTTTTGCCGGTGCAACACCAATCAAACTATTGGTGTTGCATGGCAACACCAATATTTTGATTTATCTCCTAATGGTCACCCAACACAGTTATTCGTTCCCTGAATCTGGAGAGGGCACCAAACTCCTTCAAAGAAAGACAATTGATTCTCAATATGTCTTATTACATTAGCCTTATCTACGACACCCACAATAATATTTCAGGGGAGGGGAAAACCACACACATGGTTTTCAAGCAGTGTGGAGCGGTCTTCCAGTAATGGATCGATCCATGCCTGAAGCATTCAATGACGAAAGCGTTGCGCAAGCGACCTCGGGGAGGCACGTTCCTGGAGTGTATCCTGCCAAATTGTTACTCTGGCCACCTGCAATAGCGCTAGTTATCAGCGTCGCTGTATTTATAGCCGTCCTGCGACCATGGCATCGCGAAGCACGCCAAGCTTTGGTCGCAACCTGAGCGTGAATCAGTTTATAGGCCGCAACTTTTGGTCACAACCTCAGCGTGAGCCAGTTTGCAAGCCACAACTTCTTCTGAAACGTCCCTTGCGACCACACCCTTTCTCCACCTGCCCCATTTTGGGTCGATGACCTCTATCTGCGGCTCGCCCCACGCGCTCATGGCGGTCCGTCGGCGGCGTCGCGTCGACGACTATTTGTGGCGTGACGCTCCACCACTCGTCGGCGGGTCGGCGCCTGCGCGCAGCCCGCGGCACCGCCGCCCCAGGGCAGCACGTGGTGGCGTGCGGGACTGGCTGACGCAGGCCGGTCCCAGTCGCCGTCAGCCGCCGCTAGCGGGCCGACTGCAGCAGGCTGTCGTCGCGCGCCGCATCGTTCGCCGTCGCCATCAGGTGGGTTACGGCACACCGGCTGACGAGCTGACCTGGCTCTGGCTGCCGACGGCGGCCGCTGGCAGCTACGCTTCACGATGGGCTTCCGTGTGGGACACGTGCGTTTATCGATCGCCGTCCGTCCAGCCCGTGTGGAGGACGCACGCCGGCCCGGTGCTGGCCGTCTGGAGGGTGCCGGGGAGGGTGACTGCGGTGCCGGGGAGGTGTGTGTGTGCACTGGCGGATCCAGGGGGGGGGGGGGAATTCCGGCCATGCCCCCCCCCCCAAGCGCTTCAAAGGGGGGCCATAGTGTCTTTTGGCCCCCCTCCCAAACCAATAAAAGTAAACTAAATTAAAATGCAGCAAATTTTGCTGAGGTTAAAAGATAGCTTTCCGGGTGAAATAATCTCCAATTTTAAAGGTATTTTGTTATGATTGTTTGGAAGCCCAATATGGTAGCATAGTAGATTCTGACTCATCGAGGGTTCTATGCTGTTGAAGTTCTGCTTACAGCAAGAGATAACGAAATCAGCAGTTTCATTATTCCTTCGTCAGATAGGTTCATGAACTTTGTTTAGCCAGTAACGGGCAAGCGGACCCAGTGAGCCAGATTTCGAAAGCGGAATTTGAACAGGATGTTTTGTGCGAGTGACCAGTTGAGCCCAGTTGAGCAGCATGTTTCGTATGTTGGTGTTGGGGTTGCTAAGATGAAGAGACAGGCTACATTCACTAGCGGATCCAGGGAGGGGCCATTCCAGCCATGGCCCCCTGAAGCGCTTAAAAGGGGGGGGGGCATAGTGTCTTTTGGCCCCCCAAAACCAACAGAAGTAAACTGAATGAAAATGCAGCAACCTTTGCCGAGGTGAAAAATATCGTCTGGATGAAAGAATCTCCAATTTTAAAGGTATTTTTTATAATTGTTTGCAAGCCAATATGGTAGCATAGTACATTCTGACACACATCGAGGGTTCTATGCTGCTCAAGTTCTGCTTACAGCAAGAGTTGACAAAATCGGATCTGCCAGTGTGTACACGTACGCGAACCTTGACGTGGTACAAGACGTTGAACGTGAACGTGAACGTTTTGGTAAACAAGAACAAAAATCCCGTAACTTAGAAGCGGTGGAGGCAGGCTGGGGCCCCTACACAGGAAATTAGGTTGTCATTAATTATTATTGTAAAAAATGGGTCCATTTAACAAATAGTGGTAGAAATCCGATGCTTTTAACCAAAAATAGTGGGAGAATGGGCACCCTCCAAATCCCTTCGACCCCTCCTCTGATGCAATTCCTAAGTACGCCACTGGGGGAGGGGGGGGGGGGCTGACGCCGAAAGTTGCCCCCCCCCCAAACCGGAGGGCTAGATCCGCCAGTGTGTGTGTGTGTGTGTGTGTGTGTGTGTGTGTGTGTGTGTGTGTGTGTGTGTGTGTGTGTGTGTGTGTGTGTCTGTGTGTGTGTGTGTGTGTGTGTGTGTGTGTGTGTGTGTGTGTGTGTGTGTGTCTGTGTGTCTGTGTGTCTATGTGTATGTGTGTCTGTGTGTCTGTGTGTCTGTGTGTATGTGTGTATGTGTGTACGTGTGCCTGTGTGCCTGTGTGTCTGTTTGTCTGTGTGTCTGTGTGTCTGTGTGTCTGTGTGTCTGTGTGTCTGTGTGTGTGTGTGTGTGTGTGTGTGTGTGTGTGTGTGTGTGTGTGTGTGTGTGTGTGAGAGTGAGTCAGTGCGGCTGGCGTAGGGCGACACGTGACCGCTGTGCCCTACTGTGACCAGCGCCACCCCGGACCGACTCAATGTTGCAGTTATGGGGGCCGGCCGTGCTGTGTCTGCCCAGTACGATATCGGCACGGACAGGAAATCAACTGCTATGTTTGTTGGACATTTTTCAACTTTGCATCGATGATGGTAGTTTTTTTTGCGTATTGTCGCAAAGACTGGATGAGAGAAAAAAGTTGCAGGTGACATAATGGCAGCATCACTCCGTTGTCATTGCCACTCCGATGCACCAGTCGCTGGCTGTCTGACTGCTGTCTGCCTGTCTGATTTAATTCACGTATGATTTAGTTTCCGGTTGCTTAATCCAAGACCGTTTACTGCGAGTCAGAGCATTCACATCAACCGTCCAAACGTTAAGTCACATAACAAAGGTCAACCTCGCCTCGCGAAGGGATAGGGAAGACTGGGTCTAGTTGATACGTGGGATGGTTGATACAACAGCATTCTCTCCAAAAGTATGAAGCCGGTTGCCATGACTACCACACATTGCTACTGGTATCCTCTTCTCGCGGTAAAAACAAGAACAAGTCATTTTGACCTGCGGCTGCGGAATGGTGACGATGTGGCACATTCTTGGAGCGAAAGTAAAATTTCAATGCCTGTGATTCGCCCTTAATTTATAATTTGTCGCCCACTTGCTAGCTTTTTAGGTGTCGATTATTATTACTCTCTCAGCTTCTTTCTCATGTTCTTTCAGCTTTTCAACAGTGAAATGCTTGTATCGTTTACCGCTACACTGTACTCACAATGTTGCATAACATGTTGCAGCCTGCACCAGAAAACCTGCGGCGTAAATTGATACAGCCTATATCAACTTATTGAGCCTGTATCAATATGAGTCGACATGAAGGTTTTGTGGATTGGTAATGAAGCAAAATAACCACAGAATTGCCTTTTTTATTGAGGTGTTTGTTTGCTAAACCTGATTCAAGAAAATCTTATTGAATATTTCTACGGGACTTTCTTGCTCGACGAAAAAGACTGAACGAAGGAAGAGGTACGGCAACGGAATGAACGTTTGCGCATTCCATAAATGGCATAAACCATGAGCTATCGTCAGCTAGGAGTCAAACCAGTATGATAACCGTCAGCGTGAAATGTGGACCTTTCAGATGGCGTAAACTAATGCTACCTGTAGATAATATATTTTATGTAACTTGCATTTTATCAACTTACCCCATCGTCAGGAACAAATTACCCCAGTAGCGGGGTAAGTTGATGAACCTGTAGTTGTGTGATGTTTTGCTCTCTGGTGGAAAGCCCAGAGGATGCCTCGAAAAATAATTATCGAGAGGGTTTAGGGTTAGCGTAGGTCTAATTATCTCCTCGCTACCCTTCCAAAGTGATGAATTATTTTGAGTTTCGCCAACATTGTATCAACTAGACCCGGTCTCCTCTACATACGAAAAGGCAATACTATTAAATAAACTGAGCTCCAAAAGCCATGGGTACTTCATTTAGTGCATTATACAATTTCAAGTCTGCATCTTCGCATTGAATGTCATCATGGGCGCAGCCAGGATTTTCTTCAAGGGGTAAGGCAGGGGTGCAATCAGGATAATGTGACGGAGGGTCTAATGCACTCTCGGGGCCCCAACATACCACAAAAATAAAAAGGCCCCGGATTTCGACGGTTATTTTTCTGCCGGGCCCCTTCTTATGTTTATTGTCTTTTGTTTTTTAAGAGTGATTATTTTTATCTCGTGCTATCAGCCCATGATTATAGGTTTCCATTAGCGGCTACACTGGCTGATTCCTGCGGCGGACGAGATAATGGGTGCAGGAACCAGAATGCTATCGGTTTGGAAGAAATGGCTGAACAGGCCATTCTTTGGTGCCATGGTTCCGAAAAACCGCACTGCGGTTCAGAAAAAATCGTGCCGTTCTCCTGAAAAATCATGCCGGGGTCTCGAAAAGAAAAATGGGCTGCTGAACGGGCTGCCGAACTGGCTGACTGGCTGCTGAACTGATGCAATCACACACACGCACGCACGCACGCACGCACGTAATCCATGTGAAATGCTACACCATCTTCCGAAAAGATGTAGCAAGTGACACTATCCCCCACGGTAGAGGGCTACTAGGTATTCACCATAGTGTTCCCACGAAACCATTACTCTTAAACACTCCTTTCCAAACCGTTCCTGCCAGGGTGCACTTCGGTCGTCGACCGGTCCCGTTGTGCAGCGTTTACCTAACTCCCGGGGCTGGGTTTCCATCTATTTAGATGAAGCATCTCTTTACTCAGCTTCCTGAGCCGGTCTTAATTCTGGGCGAATTTAACACACACCATACCATTTGGGGTTGTACAAACGTCAACGGTTGCTGACGTCTTATGGAGCAGTTTTTGCATGAGGAGACCTTATGTATCTTAATCACAGGAACCAGCACTCACCTTAGTTTGCCATTTGGATGTACCTCTGCGCTGGACTTGAGTATTTCGAGTCCCCAGCTGGTACAATATTTTGATTTGTCAGAGGACAGTGACCCTCTGGGAAGCGAACATTTCCCAGTTTGGCTCGACTACCGTGATGACCCAGTCCTTGGACTGAGGCTGCAACGATGGAACCTTCGTAAAGCGAACTGGACTAACTACAGAGCACAGCTTGAAACAGCGTAGACCGCCGGTGATCAGCAACCACAATGTGTGGAAGGATTCACCTCACTGCTCCTACAGTCTTCATCAGCATGCATATCTCGCACCTCTGGTGCACCCCGGCGTACCTTAGTTCCATGGTGGACGAAATAATGCGGAAACGCCGTGTGTGCGAGGAAACGAGCTTCCAGAAAATTCTGCAAAAACAGTACTACACAAAACATGATTATTTTCCGTAGGTCCAGGCCTCTAGCACGACGTACTGTCTGGACTGCGAAGCCAGAGTAACAAACATACTCCGATTAGCAAAGCCTGGTCTAGACTCAAACGAGTGGAAGGTCAACAGTCATCCGTTCTCCTACCAGTGCTGCGTATGGGCAACCGAGACGTGGCCAACGGCACCGATGTAGCCAATGTGAAATTTTCCCCGCCCTCTCAGATCGTAGCCGAGGTAGCAACTGGAATTCACAATTATTGCGCCATAGGTCCCGCTGTGGAAGGTATCCGATTGACTTCACCACCACTGACAACCTATGTCATAATCAGCCTTTCACAATGGTCGAAATGATATCCGCCGTGTCATAGCTTCGAAGTGCTCCGAAGCTCCAGACAAAATCCACCACAAAATTATAAAAATATCGCACAATGTGCGTTCGAAACACTCCTAAGCATACTCAACAAGCTTAGACAACGTGGTTTTCCGGTAGCATGGTGGGAAGCAGTTGTGATCCCAGTGCTGAAGCTGGGCCAAAGCGGACTGGAACCATTCCACTATCGCCCAATATCTCTTACCTTGGTTGGTTATTGGTTTTTACGACACGTCGACCGTTGAGTCATGTAGCGTCGCCAATCTCTCACGCCGATTGGTCGCGGGCGAAGAGCAGCGACAGGTGAGACTCGAACCCACTATCTCTTACCTTGTGCATGTGCAAGCTAATGAAGAAGTTCATGATTACTAGACTAACGTGGTGTTTAGAACAGCACGACATTTTTTTCCGGATGCATTGTGGCTTTCGAAAGAACGAGAGCTCCATTGACCACATTTTAACTCTGGACACGGCAGTACACATGGCATTTAAACAGAACCGACACGTCGGCGCTGTCTTCTTTGACATCGAAGCAGCATATGACACGACTTGGCGTCAAAGTATTCTGACAAACGTACATATATGTGGTATTCATGGGGCACTGGGGATCTTCATGCATAATTTTCTTGCCGAGCAACACTTTTGTGAGCGCGTTAGCAACGAACTATCCAGTGGATTTCTGCAAGTAAACGGGGTTCCACAGGGAGGGGTCTTGAGTGTAACACTGTTTGCGATAATGATTAACGCTATAGGTGACTCATTTCCACCAGGACTTGGCCGGTCGCTCTTCGTGGACGATTTTGCCATATGGTGCAGCTCAGCTAGGCTGTCGGCTACGTCGAGAAGTCTTCAATTGTCCGTTCACAGACTTGAAAAGTGGAGTGCCATGAATGGATTTCGTTTCTCAACTATAAAAACAACCGCAATACACTTCTGCCGCCGGCGTAACTGTGCAGATATCTCACTTAATATATACGGGAACCGGATTGCGGTGAAATCTACGGTGAGGTTTCTTGAAGTAACTTTTGACTCGTGCCTTAGTTATAGGGCAGATTTTAAAACACTTCGCGATCAGTGTTTCAAATCCCTTAACATAATAAAATGTGTTTCGCGTATCACCTATGAAACGGACAGGAGCTCCCTGCTTTTGCTGTATAAATCGGCGATAAGCTCAAAGTTGGATTATGCGTGTTTTATTTATGATTGAGCACACAATTTCGCCAAACAAACACTGGACACCGTTCACCATACTGCTATCCGTATCGCAGCCGAAGCATTCTGTGCCTCGCCCACGATGAGCCTGCTAGCAGAGGCACACAAGCCGCCTCTCTGTATGCGCAGAGAAAGGCTGGGAATGCGCTACGCTGGCAAACTTCGCCAGTTCCCTGACCATTTGGATTACTCGCATGTTTTTTTTTCGCGACGACCACCATCCCTCTTTTCAACGGAGCGAAATTTCAGTGTTGCAGCTTTTGGTGTGCGCATTCGTCAGCTTTTCCAGGAAAGTCAGCTTAGTCTCCAAGGAATTCGTAGAGATGAGGGCATGCAGACTCCCCCATGGAAGCAGATCGCACCAGAAGTAGATACATCCCTTGCGAAACGGGAAAAACAGATGTCTCCCCAGAAGAGTTTCGCGCACAGGCTCTGGAACACATTTAATCATTTCAGGGCTGGTCGACAATCTATGCCGATGGATCTCGAAAGGAGGACGGTGTGGGCAGCGCTTTTGTTTGTGGCTCTGTCATCCGACCCTTTTCCCTGCCGACTTACGCATCTGTGCACTCATCAGAACTTATCACTATTTTGAAAGCCTTACTTGCCACATCGAAGTTTCGGAGGGGGATCGTCATGTTTCTTCACCGACTCTTGAAGCAGCCTCGGACATAACACCCAATATTTTATATTTTGTGGAAATATTTGTGTGGGGTTATTTGATGCGCCGAAGCCAGCTGTGCCATTTTTTAGAAAGATCAGATCAACGGTCAAGGAGTTATAGCCTCGGGCATTTCTGAGATGTCACCTAACAAGGGTGTCTTTTGAGGTCTTTAACGCAATGAAGAACCATCTGAATTGTGCAAAAGTATATATCGGCGAAATCGCAATGACCCACGGCATCTTTTGGCCATTTCGAAATTTTCGTTTACTGGACAATTGAAATTGTGACATAGTGACCTAAGGTCACGTCACGTATTTCACCTTTCGGGACAGTCACAATACGATTTGAAAAAGTGCAGAAATGAAGTTCGATATCTTATCTTTCGGAGCAAAATATTTTTTTTTTTAATGGGGTTTTGCCACTAAAAATCGACATATCGGTTCAAAATTAGGCATGTATGGTTGTTTTGCGCTAGTTTATCGTGGCCTGTTTTAACATTCGTTTAAAACAGCATATTACTGAAATACAAGCCTTTTGGTGTTCGTCGCACGGGATGGGGTGAGAATGTTATGGGATGAAAATGATCAGAGTGTTGTGTTGCACAAGTGTTCTAACTTGTTGTGAGGTCAAGGGTTAAACAAATGGCAGAATTGTCTACGAATTGTGGTAGGTGGCCCATTCCACGACAAATGGACAAGTCAAGGGGCCAAATTACACTCTATATATCGATGAAAATGCTTACATAGGGTTAGTTTGTCTCTCTAATCCAGCTGTTAAATTTTGGGAAAGATCTGAGCAACGGGGAGTTATACCACCGGATATTTTTTTAGAGGTCACCTAAGTCTTTGGGGACCTGGAACTCAATGAAGAGTAACACGAATTGCACGAAGATATATATCGCTGAACTCGTCATGATCCACTGCATCTTGTGTCGATTTCGAACTTTTTGTTGAAGCGCTTTTTTAAATAGTGACCTTATGACCTAAGATGACGTGACCTTGTTTGACCTTCGAGACAATCACAATACTATTTTGGAAAGTCAGAAGCGACAAAGGGTGATTTGAGAAATCCTATATCGTCACTTGTTAGATGAAAAGTAATAGAAATGTTTTCACCTTATGCAATACAATTCTGCCTCAATGTCATCATATACAAATGTGCGATCATATTTCACCGACAACACTGAAGGGTTTTTATCACCGCCAATCACAGTAATATCAACCTTCTGGCGTTTCAAACCCCACATTCTGGAAATGAAAAGATGTACCTCCTTGACTGAGTAATCGCATTCATCTTGAACTGCTTGAGAACAAATTTGCGCGGACGCATCCATGGACACATGCTGAGCCTGAAATTAATCGCATTGGATCATGAGCCGTGTGCATCGGTGTAATAAAATAAAGTAGCAGAGTTACACCATGCAATGCAATACAATAATGTGTAGTATTATATTATATATACAGTACAGTATTATAATGCAATGCAATGCAATGCAATGTAATGACTTGCAGATCTGCAGATCATCCCATACCTTTTTCAGAATCCCAGTTCAGTTTGTTCCCAGAATCCAAGTTCCCAGTTCAGTTTGATCTGTCACTGTGATAGTATTAATCAACACAATCTGTATCAGCGCGCACACTAACACGTCTCACTTCACCCAACTACCATTAACACACGCCCCGCATCGGTAAGCAGTTCATGCAATTGTGAGTTCACCGATATAGCAGTTCATGTCTATATTGTGAGTTCACCGATATAACAGTTCCTCCACCACAAATTAATAATTTTCAGCGAAATCGTACTAGCCAATCACTTCGCCCTCCTTGCCAGTAGCAGAAATGCTGATCTTGTTTGTCAGCCACATAGTGATGTCTGGTCAGCTTCACAGTTTGCTGGCTGAAATATCACATGCTTTCCTCTTTCGTCTAGGATATTTCTGCGAGTGTACAGCGATGCGTGCTCATCCACTGTTTGTACATAATCTCATTATCCATGTCATCTAGGGCTAAATCACCTTCACTTTCTTCTCCTGATCTGTCCGCGAGGATAATCCTCAGAAAATTCATCACCTCGTCTTCACCAGGGCAGTCCTCACACTTGTGAATCATGCAATCACGGTTTCTGTGCCACATACAGCGTGATCGAGGAGGTTACGGTGTTTGAGACCGGGAAGGCCGAGAGCGGATATGAGCAGTTTTGGGCTTTGATGATAAGTGCACATACACACCGAGTGCGTCCCACTGCTGCCTGCCAAGACGCAATGCTTCGGACGATTGGCAGCAAAGGTTAAGAAGGCGGCGAAATGGTTTTCAGAGTTTGCTTGGATAGGTCATATATCTCACACAATTTCCCACTGCAAGCCTTTTCTGAACTCTACTTTTGGTTCCATCAACATGTCTCACCTTAACACGGTCGGTCTTGCCGAGACACATCCGGCTGATCCGGTCCGACTCATAAAATAGCTTTACTTTCACCTTGACTGCGTCCGACACCTTCAGAAATTTCCTCGCTTCATAGGCAGCATGCTCAGCGAGAGTGCGCAGTGAGCGCTGGGCACCCGAACACGATGCCACCCCTTGTGTGCCATTCCTGATATTTCACTACATTCGCATATTTTTATTTCGCGAGGCAATAAATGGTTGTGCGAATGGTTTCTCGATTATCGGATTGTGATTGCTATATTGTGGATGCTTCTAGCTTCTTGTAATTCATGGCAAGGTATAACTCATAAATCATCTACAACCACAATTTGGAGACATCTCTGTTATTTTGTTTAACCCTTGACCTCACGAGTTAGAATACTTGTGCAACATAGCATTCAAGATCAGATGACTAACATTATCATCCCATCACGTGCCTCGAACGTCAATAGCGTGGCATTTCAGCAATGTACCGTTCTACATACCTATTCATACAGGCAACGATGAACTAGCGCAAAAGCAACCATGCATACCTAATTTTGAACGGATATGTAGAGTTTTAGGAGCAAAACCTTTTTTTCTTTGAAAGATGAGATATCGAACTTCATTTCTCCACTATTTCAAACCGCATTGTGACTGTTCCGAAAGGTAAAATAGTTCACGTGACCTTAGGTCACGATGTCACGATTTCAATTATCTCGTAAATGAAAATTTCCAAATAGCCAAAAGATGCAGTGGGTCATTGTGAGTTCACTGATTTATACTTTTGCCCAATTCAGATTGCTCTTCATCGAGTTAAAGACATCAAACGACACCCTTATTCGGTGACATCTAAAAAATTCCCTAGGCTATAACTCCTTAACCGTTGACCTGATCTTCCATTTCACTTGTCGATTTGTCGTGGAATGTTTCAAAGGGGGCACTTAAAATAATTAAAATAATTTATAACAACTTATCTCCCTGTGGAGAGGGCCCATCGTGCCGCAATCGTTTCTATCGAGTTAAAGACTTTTCGTCTCTTCATCGAGTTAAAGACATCAAACGACACCCTTATTCGGTGACATCTAAAAAATTCCCTAGGCTATAACTCCTTAACCGTTGACCTGATCTTCCATTTCACTTGTCGATTTGTCGTGGAATGTTTCAAAGGGGGCACTTAAAATAATTAAAATAATTTATAACAACTTATCTCCCTGTGGAGAGGGCCCATCGTGCCGCAATCGTTTCTATTGGTAACGGCTTTCATCTCTCTCCCTTTCCTGCACTGTTTTTCTTCAAACTTTTTTTTTACTTCGGACGCATTACTCGATATTTGGAGCTCTGATACGATTGTTGTCGTTTCCGACTTGAATTTTGAGTGCTGCGTGATTTTTTTTTCGAGAGGGGAGAATGTTTTCTTTCGGGGCCTAACGATTTTGGAGTGCCTATGGCGCGATTTGTAGTGTTTCGGAACGCGATTTTCCAGGCGCAGATTGATTTTAGGCGGTGCTTGCTTAATTTGTCGGGGTTGAGCTTTTTTTTAGGGTAAAGGTGGGAATTTTGTGGTCCCGGCGCAATTTTTCAAGTCCATATTGGAGTTTGAGGCCCCGCTGTATTGTGGGATCCCTTCGTGGTTGTTGGTGTGAAGAGGGAGGGGTGGGGGTGTGTGGCTAGCACCATTTTTTTTGGAGCTGGCGCACGGAAGGAGCATAATTGAGCACAATTTAACTACATAATATACATAATTTTAGAGAAAATCGTTGGTTCCGCTGTTTTCTATGTGGACAGGTTATTAAGTTACACGTCATTTATTTAAGAGAGTTATAAATTTCCTCTTAGCTGCTCAAGTTTTTAGCTTCGAAGAACTATTTCCAACCATTGTTGATAGATTGAGCCAAGGCGATATGTTTGAGCACAATCGCTAGGGTCCGCCCCCTATGGAATCGCATTGACTGGTACGAATATGAATATGAAACTGGATGGACGTCGAAAATGTCTCGATTTTACTTAACACATTCGAAAAGCTGCCAAATTTGGCAGCAATGCAGCTTGGCCAGCACATGTCAATGTCATCAGGAGGGGTGTTTGAAAAGTACATTAACAAGAAAGGCAAGATTTTGATGGAATGGGGTTGTAAGTTTTCTACTTCAGTCTCTGTGCGGTGTTTCAAGAAGGCGGCGTCAATCTGGAAACGCCGCCATTTGTATAGTTCTCTTTCACGAGAGCATTCGTGTTTTCGTGGTCTGTGGAGGTAGTGTGTGCATGTGCTGTGAAAATGAGAAGGTAGGTAGCTGATATTGAATGGCTGCGGTCCTACCATATGCACGAAACTAAGTACCTATATTGGTAAGTACCTACGTACCCGTAACACGATCAACTATCTACTTATCTACCTACCTGTTGATATGCAAATATGGATGCATGTCAAAATCAAAATTTCAGATCAGAAGGGCCTAGGTAGGTAGGTAGGTGGATAGGTAGGTACCTACTGCTTACCAGGGTAGGCAGCATGACGCATTATTTCAAGGACCATTGGCCTCCTCAATGTTAGTTTGGCTCCCAAAAGCATTTCAGTTTGTGAAATGGGACCCTTTGGCATGGGCCCCCAATCAATTTGGACCTGCCCATTGTTTCCATGTATTGCCCCCGATGATTTTCATAAATGTATGCCTCTGGTAGGTGGTAGGTACCTAGTAGAAAATAATACCATGTTCGCCAGACAGCATTTAGGTGTCAGGTAGGTAGGGGAAGGCGGGGTATCCGAACGCGTTCTGTTTCCCGAACACTACCTTTGCATGTTTCCCTCGTCACGTTCGGTGCGTAAATAACAAAATGATGGCGGTATTCATAAACAATGAACCATTCTCTTCCGAAAAACGAAGTTCCGAATGCGCAGTGGTACAGATTATTTGTGTGCGGATCTACCGAAGTCCACGGGCGCTGTTTTCAGGCTTTCGAGGGCGGTCTGCTTAAGGAAACCATAAGCAAGTGGCCTTCGATACTTTTCGTAATTACATCGGTATTTTTGGCGGCTACCAATAACTTGTGCAGCAACAGCTACAGTGAAGCCTTGTGATTGTGCACAATCATGTTTTATTGAGCTGAAATATATCAAACACCGCCTCTATTGGGTTATAAAAGTGTTGGGCAAACACCACAGGCGGTTTTCCGTGTGTTCCCCGAACCGAACAGCGGTGTTCGTAATCGGAATAATTCGGAATCTGCACCTGTCAAAACAAGTGCGTTGAATTCCGAACACGGACTTAGTAATCATTTTAAGCCCGCAAGGTTGCATTTGGCAGGGGCGGATCCAGTAATTATCATTCGGGAAAGGGCACATTTCCTCAGAAGGATGCCTTTGGCGAAAAAAATTCGCTAAGTTGGGGAGGGGTACACGGGACATACTGAAGGGGCACTTTTTTAAATCCAAAACGGGCGCATTTTTATCTGAGAGATGGGTGTGTGGCTAACAAATCTGTTCAGCATAGGGTAGGCAGAATGCACCCGAGCCTTCATAAAGGGGTGCTTTTCCTGGTCGGAGGGACACCACCTTTCCATAAGGGGAGGGGAGGGGCTGCAGCTCACTGCTTCCAGCAGGCTGAGCTCAAGCTAAGACTGGCGACAAGCCGCCGACGCCCTACGCCACTAGCCACGAGCCAGGTCACGGTGATGGCATTCATCCGCTGTCCTCAGCATCCTGCACGGTTGGAACAGTGGGGGAAAATGGAGGAGGCCTTGCCTAGCATTTGTTCATGCCAGGAGAACAGTGTACACCGAGTGGGAAGCAGGGAACGCCATTAGCATGAGCAGCAGAGGGACAGAAGGCACGCCAGCGAGGTCACGCCTGCCAGCCATCCCGAAGGCGTGGTTGAGTAGCAGCGGTGTTCCCGCCGGTCCAGGTGGTCGAGCGTGAGACGCCTGCCGAGTGCTGCTGCAGCACCGTTCCCGCCCACTTCCCGGCGCACATCGGCGCGCACAGCACTCAGGAAGACGCAGGTCGGATTTGCTTTAAATGTTCAACCAGCTGTCGCCAAGAACACGACACCGGAATGGACACCCAGTAAACATGCCAATGCCGGCCCACCGTCGGCATGTGTCGGGGCGAGTCGGCATCTCGTAAGCGGCATGTCGACATGAGGCCGTCCCGGCCCGACATCGGCAAACTAACCTGGAATATCAAAACAATCAAAACATGTCTGATTCAGTTCGGCATATCAATATCGGCCAGCCAACGTCGGGCCGTTGTCCGACATTTCACTTCCCAGCCGACAGCGAGCTGCTATCGTCCCAACAGTAGCCTGAGCCCGACATCTTCCCGACGAACAGCCCCACGTCGGCTACATGTCGGCTAGATGTCGGCTGCATCTTTGCATGAGCGGACTCTTTTCTCTGCACGTCCGACTGCACATGCGCCCTGCATGTCCGACATTCCACTCCCCAGCTGACAGCGGGCCGCTGTCGGACCGCTATCAGCATGTTCACTGGACAGGGCTTGGATTGAATATGACACGTGCCCCACAACTGTCCACATCCAGTGCGTATTGCCGTATGTGAAAGGTACTATGCCCACCTGCTGGACGACGATGGTGATTATGAAGAAACCGTCGTAGACATCGTGTGGGGCATGTGCCGGTGCTGTGCCTGCTTAGTGTTAGTTACTAGTTGGTGTTCATGTTGCTTAGTGTTTGCGTCGGTGGAGAACTTGATCAGTGATGTCGGATTGTCTGTGCCCATCGTTCGCCGCAGACGGTGCCGTCTTCGCCGGTCATCTCCGCTGTATTCTCGCGCGGGGACGGGCAATTGAGCCCTCCCCAAATGTGCCGGAGGCTTTGCGGAGCTTTGCTGGCGAATATATCAGTGGCGGATACAGCACGCACACTGGAAGCGTGTGCCACCATCCGGCCGGATGCTCGCCCGAAAGGTGGTGCCCATCCGGCCGGGACAGGCCCTTCCTGGAATGCTCGGGCGTACACCCCTCCCCCCCCCGCTGAACTATTTTTTGTCAACAGAAGTCGCTCCTTTTAGAGAAGTTGCCCTTTTGAGATGAAAAGGCGCCAGAGTACACCCCCGCTCAGTGAATTCTTAAGCCGAAGGTGCTATAGTAAACCCTCCAGTCAGTTAATTATTAAGCCGAAGGGGCGCTCCTCGGAAGAAATGTGCCCTCCACATGGTAAATCATCAATCCGCGCCTGAAATATACGATGTTTGATTTGGTTCTTTGGTTCAATGGCAAGCATCTAAGATACTCGTTCGCGCTGAGGCTGTGCGTGGAAATTAAAAGTAATATACTAACAAGGACAGTATCTGACAGGGAAGTGATTTGCCTTCGCGATGGCTCACTTAATGTTAGACTAGGTTAGTACTTAATGTTAGTAAGGTTGGATTATTGCCTTTTTCCAGGGGCGGATCCAGGAATTGTCATAGGGGCACATGTCCGGAAGGGCACCACTGTAAAAGTACTTGGAGGGATGCTTTTGCCTTCCGAGGGGTGCCTCTGGCTGAAAAAGTCAAGGTGTGCACTCGGGCCTTTCCGGAGGGGCGCCTCGGGTTGAAATATTCGAGGGGGATACGCTCGAGCCTTCCCGGAGGAGCGTCTCTCCTTCCAAGGGGCTCCACTTCTTCTCAGAGGGGCGCCTCTGTCTGAAAAATTCGAGGGGGATGGTGTACTCGAGCCTTCTCAGAGGGACGACTTTTCCCGGCCGGAAGGGTGCCCACCTTCCATGGGGAGTGAGCATGTGCTCACTCCCCAGTGCTCCCTCTTGTATCCGCCTCGGACTTGAACCTGATTATGCATAAATATGTCTGTCCTTTTTATCAACGGATCTGAATGGAACATAAATATCTTCTGAAAACATTTGGGGACGGGGGGGAGAACCATTTCATTGGGATTTATATCGCTATATCGCCGTGGCTCAGCGTATTATTTAGAAGGCCCAACATGGTATTGGATGCTGAAGCCCTGCCAAAAAGATTTAAAGTTCTGTCCCTGTCCACCTGCATTTACTGGTGTCTCTGTCTGTGGTGGATTATCATGGGTTATAACCGTCTTCCGATATCTATTATGCACACACATGTATAACATGCTGATCACCGGTGGGTTACCGAACGATTTTGCAGGTTCAATCGCATCTGCGATAATTCTAATATGCTCCTTTTGCAGACCCATGCACTTTGATACTTACCACATGCTGGGCTTTTAATAATTGTATATCGGTGGCTTTATTCTAGCACCATGGAAACTACCCGTAGTCACGCGCTTTACTATTTGATCTTCGTTCATCCTGTAATTGACGATGGAAATCATGGAATATAACCTTCGATAAAGATCGAAGTCAGAAGACGACCTTCCGGAACCTCCTCGAGTCCACTCTCCCCCCCCACTCCACGAATTTTCAGCCGAAGGCGCTCCTCCAGACAGTGCCCTATGACAATTCCTGGATGCCGCTCTGCCCGACAGCGTTTCAAATTTTCATTCTCAAGGAATAGTATGTGGGGGGGGGGGGGGCGACGAATACCTAAGCTTGCTTGCATTTCTGGACGCTTCCCACTTTAATAACACTGAGTAGCAGAGGTAGAGCGCATCGACCTTATCATGAGGTTCGCCGCCGCGCTCTTGTGCCTACTAGACCATAGCATGAATTGAAATTAGTTGATTCAATATAATCCGGGTCGGTGGAGGTCAGTCGATATCTGCTACAAATCCATTGGCAAACAGCACTGTAATCAAACTCCAATCTGTTTGCAAATATATGATATCTCGGCAAGCAGCAAGATGGCTTCGAGATCCAATTCCAATCCGAACATATCACAATTTTGTCCATTCACATTCAAAACCAATATAATTATAAACCCCAGGGAGTAATCAAATTCATGCTATGCTCTACTACGCAGGGCCGATCAGTGAGAAGCTTACCGCCATTCGCAGCTAAACAGCTGCAAACGGCGGGCGCCACGTGCGATTGCGATTTGGCGGCCTCACGCCCTCATCAAAGCCACACCCTCAATTGGAGCTGACCACTCGGGGCGGAGGGCAGTGGATGGCTAGCCTCTTGTGTTAGACATGATTTAGTGGTGTCAAGCTCAGGTGTTATTATTATTAACCCTGTCGAATTATTAACTTTGACATTCTGATGGTGATTTTAATACTTTTAAACGAAGCAATGTACTGCAGTTCACCAACAGAACCTCTATTATGGTGGCGTCACATGGTCTCTGTGGTGTGCGTCACTCCACGCTTCAGTGGCGGATCCAGGAAAGCAACTTTGGATATGTTCCCCCACCACCGATGGAAGGTTGCGCCCCTCCGGCCTGGAAAAGGCGCCCATATGAGATAAAAATGCGCCCCTCCTGGAAGGCTCGGGTGCATCCCGTCGAATTTTTTAGACAGAGGCCTCCTCTGAAAGGAAAAGGCGCCCCCTTGGAAGGAAAGGCGCCCTTCCGGGAAGGCTCGAGTGCACCCCTCCCCATTTATTTTTTTCAGCCAGAGACGCCCCTCGGAAGGAAAAGACGCCCATCTAGATACTTTCGCAATGGCGCCTCTCCGAAGAAATGACGCCCCTTCAGACAAGTGCCTCCCCCATGACAATTCCTAGATCCGCCATTGCCACGTTTATTGGTTGTTGGTTCGTTGTGGTGATTGAGGTCATAGCTTCGTGTTCTGAAAATAATTGACAGCCTTCTGCGGTTAATGCGGAAGTAAAAGTGGTATCTTTAATCTCGTTCCAATATCTTTTGCCACATTTCTGATAAATTCCGTCTGTTATTGGCTGTGCTGGATACCTACATTACATGAATTACTGAGCATTACAAATAGTATGTCAATTTCGACACCCCTTGTAGGCATGTGACGATGTAATGTACGACGACGAAAGTATGACGACGGAAATGTGTACCGTGCTACGCTGAGCAAGCCTTCCGATGACTCACCTGGAAATATGTTTTTTGTGTTATGTTTATTCTTATTGCCACAGCCACTGCACTCTTTGTCCCATCAAGAGCAAGAAACTAGATTGGTCGGTATCACCCATACTCCATTTGCTGCGCTCTCTTTCCTGTAGTCCACTTAGCAATATTTTAATTCACTATTGTTTGGGGCTGAGATCCATCTGATGATTCTGGGAATGGTTAGATTTTTATTTTTCCTCTAGAATTCAGGGATATTCTAATTCCCTAGTGCTTGGGGCTGAGACCATCTGATACTTCTGGAAATAGTTATATTTCTATTTTTCATCGTTTATAGCTCAGCATCGTTAGTGGCTAGCTCGACTGTTGACCTGCACTGGAGTTCGCACATCCTGCATATGGCGTAGCCATAGCTGGAGATCCCGGGTGCCTCGGTGAGGGGGTTCTAGACCCCTTGGCTTGGTATTTTGGTGGTTAATTTGTAATTTTCCTTATTCAATCTGAAATATGTCTTGAAAATAAGGACTTTGAACCACCTGGCTTCGTGAGAGATCTCCAGGCCTGGGCATAGCCTTCGTTACGCGGTGGGGTTTGAGTTGCGTTCCTCACTGTAGCCCTTCCGTCTGGTAAGCAATTGCGGTTCTTAAAGAGCACTGGGGCACAACCATATTCATCTAGACGCAAGGGATGTCATTGTGTTAAAGCCATTACCACCAGCATGCCCCTCCACACGTAGTGTATATTTGAGTGTGTGCAGGGGTCAAGCTGGCGTGCTTATCGTTGCGCAATAGGGAAATGGGTTCTTCGCGTGTCTCTGCCGCACTCTTCGGCACACAGTGAGCGGCGCATTTAGTTTCCTACCATGATGTATCCCCTGGTAGGCGATCGGCATGGGCGTAGGAATCTGAGGGGGCAGAGGGATGGCGTCCATCCTCCCGAACTTTGGGGCAGTTCCTGCGCCACTAGCGATGGGGTGTCTGTTTGTGTGCGTGGCTGCTGTATCTGCTGGCACACCGGGTGTCTGGATTTGTGCGTTACGACCGTGTCTGCCGACCAATTGCGGGTGTCTGGGTTTGTGCGTGATGACACAGAACGTGTCTGCTGGCCTACTGCGGGTGTCCGGGTTTGTACGTGATGACACAGAACGTGTCTGCTGGCCTACTGCGGGTGTCCGGGTTTGTACGTGACTGTCGTATCTGCTGGCCCACTGCCGTTGTCCGGGTTTGTGCGTGACTGCCGTATCTGCTGGCCCACTGCGGGTGTCCGGGTTTGTGCGTGACTGTCGTATCTGCTGGCCCACTGCCGTTGTCCGGGTTTATGCGTGACTGCCGTATCTGCTGGCCCACTGCCGTTGTCCGGGTTTGTGCGTGACTGCCGTATCTGCTGGCCCACTGCGGGTGTCCGGGTTTGTGCGTGACTGCCGTATCTGCTGGCCCACTGCCGTTGTCCGGGTTTGTGCGTGACTGCCGTATCTGCTGGCCCACTGCGGGTGTCCGGGTTTGTGCGTGACTGCCGTATCTGCTGGCCCACTGCCGTTGTCCGGGTTTGTGCGTGACTGCCGTATCTGCTGGCCCACTGCGGGTGTCCGGGTTTGTGCGTGACTGCCGTATCTGCTGGCCCACTGCCGTTGTCCGGGTTTGTGCGTGACTGCCGTATCTGCTGGCCCACTGCCGTTGTCCGGGTTTATGCGTGACTGCCGTATCTGCTGGCCCACTGCGGGTGTCCGGGTTTATGCGTGACTGCCGTATCTGCTGGCCCACTGCGGGTGTCCGGGTTTGTGCGTGACTGCCGTATCTGCTGGCCCACTGCGGGTGTCCGGGTTTGTGCGTGACTGCCGTATCTGCTGGCCCACTGCCGTTGTCCGGGTTTGTGCGTGACTGCCGTATCTGCTGGCCCACTGCGGGTGTCCGGGTTTATGCGTAACTGCCGTATCTGCTGGCCCACTGCGGGTGTCCGGGTTTGTGCGTGACTGCCGTATCTGCTGGCCCACTGCCGTTGTCCGGGTTTGTGCGTGACTGCCGTATCTGCTGGCCCACTGCGGGTGTCCGGGTTTGTGCGTGACTGCCGTATCTGCTGGCCCACTGCCGTTGCCCGGGTTTGTGCGTGACTGCCGTATCTGCTGGCCCACTGCGGGTGTCCGGGTTTGTGCGTGACTGCCGTATCTGCTGGCCCACTGCCGTTGTCCGGGTTTATGCGTGACTGCCGTATCTGCTGGCCCACTGCCGTTGTCCGGGTTTGTGCGTGACTGCCGTATCTGCTGGCCCACTGCCGTTGTCCGGGTTTGTGCGTGACTGCCGTATCTGCTGGCCCACTGCCGTTGTCCGGGTTTGTGCGTGACTGCCGTATCTGCTGGCCCACTGCCGTTGTCCGGGTTTGTGCGTGACTGCCGTATCTGCTGGCCCACTGCGGGTGTCCGGGTTTGTGCGTGACTGCCGTATCTGATGGCCCACTGCCGTTGTCCGGGTTTGTGCGTGACTGTCGTATCTGCTGGCCCACTGCCGTTGTCCGGGTTTGTGCGTGACTGCCGTATCTGCTGGCCCACTGCGGGTGTCCGGGTTTGTGCGTGACTGCCGTATCTGCTGGCCCACTGCCGTTGTCCGGGTTTGTGCGTGACTGCCGTATCTGCTGGCCCACTGCCGTTGTCCGGGTTTATGCGTGACTGTCGTATCTGCTGGCCCACTGCCGTTGTCCGGGTTTGTGCGTGACTGCCGTATCTGCTGGCCCACTGCGGGTGTCCGGGTTTGTGCG
Source organism: Ashinkailepas kermadecensis (assembly GCA_034440615.1). Lineage (NCBI taxonomy): Eukaryota > Metazoa > Arthropoda > Thecostraca > Neolepadidae > Ashinkailepas > Ashinkailepas kermadecensis. Next base: position 30,891 of record JAOTOM010004653.1, on the reverse strand, counting down.
TGACTGCCGTATCTGCTGGCCCACTGCCGTTGTCCGGGTTTATGCGTGACTGCCGTATCTGCTGGCCCACTGCCGTTGTCCGGGTTTGTGCGTGACTGCCGTATCTGCTGGCCCACTGCGGGTGTCCGGGTTTGTGCGTGACTGCCGTATCTGCTGGCCCACTGCCGTTGTCCGGGTTTGTGCGTGACTGCCGTATCTGCTGGCCCACTGCCGTTGTCCGGGTTTGTGCGTGACTGCCGTATCTGCTGGCCCACTGCGGGTGTCCGGGTTTGTGCGTGACTGCCGTATCTGCTGGCCCACTGCCGTTGTCCGGGTTTATGCGTAACTGCCGTATCTGCTGGCCCACTGCGGGTGTCCGGGTTTGTGCGTGACTGCCGTATCTGCTGGCCCACTGCCGTTGTCCGGGTTTGTGCGTGACTGACGTATCGCTGGCCGACCGCGGGCGTCTGACGTAATCGGACCCGTCCGGCTGGTGCAGGTTACCGAGACGTCTGGTAATATGCAGCCCAACGACTTCCTTAGTTGAATTACCGTATTCCTTTTACGAATGGTTTATGTAGAGGCTGTGCAGACGCATCAGTGTTTCTGTTGTCCATCAGCTCCCGCTCCGATAACTCGGCAATTAGAGCGTCGGCCCGCCCTAGTTCGGGCAGTGCTGACAGGGCAGGATTTGACTCATCTCGCTGGAATTTCAGCCCTGTCTGAGAGGATTAGCTGGTAATGGTGCCGGTTAGGTCGAGATCGCTACAATGGGACGACAGGCGGAACATTGACATCGCCGAGCGGATTGGTGTTGCGATTGATGGGAATAATCTTACTTTGCTGACGAGCCGACAGACTTAATAGCTACTTTAGTAGGTATGGGTATATCACTAATACGTAATATCGCACGTAATATGCGATTGCAAATCTATAATATCATATTGCGTGTCATCAGGTTCGTAGTGACTTACCAGGTTATGGTCCTGTTTTCGTTTTGATCGGTGTTCAAAGTCACCATCGTTTCAAGGTGGACTAACAACGGGGGTAACAGTGACAAGCTCCATAAGTTCGCTGTGACAGCCGGAGCTTGTAAACGTTTACAGAAAGGCTAAGGCAAAGCCTAAAAACTCCCAAGAAGACTGTGCTTGTCTTGTAGACGAACTGGGTGTTATCAAAGTACCGACCCAAATCGTTTATCGGATTATAAATATGTATGACTTCCCGTCTTCTTTTTGTCTGAAACCCAAACATTTTGTGCCAGTGTGTAGTGAGTCAATAATTTAGTCGGTGTGTGACAGTTGTAGTACGATCTGAAGGAAGGAATTTCAGAAGCTGGCCGCATCTAGCCGTTTAGTTACCGAGGCGCTCCAGCCGTGGGCTTTGACGGCCTGCTGATCTCGACATCAACACATCTATGTTCGAGCACGTGGCTTGCAGAATATAAGTACTAGTAGGCACTGATACCTATTTGGTGCCTGTGAAGTATTGGCAATTGTTTAGGTTATTAAAAAAAAGGCTGTTCTGTTCAAGCATTAGTCATGCACATCAACCGGTCTTGAGTTGCGTGTAAGCCCATCCTTTTTTGACGTATGTCCACAGTGACGTACTGGCAGTTGGCCTGTGTACACGTGTACAGCACATTGGTCGGCGTGTAGCGCATCTCGCCACCGCTGCGGCACGCAGGCGGTCGTCACGCAGCACCCGCTGTTGCAGGTCGGTTCCGGAGGACATCGCGATGGGGGAGGTGGCGCGGCGTGACAGCGGCAGCGCCGGCGGTCACGAGGACGGCTCCCAGCCAACAGACTCGCGGGTGAAGCTCAAGAAGGAGCTGGGCCTGCTGGAGGGTGTGGCCGTCATCCTCGGCATCATCATCGGCTCCGGTCAGTGCCGGGGACGTGCGTGAATAGGCGGCGTAGCTTTAAGTTTTCACCAAGCAGGTGGTGAGAGTATATCCACTCATTTCGTGAATGTGTGGGAAGCTCCAGAACGACACTATTCAAGGAATGTTTTTGTTAGTATAATAGAATGATGCAATACGGGTTATTCTGCTTGCATAGCCTAAGACGCAACCAAACCAAGAACGCAACCCCAGGGGTGGATCCAGAATGGCCGGTTGGGGGAGGGGCAATTTCGAGAGAAAAAATATCGGATTTCGACAAACTTCAGACTTGGACAGGTTACACATGTCGGTTCTTCTTAAACATTATTTATCTCGTAAAATGTTTTTGGATTTCGAGAGCATGCCATTTTAGTGCAAAAGTTCGACAAAAATCGGCCTCGGGGGGGCATGACCCTGTGGCTGCCTTCGGTGGCGGAACCAAGAGTTGGTCAAGGGAATGTTGATGTCTCTTGTACTTTAGGGCCACTATTTTTTTTCCCTGTTGTTGACGGGGGAGGGCGCTCTGCAAATTTCTGAGCTGTATTGCTGGTAGCGTCGTACCATAGCTCGTGTTAGTCTTCGTGGGTTTCGTGGCGACGCGATAGTTTGCAGTGCATATTTTTTGTGAATCCAAACCGCTTGCGGAGGGTTCATCGTGTTAATAACGTGATACCAGTGGCGAAGCGAGAACTTGACCGAGGGGGGCATCCAAAGTTTCGGTGGCTTATGGACTTTAGTGCCCCTTCTCTCGCCCTGAGAAGGGGGACCGGGGAAGGGGACCAGGTTTGATATCTGAGTCTGAGTCTAAGTCATTTTGTGTATTGGAGCGTGACGAACAGCAAATGTGTGATTTATTTAGTCCCTCCTCTAACAGTCCCTAGTCACCGGAAAAGATTGCGGGCCATCGGAGAGAGCCCCGAGCCGACATGAAAGACACCTGGGCCGACGGGGGTCCCAAGCCGATATGAAGGGCCCAGGACTCATCGAGGAGGCCCCGGGTTGTTGAAAGGGCTCTCGGCCTGACGGAGAGGGCTCCGGCGAGTAGAGAGGACCCTGAGCTAACGAGAGAGGATCCACGGTCGTTGGAGAGGACCCGAGCCTCTATGGAGGGCCCCTGGGCCGTCAGAGAGGTCTCAACAGATATGAAGGGTCCTCGACTGACGGAGGGGCTTGTTTGCTGATAGCTGGCGATGTTTGCTAGAAATTGTGAGGCCTGTCTCAGAGCTACAGGATTCCCCTGAAAGCTCGACACAGTGTCGAGGACTGGGAATAGCCCGTGCAAGATGGAGAGGGCTCCTGATGGATGAATAGGTCCCCTGAGAGCCAGAGAGGACTGAACTTGGATGTTCCTGAGCTTTGGGATGGACACGAGGGATCGAGACCCTCTAAGAGCTAAGAGAGTCCTTGATAATTGGCGATGTGTGCGAGGAATACTGAGAGCCAGCCTCAGAGGTAGGATGTCCTTCAGAGCCATAAATGCCGTCAATGACTGGGAAGGTCATCCACCGCCGCCTCAGCAGCGGCGGCCGCTCCGGTGGCTACGGCCGCCCCGACGGCCACAGCCGTCCTGGTGGTGACGACCGCCCAAGCGGCCACAGCTGTCCCATCGCCTGGCTACAGCTGCTTCAGCAGCTACGGTCGCTCGAGCAATGGCGAAACAAAGCCCAGCGATAGCTGTGATGACGGTCGCTCCAGCGATACCAGTTGCTTCGCCTTGGACCCTTGTAACACCGGTTAAGCAAGAAGAAAGACAAAATAACTTGCGGGATGCTATGTGTTCGGCATAGCTGGTCAGGCTTGTTGCTAGTCCTTCCTCTGTCCCCAAATCTTGCATTTATTTTCTTCACTAGTATTCATGCCTCATTTTGGGAAAGTATGACGGTGTTGAAATGGCGCAACAATATGGGCCCAACCAGAAGTGCAGCCAGTGGGGGTGGGGGGAGGGGGCACGGGGTCCCCCCCTTAGCAACCAAAAATATACTAGATCAAACAAGAAGTTTTGAGATTTTCACCACGCAGAACCCTACGTTATTGGCGCGCGAAGAGCGCCGAAAGCTTTCTCTATTTCGTTTTTTTTCTTTTGGTCAGGCCCCCATTGGAAAATCTACATACTACATACATATATACATACATACGTACATACATACATACATACATACATACATACATACATAGATATATATATATATATAATATATATATATATATATATATATATATATATATATATATATATATATATATATATATATATATATATATATATATATGTATGTATGTATGTATGTATGTATGTATGTATGTATGTATGTATGTATGTATGTATGTATGTATGTATGTATGTATGTATGTATGTATGTATGTATGTATGTATGTATGTATGTATGTATGTATGTATGTATGTATGTGTATATATATATATGTATATATATATATATATATATATATATATATATATATATATATATATATATATATATATATATATATATATGTATATATATATATATAAAACAGAAAACGACTTCGGCGCGCGCCGAAATCTTTTCTTAAAATAAGTCCTGTCCCCGTAGCAACATACAAGTGGGTTCTGGTGGTACACAATGGTGTAAACAGCAGGTATACTATGATGTCTTCGGGTCCTGGGGACGTCTGGAGAAAGAATGAATGTTTTGTGATAACAAAATTGCCCGTGTTGTAAAATTTCCGCAAATACTGAAATTCCTTACGTTGACGACAAATATTTACGTTGATGGTTCTTCAATATTCTTGTGGAGGTTGAATTACGTGATATACTTTGTCGGGATGTCTAGAAATATCGTATTATCTGAAGAAAAAATAGCCCGGAACTTCAAAGAATAACATTTCCTGACAAACGAAATGAATTCCAGCCGTTATTCTCTAGATAACCCCTAGAGAATAATAGTATCGCTGTGTTGCATTTGGGAGGGCACATGCCACCCCCCTCCCAATGTTGGTTTTGCCTTCCCAATAATTTCAACCTTCACCACCAGACCATATATGGTATCCCCCAATCCACTTGGACCCTCCCATTGCCTTCATGTATTGTGCGTTCCCAATAATTCTCAGAAATCTACACATGAATCCAGCTCTGGGAAACAAACCTCGCATCTAATGTTGTGCTGTCCTGGAATAGCAGTGACCAGATGCTCTGCTCCACACGACACCCCATTGGGGTTAATTATCACATGTTTGCCACAGTGACCACAAATTGTGCATGGTGGAGCACCTAGCATGAAAGGTGGCCACACGTGAATAATGCCTTCATGCTGATGTCTCGGTTCGTTGTCCCCCGAATGTGCGGCACCCGCGGCCTGTCCAGGGAGTACCTGTTTTGTGGCAACTCTTGTGAATCGCGTTGGCTTTACGTGGGCAGAGTTGTTTCGTGTCAACATAGCTGAAGCCGGGCCATGCCGAAGAAATGCTGTGCACGGGCTCTGAGAACGTTATCGTGCGCGAACTCAGGGCAGCCCCGCCATTCAGTTTGTAGAAGGTTTGGGAATATTAGCATAACTCATGCTGCTCCTTTGCAATGCAGCAACCTGTCGAGGCGTGTTTTATCTCTGTGCTGTTCTGTTTGGCTTTGTATATGATATAAAGTGGGCGGCAGAGGCGCAGCCAGGGTGGGGGAGGGGGTGGGGGCGCCCCACTCCCCTCAGCAACCAAAAATGCACCAGATGAAAGACGAACGAAATTTTTAGATTTTCACCACTCAAAACTAAAACTTTTCGAATCACTTCGCGCGCCAAGTCGTTTTCTGTTTCATGCCATTTTGTTGGTCAGGTCCTCTTAGATAATCCTGGTTGCACCACTGGTGGGTGACCTTTCAACTATGCATCACGTGCTGGTTTGTAACCGTCACCCGGGTGTCACTGACAAAGATGCAGTGTTGGTCCCAGCCATATAAGCAGTGTTGTAGATAACCTTCGCTGTGTGGCTGCCTCTGGAAACCATATCATTTGTGACCACTGGAAGACAAATGTTTTAATTTATTGTAATTCGCATGAATAGTTATATTCCTGGGATTTGCGGTCAATTTGTTCGGGGCTGTTCTGAGTCGTACATAAGTCGACTGGTTTTGTCTCGGTTGTACGACTTTTGTACCTCAATGTTTGCCTTCTTAAACGTGCTGTGATCTGTCCTGCTTCCATATATGCACGAATACAAATACATATAATTGCCTTCGTGCGCAAACTCCCATACTTGTAAATATGATGGAGATGTATCTATCTATATCATGTAATCATGCTACCATGGGGGATCATCACCACCAATATTCACGGATATATTTATTTCTGGTTTGGAGGCAGGGAATTATGAGCGGGCAACATGGATGAGTGTTGCAGTCTCCCTGCACGCGCAGGGGCACAGCAAGTATGATGAGTACGCTGAGCGGGCTTGATCAGTCGGCATCGTCACACCATTCTAGAGTTCCTCGGATTTCGGCCATTTATTTTCGTGGCGAGGCTTTTTCGTCATTTTTTTTTAAAGTTGCATTTCGAGAAGTTCTGCAAAGGGCTGTTTCACGCATTTTTTTTCTTCTTAAATTAAGTAGTTTTTTAACATCAATTAGGGTGGTGTAGTGGTACCCTCTGCGTATTACAATTTTATCGGTGTGACTTACCCATTTTACTTCTTATCCTTGACAATTGTATCCGTTTTTGCTCTTTTCACTTGTCTCCCTTTGAATTTATCCAGTTTAAATTCTGTCCATTTGACTTTTCATCCGTTTTACACTGTATTGTCCTCGACTTTTTCCCCTTGACCTTTGTCCGTCTTTGCCCGTTTGACTTGTCCTTTTCGCTTTTGCCCATTTCAATTTTATATCGTTTGATGTTTATCCCTTGTGCACTATTTGCCATTTGACGTGCTACGATTTGGTTCCTGTCCTGTGGCTTTTTATTGTGATGTTTTTTCGAACATCTTATGAGCTGCACAGTCAAGCATGGAATACAAAACAGGATGAGCAATTTTTAGTTCCTGCCGGTGTTTTCGCGGACGTACTCTTGCCGATCGCTGAAGCATACAGCTGAGTAACTAGCTACCGTCTTCACGTATGTGTGCGATATTCCTCTGACTAGGCTTGACTGTGTTCGGCAGGTATCTTCATCTCTCCGAAGGGCGTGCTGGCCGAATCCCAGTCGGTGGGCATGTCGCTGGTGGTGTGGATTTTGTGCGGCATCCTCTCCATGATCGGCGCGCTCTGCTACGCCGAACTCGGTACCACCATCCCCAAGTCCGGCGGCGACTACGCCTACATCCTGGAGGCGTTCGGGCCGCTGCCCGCCTTCCTGTTCCTCTGGGATGCCAACCTCATCTTTGTGTGAGTATTGTGGGGCGACTGCCTCGTAGAAACATAAAACCCTAAAGGAAACACCCCTGAAGGGTTTCAGGGTCTGTTGCAATCATTTCAGGGGTAAAGCACCCCTGAAAATGTATGCAATTTTTCACTCTGTTGCTGATCATCCAATTGACTGACATCGGCCTGTGTCTGCTGTCTAGTACTGAAGTGGAAGAGCGGGTATACACCCACTGCTCTGACTACCATGGCAAGCGGCCAAGCTAATTAAGCACAGCGACAATTAAGGCCATTGCAGTTGTGCACTATTTGGTGCTTTTTGTAGTATTCAAGTTTGGGTTTCACCATTTGAAAATGGGTTTTCAAGTTTCGCCATTTGGAAGTTTTCCAATTCGAATGCCTTTCAGTGCATTGGAATATCCAGTTGCGGTTTCTAATTGAGTGGACAATGTTCAGCTTCGGTCTGACGAGCCATCACCCGACTCGGGCGCGCTGCGTGGCCTATGAGTCACCGGGTCGGGCCGAGCCACGTGACGCCTCGTGACCACCAGTCGTCCTGTCCGCACTGCCGCCCCGAGAGCTGTGTTGTTGCGGACCACGTGTGTGCAGTGGCACGCTCAGTCGCTCAGCGCTCCGCCGGCATGGTACGCTTGGTCTCGATGGTCAGGAGTGGTTCACATGGGCGCAGGGGTCCATGTGACTCTCCCGTGGGAGAGGGGGGGACCATTGCCCGATGTGTGCACGGGTCATTGTCCGGAGTATGAACTGGGTCATTGGTCAGAGCGTGAACGAGGTCATTGTCTATATTGTATGTTAATATTCTCGACAGGAGCCATTGGCTTCAGAACATCCGCTATAGTCATTTTCACCGTTCTGGAATTATGCTCCAGTATACCCTTGCTATGGCTTGTCACTAGGAACGTAGGCTGTTTCGCTTCGCAGCAATCGTTGGCGGGGAATACTGCACCGACCCACAGTTAGGCGTTGTGCGACAGTCTACCAGGCTTACAACGGGCCAGTGTCCAAGGACAGGGTGCATGCCTCAGTCGGACAAACAACACTGGCAGTGCAGTGAGCAGGCTACCGCTGGACTCCTGTCGACAGGAACCAAAGTTATTGGGCGTACGTCTTATGTTGTATGGTATATATTATTGTATTATTGTATGTATTGTGCCATGCGTGGCGAGCGATATTTTCAGATTTCTGCGCAGCTTAAATATTTCTTTCAGCGGATGCCATCCAACTTATTTTACAACTCGACCATTAGTTTATATGGCTTGACCACGAAATGCAGCCGGCCCAGCTGTCATTCTTTTTGTGAAACCACTTAATTACTTGAAGATTGAGCAGCATTTACTGCCATATTTTGTATGTTGGATTGCAGAGTGGGAAGCATAAATAACGCCCCATGAGGCCAGTGGAAAACACTTTCCAGGACCAAGGTAGTCTGGTGAGTAACCAACTTACTTTCAGGAGTTGTCTAATCTGTGACTTGTCATTACAGTTTAGATAATTTTTTTTAGTGCTGGAAGAAGTGCAGGAGAAAAGACATCCCCACTATTTTTGAAAAATGCCATGTCATGCCAACAAGGTGTTGCGTGAAAAAAGAATTCAGCAAACCCTTCAGATGTCCAATAACCTCTCTGGGGAGTGAGGCGGCCCAGGGGAAGTGACGTCACGAGTCCCGTGACGTGATTTGGAACCGATGGGACCCTGCGACCACAGCACGGTGATTTCGATGGTTCAATGGTGCTGATCGTTTCAGACCCACCACCAACGCCATCATGGGCCTGACGTTCGGCAACTACGTACTGCAGCCGTTCTTCCCCAACTGCGACGTCAACTCGACGGCGGTCCGGCTGCTCGCTGCTGCTGCTATCTGTGAGTGAGCGCATGAAGCTAGACCACTGCTTTTTTGGATACCTTGGTGTTTGTCGATGTGGACTTAGTGGAGTCATGATAGTCCTTGGTCAGATGAAAAGATTCTCGTTCCTATCTGTTTCTCTAAACGTATCGATTTCATGAACCTCTCCATCACTATGTTTCCTGGTACAAAATAGAGAGCCTCGTCTTGGAATTTGATATGGTTTGTTGATGCGACTTTTCGTCGCGTATGAAGTCTGGTATATAGTTATTTCCGAACTTGAATACCATGCGATTTGTCTAACGTGAAGTAAATGACAAGATTTTATGCTGATTTTAAGAACTGAGAAAACCTACGGTTCTCAGTTTCTGAACAATTTTCGCCCTACCCTGTGATCTGTTTTGCTGTGGTTTGATTCCACCTATTTCGGTGACCTGGTCACGTGGTTTGCCTGAACCTGACCGGTGGGCTATATGGAGGCTGGCCATATTTATCGGCTGGCGGGAGTGGAGTGTGCGTCACAGGTAACCTAAATGAACCGTTGTCGCTGCTATTTCAGGCGTGCTGACCTTCGTCAACTGCTACAATGTCAAGGTGACGACTCGGCTCCAGAACGTGTTCATGGTGACCAAGATCACTGCCCTGGTGATGGTCATCGTCGTCGGCCTGGTCGTCATCGGCACGGGTGAGCGACAACACACAGACGCTCGCGGTGCAGACCCCCATGCAACCATCACTCTGGAGACGTGTCGGTGAAATTTCGACATGTTCGAAGGTACTTTTCATTCAGCCATACCGTAGCAAACGGTATTGATGGAGGAGTATCGCAAAGCAGAAGAAATAAACCGATTATGCAAGCCAAAAGTCTAATAATAATCCTGTTTGATCTGCACACTTTTGACGAAGCCTGGGCTGTGACATCTTATCTTTGAGTGTTCATTAGGGATGCAATTGGTTTAAGTGTGTCATTTTGGCGAATTGGGGTACTAGTTTCCTGTCTAGTACCCGGGTGCGGACATCCCTTGTGAAACCTGGAGTACGGGTCCCCCGTCTGGTACCCGGGTGCGGACATCCCTTGTGAAACCTGGAGTACGGGTCCCCCGTCTGGTACCCGAGGTATGGGTCCCCCGTCTAGTACCCGAGGTACGCGTCTCCCGTCTGACACCTCAATGCTCTTACCTGGTCCTGGCCGCTGACTAAGCCGCCGTCCTACCCCAGGGGTGTCGTTTTGTATACGTTTTGGGTGGCTCAGGCCACTCTAACTTTATTTTGAGCCACCCCAACAAGGATTTAATCCATCCCAATGGTTTTTAAGAAGATAAAATATAATAACTACTAAAGGAAGAGTGTACGTTGCAAGTATGTCTAGAGACCATTAACAGTCCTTTTTTGCTTACGCGCCCACTGTACAGTGTACATGTATCTGGATCCCCTTGGTTATTAACCCTTTAACTGTTGTTTTGCTATCATTACTTGGCTGGTACATCCGCCACCATTACGACGGCGATTTCCAGTGGCGGTTAGACCCAATCCAAAAATCATTGTTGAATTGTCTCAGCCAGATATGAGCAGCTAACTCATCTTATCACACCATTCAGTTGTGCCACAATTAGCGACTCTGTGGAGCAATATTGACGATCATGCTTGCGTGCTTGTGTGCGCGCTTGATTTTGTAAATAGTATAGCTCGACCAAAATAATGGAAGGCTATCATTGTTTGGTATTCCAAGTTCGAAAATCCTGTTCACCAACAGTGGTCAAGTTAAGATATATTTGTGAATGGCAAACACATCTCTATATGGCCCAGTTAATATTTGTCCAACTGACATACTTACATTTATTTAATACAACGAAGAATGGCTCTTAGATGCTCCTGGGTTTTAGACATTGCGTGTAAAGAAAGCATACGACCTTCAATATACCAGGAGGTGCTGAGTTGACATCAAAAGTAACGTTAAGGATTATACTTTATTAGGTACTCAACGTTTCGGCCAGGGGCCATCGTCAGGAGTGATATAAAAATGTCAAGTTAAGCAATTGAAAAAAAAACCACGCGAGAAAAAAGCGTGCAAAGACACGTGGAATGCAGAAAAGCCTCCTCAGTGGTGCAGACACTTAAAGAAACTCCAAACCAGAAACAAACTAGGTCAAGATAGAATCCTCTGAGGAAGCCCGAGCCGATGGTCCACATACATATCGATACATACAATCACGCACATATATAGACATAGATCCAATATAACGCGTAATACATAGAATATAATTTATGTTTATGTAATTTAAGTGATATACCAAGACGTCGTTTGCGTGTTTAGTTGCGGCCGTAGATTACGTATGTGTAGAGATTCGAGGACCTTTAGATCAGCGTTGTCCCTGGCTGTTGCTAGAATTTCTACTTTGAAGTTTGTGTTAGTGTCGCTGTGTTCCATGTTATAATGTTTGTCGATCATGTGTTCGCCTAAAGGTGTGTATGCTCTTCGAAGTCTGGCATCTCCCAAGTGCTCATTGTACCTATCCCTGATACTACGTTTGGTTTCACCGACATAAAATATTCCAAGACAGCGGTTGCACGTTATTTTATAAACTACGTTTTTTCGCGTGCATCTACCTTTGAGCCCGTTGATGCAGGTGTGGCACGTTCTTCTACCAGCAGGGCATGGCGGAATTTCCAGGGCTGAGCGGACCAGGTAAGATTTCAGCGTAGGTCCGCTAGTCCAGGCTACCCTCACATGGTTTAGATGAGACGAACGGATGGCTGCGTTTACCTGTCGACATAGTTGGTCATCGACAAATGGAAGTCTCATGTAAACATAGTTGGGATTACTACCCGCTCGATGCCGACGTTGCCCACTTATCCTACTCCTGTTGTGAGGGTGAACAGCACGAGCGGCGGAGTGTACCCGATGTGCTGGGTATCCGTTTTCCAGGAAAAGAGTTGTCATCTTCGCAAGGCTCCGCTCGCATGAAATAGTATCGGAGGAGACTCGTGCTGCTCTCCTCATTTGGGATGTTAAAACGGCCTTTTTAGTAGCCATCGGGTGGGCCGAATCATAGTGCAAGATGATGGGGGCTGCCATAGGTTTAAAGTACAGTTCGGTGTTGTAGCTCCCATCAGCCTGAACTACAAACAACGTATCAAGGAAAGGAATCGAACTGCTATGACCAGTGTGTTCTAAGGTGAACTTGATGCTGTAGTGTTGTTGGTTAATTTCTGCAAAGAAGTCGAGCAGAGAGGCCCGTTGATGAGACGTCCGATACTAATGGACTGTGTGAAATTACTAACACATATTTTCAGCAATAACCTCATACGTTTCGGTAACTCAATGTACAAGCAAACAAAAGGAGTGGCTATGGGTAACCGATGTGCACCTCCTTTAGCGATTGCTTTTATGCACCGCCTTGAGTCGATCTTCTTAGCTTCGTATGATTTGAAACCAGCTCTCTACATGAGGTATATAGACGATATTTTTGGTGTTTGGACACATGGCTTGGCCTCTCTGCTCGACTTCTTTGCAGAAATTAACCAACAACACTACAGCATCAAGTTCACCTTAGAACACACTGGTCATAGCAGTTCGATTCCTTTCCTTGATACGTTGTTTGTAGTTCAGGCTGATGGGAGCTACAACACCGAACTGTACTTTAAACCTATGGCAGCCCCCATCATCTTGCACTATGATTCGGCCCACCCGATGGCTACTAAAAAGGCCGTTTTAACATCCCAAATGAGGAGAGCAGCACGAGTCTCCTCCGATACTATTTCATGCGAGCGGAGCCTTGCGAAGATGACAACTCTTTTCCTGGAAAACGGATACCCAGCACATCGGGTACACTCCGCCGCTCGTGCTGTTCACCCTCACAACAGGAGTAGGATAAGTGGGCAACGTCGGCATCGAGCGGGTAGTAATCCCAACTATGTTTACATGAGACTTCCATTTGTCGATGACCAACTATGTCGACAGGTAAACGCAGCCATCCGTTCGTCTCATCTAAACCATGTGAGGGTAGCCTGGACTAGCGGACCTACGCTGAAATCTTACCTGGTCCGCTCAGCCCTGGAAATTCCGCCATGCCCTGCTGGTAGAAGAACGTGCCACACCTGCATCAACGTGCTCAAAGGTAGATGCACGCGAAAAAACGTAGTTTATAAAATAACGTGCAACCGCTGTCTTGGAATATTTTATGTCGGTGAAACCAAACGTAGTATCAGGGATAGGTACAATGAGCACTTGGGAGATGCCAGACTTCGAAGAGCATACACACCTTTAGGCGAACACATGATCGACAAACATTATAACATGGAACACAGCGACACTAACACAAACTTCAAAGTAGAAATTCTAGCAACAGCCAGGGACAACGCTGATCTAAAGGTCCTCGAATCTCTACACATACGTAATCTACGGCCGCAACTAAACACGCAAACGACGTCTTGGTATATCACTTAAATTACATAAACATAAGTTATATTCTATGTATTACGCGTTATATTGGATCTATGTCTATATATGTGCGTGATTGTATGTATCGATATGTATGTGGACCATCGGCTCGGGCTTCCTCAGAGGATTCTATCTTGACCTAGTTTGTTTCTGGTTTGGAGTTTCTTTAAGTGTCTGCACCACTGAGGAGGCTTTTCTGCATTCCACGTGTCTTTGCACGCTTTTTTCTCGCGTGGTTTTTTTTCAATTGCTTAACTTGACATTTTTATATCACTCCTGACGATGGCCCCTGGCCGAAACGTTGAGTACCTAATAAAGTATAATCCTTAACGTTACTTTTGATGTCAACTCAGCACCTCCTGGTATATTGAAGGTCGTATGCTTTCTTTACACGCAATACTTACATTTAGTTATATCGCTAGCCATAATGAGTAAAATTAATGGAGTGTCGCAAAACACGTGGCTCATGTTATATATCGCAATTGGTAAATGCAAACATCACTGTTGATACGATGCATCTGCCTTTGACGACTTGAAACTAGCAACCCTCGCTCGTCATGAGCCAGAAGTTCGTTCGTCTTCTGGTTACGTATGGGACGTAAGTAGGGACCGTATAAAGTCGGAGAGTTTTCCTCGACTGTGTCAGACGATTCACACAGGAAAATGACTGTGGAACGCGTTCCCCACATACCGCACGGTGGTGCCGCCGTTGAATTTAGCGAGGAGGTGGTGTAGTCAAAGTTCAACCAACAAGCTCAGATTATCATATGCGGAAGAAGCATGCCCAACAAGCTCAGATTATGTATGCGGAAGAAGCATGCTGGGCAATGCTAAATAAAGAACAGGATCTTTTTGTTAGTGCAGCCCTGTTGCTACCGTTATACCATGCATATTTTTGGTTCTCAGTATCTGCCGCGGTCAAGTAATGCGCCATATATACGATGAAGACATATCTCCCGTGTTCATGTGATCAGTACTATACTCCAGGAGTAGTAATATACTCCAGTACTATACTCCAGGACATACTCCAGCTTTCCGTCCACATTCATCGCACCATATACCTTTGAACATTTGAGCCATCTCAATCAATTTCATGAAACGACACCCCTGTCCTGTCCAAAAGTCGTTTGATCTCATTTTGAGATCACGAGGCTTCAGGGATCATCCGTGCGTCACATTAAGCAGATGTACCGAAACAAAACTTTATCTCGTCTAGGAAAAGGCATTGGCAAAATATTCGGCGATTGCATGTGGAGAACGAGATATTGTATGGAATGTCTATCGTCGGGAATAGTGAGGCATCCCCAAAACGAACAGGAATATGCTGCCTAGGATAAACAATGCATCACCAACGGTCGTATGGAATAAACGCTGCGCGATCAAAGGTTGTGCATGGCAGGTATTTCTTAAATAGAGATCGTACGATAGGTAGTCCGTTAGGCGTCAAACGCAATGTTAATGCGGACATCAAGGGGATCTCCAGTAAAGAAAGAAAGCAGGTAGGTTCCTGATGCCATTCAAGAACTCTGAAACATCCGCCCGCGACAAGTGCGCCCGGATGCTCACTAGTGTGCGCGCGAAGAATATAGTTACAACTTATCAGACTCTTTGTCCATAAAATATGATGCGAAGTGCATTTAATAAACTTAGCTTGCCTTCAGACGTCAATTTCAGTGTCATTTACAATGATATATTGTGGATATTGTTACTTTGCGTATTGCCTTCTTGAACTATTTTCCACCATAGACGGCCGACGGCCGGCCGCCGGCGGCCCTCAGCCCGTCCAAGACCGCCCGCCGCCATTCATAATATGGTGGGACGCTGACCATTCCCTGAATGTTAATGGGCCCCAACACCAAAGTTACAGACAGATTTTCAGATTTGAAACGATAGGCGATGTGCCTGGCATGAGTTCCGCCACAATTGCAGTTGAGGCTGACAGGTTTCCTCGATATTGTTTAAGAATATTACGCTTATGGGCGTTGAATGGAAAGAATGCATCTACAACCGTGAATATCTCCTACACCATTTTGGCGTGGCAGAACCGATGTTGCTTAGTGTTGTTGAAGGGTGGAACTTTACTTTTTGTCATGCCACCGCTCGGCGGCCCTCTGGATCCTCAGGGCAGCAACCGTCGGCGCTTGACGTGCATTGAGCCATGACAGAACCTCAATAATGTCGGAATGCTTCATGTCAAAAGGTTAAAAATGACAGGGTCAGATATCTATAAAAGTAGTGTATGGCATCAGAAGGCAGCTGATTTTATGCCGGTTTATTTTGGACCATTGGAAATTAATTCGCTAATGTAGAACATCTGATATACACATAAAAGGAATACCATGTCATAATTCGAGACAAAAATCCGGGAGTTGAGTGCAAAAGTGACAGGGTTAGATATCTATAAACGTAGTCGAGTATGGCATCAGAAGCCAGCTGATTTTATGTCGCTTTATTTGAGACCATGGGAAATTAATTCTCTAATGCAGAACATCTGATATACAATTTAAAGGAATACAATGTGATAAATCGAAACAAATCCTGGAATTTAGTGAAAAAAGGACAGGGTTAGATATGTATAAAGGTAGTGGAGTATGGCATCAGAAGGCAGCTGATTTTACGTCGGTTTATTTGAGACCATTGGAAATTAATTCGGTAATGTAGGACATCTGATATACAATTTAAAGGAATACAATGTGATAATTTGGGACACAAGTTCCGGAATTGAGTGCAAAAGTGACAGGGTTAAATCTTCATGGAAGTTATTCAAGATGATATAAAAAATGTAGCACGTTCAATTTTCCTTTAGTTAAGAACATTGGAAGTTGTCAGCACATCACACAGAAGATGTATGGCGCGGTTTTATCACAAGATGTTGAGTGGCCAATTGCTCCCATTTCATTTTAAGGGCAGTGACAGGGTGAAATGATTTGATAATAAAACAAACTACACATCATAAGAGAGCTTGTTTTGTTTCAGTGTTGTTCAAATTTGACCATTGGAAATTACTTGCACCTTCTCTAGAAACCAGAATATAGCATTAATCAGATCAAGCCCACTCTGGTGGTGTTCCTTCACAAACCCACCACCAGAGCGGCGCCACCGGTATTATATCCGCTCATGACGCCTAACGCTCTGGGTCTCGGTAATTAATGACTGTGTCGTGATCGAGATAGATGGCTAGCCTTCGCCGGACCGAGAAGGGGTGGGGTGGTAGCGACTTCCCCATCGGGGTTTTTCGAAGATAGCAAAAATACAGGAGCGTCTGACTGTGCATCGTAGATTCTGAAGAATATTGACTCAAGCATTGTACATGATATAAAGACATAAAGACATAAAGACATAAAAGATCAGTGCAACTATGAGCCACAAGGGCCCTTCTTGGTTGCACTCTGTACACTGAACCAGTTGTCCACCAAATGTGTTGATCAACTCTCCCTGGAATACAGAAAAGCAAACCCCCTATTCTTATAATGATTGTCTATGCTGTTCTTAAAGATGTTCAGTGTGTTGCTACTGACAATGGTTTCTGGCAGCTGGTTCCAGTGTTCTACTACCCTGTTGGTGAAGAAGGACTGTCTTAACCTTGCCCTGCTGTGATTAACTTTAATTTTGAATTGATGACCTCTAATTGCATCATTTCTGTTAAATTCAAACAGTTCCCTGAGATAATCCTGTTCCTGACCATGAACAAATTTAAAGACCTCGATGAGATCTCCTCTCAGCCTTCTATATCTAAGTGAAAACATATTCAATTTCTTCAATCTTTCCTCATATGCCAGGATGCCCATACCATTCAGCATTTTTGTTGCCCTCTTTTGTACTCTCTCTAAAAGCCAACAATCTTTTTCATAACTAGGGGACCAAGCTTGGACACAATATTCCAGATGTGGCCTGACATATGCACAATAAAGCTTCCTGATGACTTCCTCACTTTTGTATGATACATTCCTATTTATTGCCCCAAGCATTCTTAGTGCCTTCTTCCTGGCTTCCTTGGTCTGTTCTGATGCCCCCAACTTTGTGTTAAAAATAACACCTAAGTCCTTCTCCTGCTGAGTCACAGATAGTACTTGGCCACCCATCAAGTATGGAGCCTTGATATGCTGCCTACCTACATGCATGATTTTGCACTTATCAAAATTAAATTTCATTTGCCATTTTTCGGACCACTTCACAAGCTCGTCTAAGTCTTTCTGCAACAAGACCTGCTCATTGTGCCCTGTTATTGCCCTAAAGACCTTAAAATCATCTGCAAATTTCAAAACCTTACTGCTTAGGCCACTTTCAATGTTATTCACAAACATAATGAACAATAGTGGTTCCAGTACTGACCCTTGGGGGCTCCACTAAGAACATTTTGCCATGATGATTTTGTACCATTTAGCATCACTCTCTGCTGTCTATCTGAAAGCCACAACCCTATCCATTTTAGGATGTTACCCACAATACCATGGGCCTGAAGCTGCATCATTAACCGTTTATGAGGTACCTTGTCAAAGGCCTTGCTAAAGTCAAGATATGCTATATCAACCTGATTTCCCTTATCAAATTGTTCTGTAGCAAAATTAAAAAAGTCCAAGAGATTTGTGAGACACGATCGCCCTTTTCTAAACCCATCTTGAGTATCTTGAATCACTCTGTTTCCTTCCAGAAAACTAACTATTTTATCCTTGATAATTGATTCAAGTACCTTGCAGACTAGTGATGTGAGGCTTACTGGCCTATAGTTTTCAACTTTCCTTCTTTCTCCTTTCTTGAAAATAGGAACTACATTTGCCCTTTTCCAATCGGTTGGAATTTCATTTTGTGAAACTGATCTACAAAATATTATGCTGAGTGGAATTGCCAATTCTTTTTCAGCTTCCCGCAATACCCTAGCATATATTTCATCAGGTCCTGGTGCCTTCTTTGACTTTATTTTCCTGACATAATTCAAAACAACATCACTGTCAATGAAATCAACATCATGTAACTGATCACCTGTTGCTGGGCTGTGGTTCACAGTTGGCAGATTTGTCACATCCTCCAATGTAAACACTGATTTAAACTGCTTGCTCAATTCCTCAACCATCTCACTATCCTCACTCAATATAATCCCATTTACTTACAGTGGACCAATTGTGCTTGAAACTTGACTTAGCTTGTAGAAACTAAAGAACTTTTTACTGTCCCCATTACAGTTCCTAGCCAAATCCAATTCTTTTGCTCGCTTTGCTGCTCTGGTTTTCTGTTTCACAGCGTCTCTAGCTTTTTGATACAACCTTAGATTTACTATATTTGAAGCTTCCTTAAATACTCCAAATGCATCTTTCTTAGCCTTAATTGCTTTTGTCAAATCTGGTGTAAGCCATGCTGGCTTTCCTACTCTTCTTTTGCGCCTTTGCTTTTGGGGGACATGTCTAATCTGAATTTCCCTCAAGTAAGATTTGAACTTTTCCCACATTTCACAGGCATTTAAATCGGAGAATTCTTCTTCCAATTTTATGGCACTTAAAGCTGCTCTCATGCAGTCAAAGTCTGCTCTGTTAAAATTTGGAACCTTTGCCAAATTATCCTTGATTGTCCCTGCTACATGTGCCTTGAACCTCACTATGTTATTCACTTCTTCCCAGAGTTTCTCCTACAGTCAAGTCTTGAACTAAATCACTTAAATCCGAGAAGACAAGGTCCAAGAATGAGCCCTGCCTAGTTGGTTCTGTTACAAACTGGTGTAAGAACAGGTCCTCTTCAAGGCATTTCCTAAACAGTTTACATGCTGGGGAGCCAACACCAACATTTTCATATCCTTTTATATTAAAGTCACCAAGAATAAGGCATTTCCTCTGAAAGTTTCTACTGATTTCCTCACAAATCACCTTATCAAGCTCCAGTTGCTGAGAATGTGGCAAGGTTCCTGATCGGTACAAAGCTCCTATTCTCAGTTTATTGCGGTTGCCTTTTCCCACAGAAACATCAAGCCAAATGGACTCCACAGACACATTTTTTACCCCATCTGCTACTTTTTGAGAACTGAATAAGCTATTCACATAGAGCATTACACCACCCCCTTTCACTGCTGGACCCCTATTGCATGAAAACATATTGTATCCCTGGATCTCATAGTCCTGCAAGTTATCCCCAAAATACCCCTCACTGACCCATGCCTCAGTAATGCAAACAAAATCTGGTTCCTCATCAGCAACATAACACTTGAACTCGTCGAATTTGGATCGAATACTCTGAGCATTAACACGCGCACTGGAGGGGGGGGGGGGGCGAAATCCGCCCACCCCTCCGGTTTTTCGCAAATAACTGCAGATTTTACCGGTCGATATACGCGATTTTCGGTGTACCTGCTTAAATATGAATGGCGCGTAGTTTAAAGCAAGAAAAATTGAAATCGCCCGAAAATTTTTCAAGTTAGGGGCCGCTAAAGTCAAAAAATGTTATAGCGCCAGACCACAAAAATCGGCGCAGATGCGCTCCCAGTATACTGACAAAAGGGAAGTGTTCTAGGCAACACTAGGGACTTGTTTGATGCATATTGATATGCTGTATAGTTTCAAGGTCATGTTAGGTCACTAAGGTCAAGTCAGGTCAAGTTCATGACAGGTTAATGGAACCAAACTTGATCAACTGGAATGTTGCCATAAATGCACTACTGGTTGTCATTTGTACTGTTTGTCATTGCGTTTCCATACTTTATTCATGTACTTCACTCCCTTCTTCACGAAGCCGATTGCTCCGAGCTGCCCGACGGAGCAGTCGGGCGGGCGGCCGGTTCCGGTAACTGGAACAGGTAACTGACCTGATGTGCTATGTAGGTGACCTGAGGTCAAATGTTGGGTCTATCATCTGCATTGCATCATTAGTAATGTCCAAAACATCATTGATGCCCATTTTTGAGCATTTAAACACAATCACAGCGATGCATAACGATGACAAGCCAAGCCACGCAAAACCGGAAAATTTTGCCAATCTGACCTCATTTGACCTTGAAGATATTGACCTAAGGTCACGAAAATTGCACACAATAGAGTTCACTACCGTGCCCATCCACCCTGCGAATTTCGTTCCTCCAGCTTTACTAGGAGCCGAGATCTTAGGGGGGCGGAATCCGCCCCCCCCCTCCAGTGCGCGTAATTCTCAGAGGCCCTCCAGGGCGCGTGTTAAGCATCATACACTTAAGAAATGTTCCACAACCATCTTTGGTTTTTTCATGCTGAGTAGCTCTATCATCTCTGGATGAGCTACCACTCTGCCCCCTTGATCTACTGCCATCCCTATTTGCTGACTGTGAGGTTCTATTGCCTATGCTGTCACTATTGGCATATTCATGATATCGCAGGTATATGATTATTATTAGCTTAGTGCTACCATCTGTCATGACTTTGCCTCACATTAGCCTGCTCTGTAGAGAAATGCTTGTGTTTTTGCACATAGATACCTAAGCTTTGGATAATTGATGACGTTAGAAGTATTCAAGTATTGCTGATCTTGTCAGGGAGGTGTGGTTGGTGTCGTAGTCGAGACCCCAGCTCTGGGGAGGTGTGGGTAACGTCAACAGAGAGGCGTGGCTGAAGTCGTGGCCGGGACCCCAGCTCCGGGGAGGTGTGAGTGAAGGCACCAGGGAGGCGTGGCTGATGTGGCCGGGACCCCAGCTCCGGGCAGGTGTGGGTAACGTCACCAGGGGGTGTGACTGATGTCGTGACCGGGACCCAGCTCCGGGCAGGTGTGGGTAACGTCACCAGGGGGTGTGACTGATGTCGTGACCGGGACCCAGCTCCGGGCAGGTGTGGGTAACGTCACCAGGGGGTGTGACTAATGTCGTGACCGGGACCCCAGCTCCGGGCAGGTGTGGGTAACGTCACCAGGGGGTGTGACTGATGTCGTGACCGGGACCCCAGCTCCGGGCAGGTGTGGGTAACGTCACCAGGGGGTGTGACTGATGTCGTGACCGGAACCCCAGCTCCGGGCAGGTGTGGGTAACGTCACCAGGGGGTGTGACTGATGTCGTGACCGGGACCCCAGCTCATGGGAGGTGTGGGTGACGGCACCAGGGAGACGTGGCTGATGTGACCGGCGACACCTGATCCGGCACGGTGTCTGTTGCGCCGCGGCTGGCGAAAGGTCTGGGCCGGATAGCCTCCTGACCGTGTTTACGGCGCGCAGCACGTGACGGCTGGCATGGGCGGATCCAGGAATGTTGATGGGAGGGGCACTCATCTGGAGGAGCGCCACGTCCCTGGATGGGTACCACTTATTGATAACATTTCAGGGGAGGGCGTGTACTCGAGTGACTTGGAGAGACAGTTTTTTCCAGTCAGGGTGACGTCGGAACTCCATGAGGGGACATGCCTCATGTGCCCACCCCTGGGTCTACCTCTGCCGGCCGAATATCGCCGCTGGCTGTCACTGACCGCAGCGGTTGGCACGGCGCGGCGGTGCGACTCATCCGTCACTTGTCGAGAGCCGTGTGGTTGACACTGGGTCGTCCCAGGAGCAGTGGCGCGGCCAGTTTTCTTAAGGCGGGTCCCGACCCCCAAAACAAATGTCATGAAAGAGCGAACGCTTTCACCGCGCAAAGCGATCCGAAAATTTGTGGTTTTGCGTCGTGAAAATCTCAAAATTTCTTGTTTGATCTTGTATAGTTCTGGTTGCTAAGAGGGTAGGGGCGGGCCCCAAGCCCCTTGGCTGTGCCTCTGCTCAAGAGTGTTTCTGGGCTCGGCGTTGGTATTCCTCTCTCTACTTTTGCAGTGGCCATTCCGTGCCCTTCAAAATGGACGATTGATGAAGGTGAATATGGAATGTGTTGTCTGGCAACCGTGTTAGCTAAGGCTACGGTGACGAAGGAAGTGATTATATATTGCAGTCAAAGTTGTGTGTCACGTTTCCGACAATAGAGTCGGGAAAGGTTCAAACGATAACGACGAGGTCAGATGGTCACTGTCATTATCAGAGCTCTCTACAGCGCAAAGGTTTACGAATGGTGGTAGGCGAAATAAATAGTCACTAGTGAGTGGCTTAGCCAGGGTTTGGTCCAGGGGCGGTCATCTGAAGAGAGTCCCTATTTAGGACACTCCCCACTTTGCAGAAACTGCTCGGTTTTCTGGAACCTTGTTCTCAGAGTGCCTCTCTTGCTTCATGGATCCATCACAGCCCTCAATATCCGTGTATGGCTCCCATCTCAGGGGCATTCCAGACCTGAGATGTGCCCTCACCATTACTTTTCCACTCTTAGAGATCCTATTCATCCCTCAGGGGCCCTTTGAAAGCACAAGAGCATCCCAGTCTTCTGGTGTTCAGGCGCCCTACTTATTCCTCAGGGCCCTAGCTGTTTCTCAGCTGTCAGGGGCCCTTTCCAGTCGAGATGGTCATTTCCGGCTGGTATGGCCGTTCCAGCTCTCCTGCATTGACGGTCATTGCCAGCCCTCAGGGTGGATGTCTCTCAGGGGCCCGTTTCACACAATATGTTGTATTTTTATCTATTACACCTCTTCACCTTGATGGGCCCGCAAGGGCCCCTCAAGGCGGTCGCCTGGAGGACCCCCGGGCCTGTAAGGGGAGGGGAAACCGCACCCTTCGATCCCTCTTAGCTACTCCAATAGCACCAGTTTGAATTGGCCTTCGCTGGAGCTTACCGGATCCTTCTTGAGACCCACGTGTCCATAAATATCATACGGCCCATGAGCAATTTGTATTTAATAGTACATGCAACTTGTAAATTATCGGGAATAAATATGTCTAACCGCCTAACTACTATTACGAGGAGACCCCTGATGCCGCTCCTCTGAAGGTTTTGGCTGACCCCCAAGGTTGGCTTGTGACTCGTGTCGATGCGTGTCCGGGACCCTGTGCTGGCGTGTCCAGTGGCGTGTGTTGCCGTGTGCCCGGTGTCAGACGCGGCCCGGCCGCTCTTCAGACGTCACACGTCACACGTTCTGACCGACCAGGAATGTGCCGGAGCGGGCGAACTCGGCGAACCGCGTGGTCGCACCCCACGCCTCCCAGGCGCTGAGACGTGCGAGTCGCCCACTGTTTGGCCGGGAATCCGGTATTGCTGGCAACCGCTGAACCCTCCCCTTCATGATTTGTAGCGGGTTGAAGATCGGCCAATGGGTACTGGGATGTGCTGGGCCCCATCTCGATCTGTTGAGTCTTATCTCACGTTTGTCGGCTGATGTGGGCACGGCTGTGGTGGAATCTATTGTGCCTCATCTCTCACCTTTGTCGGCCGGTAATGGGTCAAGATGACTTTGGAAGCCGCCAAGGCCCATGATTCTACCGCATTGGCTAATAATTAGTCACGGGAAGCTGCCGGACTGGTTACACGCCCCCCGCTCCCGGGGGGACAAGCTACTGTTCAGTGTTCAGCACGGATGTGGGATGCACTCAGCCCAGACTGTCGAGCCAAGCATTACCCATCCTGGTGTCGGGGCATCAATATCTTCCAAAGTTCACAACTTCCAACGTTCGTAATTTACAAATTGGAAGTTAACTTAAGAAATTGGAAGTCAATTTCCAAAGCAGCCCGGATAGGAGGCGTTCATATTCTCCAAAGTTCATCATTTCTAAATTGGAAGTTGAAGTTCCAAGATGTGCATCCACAGAGACATATAAGGTTACTCACCTGACAATGCCCGTAGGCATATGGTTAATTTGAAGACAAAGCATCGTATGTGTGAGAGAGAGAGAGAGAGAGAGAGAGAGAGAGAGAGAGAGAGAGAGAGAGAGAGAGAGAGAGAGAGAGAGAGAGAGAGAGAGAGAGAGAGAGAGAGAGAGAGAGAGAGAGAGAGAGAGAGAGAGAGAGAGAGAGAGAGATATATATATATATATATATATATATATATATATATATATATATATATATATATATATATATATATATATATATATATATATATATATATATATATATATATATATATATATATATATATATATATATATATATATATATATATATATATATATATATATATATATATATATATATATATATATATATATATATATATATATATATATATATATATATATATATATATATATATATATATATATATATATATATATATATATATATATATATATATATATATATATATATATATATATATATATATATATATATATATATATATATATATATATATATATATATATATATATATATATATATATATATATATATATATATATATATATATATATATATATATATATATATATATATATATATATATATATATATATATATATATATATATATATATATATATATATATATATATATATATATATATATATATATATATATATATATATATATATATATATATATATATATATATATATATATATATATATATATATATATATATATATATATATATATAATATATATATATAAATAAGATATACATATATAGAGACAGATAGAGAGAGACAGATAGAATATACATATATATAGAGACAATATAATAGACAGATAGAGAGAGACAGAGATAGAGAGACAAGAGAGAGATACAGAGAAGAGAGACAGAGAAGAGAGACAGAAAGAGAGAGAGACAGAGAGAGAGAGACAGAGAGAGAGAGACAGAGAGAGAGAGAACAGAGAGAGAGAGAAGACAGAGAGAGAGAGACAGAGAGAGAGAGACAGAGAGAGAGAGACAGAGAGAGAGAGAGACAGAGAGAGAGAGACAGAGAGAGAGAGACAGAGAGAGAGAGAGAGAGAGAGAGAGAGACAGAGAGAGAGAGAGACAGAGAGAGAGAGAGACAGAGAGAGGGAGACAGAGAGAGAGAACAGAGAGAGAGAGACAGAGAGAGAGAGAGACAGAGAGAGAGAGAGAGAGAGAGAGACAGAGACAGAGACAGAGACAGAGACAGAGAGAGAGAGTGTGGGAGCTGATCCACCTGTGGCGAGCCATTTCGTAGATGCAAATTGGACGAGGGTGTCAAAACTGGATCCGTTTTCTTTTCATTGAGATGAGAGGTTAATTCAGGTTGGCATATGTAGTGTAGCGGCCTTGGTCATAATTTGCCCAGATCTGACAACCCCAGGCCATCGCCGTTGGCTCGACCTCGTGACGGTGGTGTGACAACACCTGCTCGGAGTTCGACGCTGCTCTCCGCGGCGGACACGATGCGAGTCACCAGGAGCGCCGAGCCGGAAGTGGCGTGTTGCATCTGCGCCGCACGGTTGTCATGACGGCGCGCTGTTTGGCAGCGTGCAGTGCCATTGATGACGTCAGGCAGGCGCTGCGCCTGGTTGGCCGAGAATGAGGGCGGGACGGTGTGTTCGACGTTGGACGGCCGCCAATGGTCGCTATATTTTCTCGGGTTATTTAGCTGGGGGGGAGGGGTGTGACCTGACGGCGTCATCAGAGAGTGATGCCGCCGGTGACGGTGCGCAGTTTTGGGGCACCGTAGTTACTCACCGACGCAGCCTGTCCGACGGGGTTTATGCTCCCGTCGCAGTATGGCCGGTGCTGGGTGTCGCCGCGGTGCTCCCAGCCTACCCTCAACCCACTCAATTCCCTGAACTGCAAACACTCGAGTTTGAACTCGGGTCACTGTGCGTTATCGTCGCACCGCCGCATATCACGATATGCCATCCGCCTGATCCTCCTCTGCTCAGGATGGGGTGACAAAGCCGTCAATACGCAGCTGGATCCTCGGCACTAGGTTATCATCTGACCTCATTTATCTCTGACATCATTTATAAGTGGAATTTGCACTCGACGCGAATTAATGACGTGTGGATGATTCGAGCGCCAGCGGAATTGCTGCCCCCGTATTTTTACTACGCGGTTGCAACTGCGCTCGCGATCGTCAGATCAGTCGACCTTCGTCACACCGTCTTATCAAGCCACGATCGAAACCCAAAAGGACGGCCGCACACATAGCAACGCGATCATGACATACGTAAGATGATGGTGACTTGGGTGAAATCTCTAAATTGGAAAGCATCTATATCGAAAACGCTGGTATCTATAGTTTCAGTTTCGTGCTCTTTTATCTCCAGATACGTGCACATGGTGTGACAATCGATATACGCATGACGACAACATCATTCTCCACATAGGGACAGTACGCTGAGTGGTCTCGAATCACAACCTGAACGAATACTACGGGTCGGGTGTTCACTGTGCTCTGCACGGTCGGTGCTGCGCCTTCAAACATAAATAACAACCAGAACAGGATTCATGTTGTAGACATCGGCTAAGCTGGTCATCCGTCGTCCATATTCTACATTCCACATTGCACTGGCAATTCAATGGTATGTACCTTGACACTGCAGTTAATCATTACTGTCAGCTCTATTTTGTGAGACTGTTGTTGACGTTCACGCTTCGAATGTGCAGCTATTTGTGGAATGGCAGAAGTCTGCACGAGTTGTGTATCATGGCTACTCTGGCCTTTGTGCTGGATAGTATGAGTTATGCGTCATGGCTTCCCAGGCCTGCGCGCTGGCTAATGTGAGTTATGCGTCATGGCTACCCTGGCCTGCGCGCTGGCTAGTGTGAGTTGTGCGTCATAGCTACACTTGCCTGTGCGCTGGCTAGTGTGAGTTGTGCGCCATAGCTACCAATGCCTGTGCGCTGGCGAGTGTCTACCAGCGTTGTGTCATCTGTGTTGCAGGCAAGGCACAGTCTTTCGACAACGCCTTCCAGGGCGTAGCCACCGACCCCGGCCAGATCGCCGTGTCGTTTTACTCCGGCATCTTCTCCTACGCCGGATGGTAACTGGGCACACTGGCAGCGCGAGATCGCGTGACGGCAACACAGTCCCCGCATAGGAACACGACGCTCAGTGGTCTTAGATTACGACAGCTCGGTGGAGAGGGATCTGGTGCTGAATGACGCAGCCAGCCGGCTGCTGTACGGCAATTGCTCGTCGCATGGCTTCCGACTTGTGTCGAGTGCTGGGCTGAATGTTGTGTTGGAAAGCAGGCCGGAACGAATACGGTGTATATCTTCGCACACTCACAGCATAAACAACGTGAAAAAGCAAACCAATGTCGCTGCATCTGCACACGTCATCGTACAGCCACAACCACAGCGATCACCGCCATTATCAGTGCTGGAAAAATCTCACCAAACCAGAGGAGTGGTCCGAGTCCGAGCATTTCGGATGGAATGAGGAAAATTACAAATTAACTTTAGCATGGTGCCAAACCAGGAGGGGCAGGGCCCACCTCCAACCCACCCAGGCTCTCCAACTGTTGTCCGTGTGTCGCATGTGTGGAGCGCGGACCGTGGTTTATGGTTATAGCACCATAGACGTTCGCTGTATGACCTCTGCAGTCGATGCGCCCCAAAACTTCAACCATAGACGTTCACGGGTTCACGGACGCGAGCCCCAATCCCGACTGTTCCCCGGACAGAATCAGTCGTGTGAGAGCAGAGCTCTAACCAACAGCGCGTGCAGCCAGACATAGCGTAGTCAATACGGGGAGACCGTGGTCTTATAGTGCATCGAGAGCGGACAGTGAGGACTGAGTGTGCACCACCACACCAACCATGACCATGGTCATCACTGATAGTGAGTTATCACCATGCTTCATTGAACATGTAGGTGTTAACACAGAATATAATGTATGCTGCTCCGAAAACGGCGGCTAAAGAATATAATGTAAACTTTTGCTTAGGCAATTTCCGTAGCTTTAGTGCATGCTGACATAAAAAGTTCTTATTTGCCCGTTCCTATTCCTTCCTTGCATATTTAACCCCATTATTAATTTAGGTGCAACTAACAGTATGTTTGTTTTGTCTGGCACAACGCAAGTGGAGTCTGCCATTTCGAAATCCAAATAATTGGACTTCACTGTTCTTCAGGAACTACCTCAACTTCATGACGGAAGAACTGAAGGATCCGTACCGAAATTTACCTCGCTCCATTTACCTGAGTCTACCGCTGGTCACCTGCATCTATGTGATGGCGAACGTGGCTTACCTGGTGGTGCTCTCGCCCAACGAGATGCTCGCCTCGGACGCCATCGCTGTGGTGAGCTGCTCATGTGGAGGGGGATGTACTGGGTCTCGGGGTTAGCTCGGGAGCTAGGTGAACTTACCGGAGCTACCGTTATGGCGGGAGTCGTGTTGGTTGGGAGTCCGCCTGGCTTTCAGCTCACGTTTGTACGAAGGGAACGGGCACATGGTGTGGTAGAGTACGTGCAAGTGGTCAGATCTTTTCATATCTCTCTTTCATGATCATTGGTTTGTGTTGACGTCATCTTTTCTGTGCCTTTTCTGTGCCGTGCTCACTGGAGTTTGACCTTCACTACATTTTGTGAAGTTATGCATCTGGGGTCTAGAGGTGAGACTTTCAGACACACAACGGGAGGTAGGGAACTGAATGATACTGAAGAGGAAAGAGACTTAGGTGTTTTTAAATGATCTTAAAACATAAAAAATAATGCACCTCAGCTAGGAACAAGGCAATCAGAATGCTGGGAATGATTAATAGGAATGTGAGGTATAAAAGCAAGGAAGTTATGAAAAACTGTACTTCGCCTATGTGCGATCCAACTTGGAATATTATGTATAGACATGAAGCCCTAAATTAGAAAGATATATATATAGATTGCTAGAAAGAGTGCAGCACAAAATCACTAGACTCATCAGTGGATTAGGTAACTTGGAATATGGAGAAAGGCTTATGGCATTATATATGTACTGACTTAGGTATAGGAGATTGAGGGGTGATATAAATGTATAAAATCGTGAAAGGGTATATAAGGTAAATGAAGAAGGTCAATATGAACGATGCCCTGCTATTTAGACTATCACATAGGGGTAGTTAGTTCAGGTTGGACAAGTGTAGGACAGTTAAGCGACAACAGGTTTTCAGTCAAAGGGTGGTTGATCAATGGAAAAGGCTGCCTGCTGAGGTTGTGGGGAGTCTCTCATTGAATATATTGAAGTATAGGGTGGACAATTTTTTCAGGCTGTAGAATCTTGTTTTTGAGTTCTAATTAGTGGTGGATGGGGTGAGATTTTTGCTCGTAGAGTACACGGTTCAGGCCCCTTTAAGCAGGCATGGATGGAGTTGAAAATTATTGATAGGGCACTCGATTCACACACACACGTGTTACGCGGGATCGAGTGAATAGGGCTAGATACGCAGGCAGATAGGTATTGATAAATGTGTAGGGTGCTGGTGGATAGTTTCTTTGGAATTTAGAATGTGGTATTGGCTGGCGTGTTGAGTATCTTTTTGTTCAGGCTCATAGTATCTTCCATTTACGGGCTTAACCTAGATGAAACCCTGTGGCTCTTATTAAGTCGGAACATTGTATGACTTTAAGTGTGTGTCAGTTCCTTTTTCCATGCAGGAAGCTAGCTTCAATACTATTGTACTGTATCCAGATGACGCTTACCGAATTCTTGCTGGAATCGAATAGATAAGGTGTAAAGTTCTGCACGCATTGCGACACATACTGGTAGTGTATTGTAGTACATTCCAAACTCATCCATGTTCATTGGTCACACCTCCAATTTCAGACATTCGCCAACAAGACGCTGGGTATGATGGCCTGGATCATGCCGCTGTTTGTGGCATTCTCCGCCTTCGGTGGCCTCAGCGTTCACATCATGACGTCATCCAGGTCGGCACTGGGTCGCTTCGAACACTGTCCTGCTTTTTGTTTTTCAGAAACATGCAGTTTTAATGTTGATATTTTAAACTGTATCACACCACATATATTTAGATAGTGGCCATGACATCTTTTCGCTATGGTGACAAGGGAACAAAATGTATGTATAGTTGCTCCCGGACCTCTGAATGAAAAACATCGTTGAAGGTCATAGGAAAATGAATGTTGACCGCGCTCCGTTTGATCGCGTCTTTTTCAACTGATGTGAAATAATTATCTTACGTTATTCTTATTTTCATCCTGCACAATTACACGCTTCATTTTGGTTTATTCCTTGCGCAGTGAACACAGTGAAATGTAGCATGCATAATCTTCTTTGCCTGCCGTTTTAAACATGATTTATTGTTTTATTCTCTTTTTCTTCTTGATATATTGCGTTTATGTTTAAGCTGTGCGGCATTCCACGTCAAGGTGATTAATACTGGACGTTGCTAATTTGGTCAAGGTAAATGGAGATGTGTATTTGCGATCATTCAAATCCTAACATATACTTTTATTGGACTTTACTTTTATTGTATGGGACTTTTATTCAAGGTCAGGAACTAACGTTCACTGAACTTTGACATGACCTCACTGCATTCAAAACTACGAGCTGTTCATGGGGCCGTTGTACACAGAGTGAAGAAAAACGACTGAGAGCAAATGCTACTTCATTGTTGTGTGTACATTTACATGGGAAAGCGAATACCTGTGGTGTTGGTTGTGCTTAACTTAAATACTTAAAGAGTGTGACCAAGTGATAAAATATCGTTTGACGTTAAGTTCT
>JAOTOM010004652.1:350000-381991 GCA_034440615.1 Ashinkailepas kermadecensis | reverse complement strand
CTATGAGGAGGAGCGTAGACGTCCTTCGCGGGCGTATTCAGTCATTGTCCTCCGGTGAAGTTTTGAGGCGACGAACTCGGATATTGTTCGGTCGGGGCGACTTTTTGGTTACCTCGCCGAAATATGAATTTTCAGTAATATCTACCACGTTAAAAAATGTTGAATGTTGCCATATTTTATTGTCTGTACCGTTCGTTATTTTGACTAATATTCTGCAAGCTTAGGTAGCTAGCATGCGCGATATATCGACGTGTAAATATAAGTTGTCTTGTTATGGGCGCTACATGACCAATGAAGTCAATGTGCCCTAAAACCTAATAAGTAACTAACAAAATATTACTCCCTGTTATGCTCAACTATTATGACCATTCACGCCGACTGGCATCGACACATTCAGTACCCAACTCTGACCTCCTCGTCCTGATTTACTCGCTCTCATTTCTGCATTCTGAAGTCCTCTTTTGGCTTCCTTGTTCTTAGTAACTATTCCATGCATGTGCTCTCTGTTCTCATTTTCCAGCTCGTCGTTTTCAGTTGGCCGTCATTTGTTTGGCCGCTATTTGTTCTCAACTCTACGTTTTCATCTTCCGCTCTCAGCTCCCCACTAGCATTCCCATCACCGGTTCCTCTTATGGATGGCCTTGTTCTGAACTATTCGTCCTGGCTGCAGGTCCAAACCAGTACAGAGCGTACGGCATCGGTCAGCGTCCCTACGTGGACAGCCGGTTTTCCCGACCACCTCCGCGATTTGGAGCAAATGCGACGCAAGTCAGACTCCTGAACGGCAGTAGCGAGCTCACTCCCACCTCAGGTAAGTGTCCTACGTCAGTGCCCAGTTGCGACACAAGTCAGACTCCCCTGAACGGCAGCAGCGCTCTCACTCTCACCTCAGGCCAGTGTCCTACGTCAGTGCCCAACTGCGATACAAGTCAGACTCCTTGAACGGCAGCAGAGCGCTCATTCCCACCTCAGGCCAGTGTCCTTGAAGTTATTTTTCTTGTCAGTCTCCGGCATCAAGATAATGCGATCTCAGCAACGATCTTATTATATTTTCAGCTACGAGAGAGAGGCAAGAACTGTTAATTGCTGGATGCAACGTGGTAGGGAAATTGATCGATACTCAAACGTATAGTACTGACAACTCCAAAAATCAATAGTGCACACGTATAATCATAGTTACGTTAGTTCGCACGTCAAACATAAATGACATAGGATTTCTGGTCCGACCTCATAATTGAGCAGGAACGCGATCAGAGCCGAACTCCTAGATCGATCCTAGATCCTAGACAGATAATATTTTTGATGCCATGACAGCGCTATCATGACATCGGAAAATATCTCAATTCTGACTGGTTCAAAGCCATCGCAGTATCTTGGGGTTTGCCTTGACCCATAAGCGACAAAAGAGACGGCTCAATGCCCTTCTTTTACACTGCTGAGATGGTGAGATGCACGCGATTGTGGAAGTGCAAGCATTCGTGCTTGTTTGCACCACCCGAGTATGTTTGCTTGCTCCGATGTCGAGACAAATGGCCCATTACTTTGTGGGCAAGGCTCCATCCGTTTTTATATCACTAGTCGCCTTTGAAGACTCCGCACCACCTGGACTCTGCCAGTCTTCGTTTGGCGACTGGAAAATTGTCATTTATTGGTGCAGCTGCCACTAATTGCTAAATATTTCACTGTCGCCGCTAATTGCCGCGGTCTCTTGATAAGCCCAACAGTGAGACTGATTGATCATGTTGCTGCTTCTATCTGAAGTTCGAGCTGCCTCGTGCCGCTTTTTATCTGGAGCTTGTCCTGTTCTCGCTGTGCTTCTCTCTGGAGCTTCAGCTACCTCGCGCCGCTTCTCTGTGAAGTTTGAGCTGCCCTCGTAGCGCCTGCCCTTGGAGTTAGTGCTGCCGTTGCCGCTTAACACATGGTTGCCGCGTATCGTTTGTTTGGAAACGGAGTGTGGGCAGTCAATAATCCTACACGAATTATGCCGTGCTGATGGCCTTTGTGAATCTAGCCCATCGGTGATGCTGGGGAAGATTTGTGAAGAATTGACTATTGATCAATTTGTGACAATGGGCTCCCTTAGGTTTCGCCCATTTGGAACCTCGAGTTTTTTTTTGGAGGGGAGGGGGAAGCGTGCATAGCCCCATCACTCTCCCGGTGAGCCGTTAATAACCCACGTGCCATCCAACCGAAATATACTCGGCTCATGACCGACTGGCCAGGGAGTGTCGAAGCCGGTCTGCAATAGCAAAATCACCGCTCACTGCGCACTCGCCAGCTACGCTCCGGAACGCCACCTCGGATCGGATTAACTTGCCCCTCCCAGTTTCGGCGAACGCTCGCAGCTCAACTGATGCCAGATGGCACCGTAACCGGCCTGCGTCGCTGATGAAATAACTTGTCCACTGAACAATCAACTGCTGCCTGGGCGGCCCGCCGAGGGAGCGGGAGGCGTGCTCGGCGAGCGCGCACGCATGTCCAAATCTACACCGGAAACGGAAACGGAGTGAGTCAATCCACAGAGCTGTAGCTGACACGCCACTGCTGGCCACGACCGTCATCTCTTCCCAGTACGGACAGGCCAGGGCTTCATGCACTGTCAGCGGCTCATGTAGATCGTGATTCCACTGGGCCATATACGCGCTTGCACTTGTGGATGCTGATGCTCACTAGATCACTGCATACATAGCACTAAGACATCGATACGTACAGTTGTGCGCCATATATATATACTAGTGGCCGTACCGGCTTCGCCCGGGTTGTAAACGAATTCATGTAAACTGTAAACGTGTATTGTACATCATCAGGTTTGGCCGCATGACGTGCACGGGCAACAGCAAGGCGACAATTGTGTTCTGTGGTGCTTTTTACGCATTATAGCCTGCCTCTCTCGTCTCTCAGTCAAACGCTGTTCTCGTTGCTCAGCAGTCTCGCGTTCGCGATGAGCCCTGTTACGTTTCGCAGATGGTGATCATCCTTAGGCATTGGTTTCTGTCGTTTTAACATTGTCGCATCACTTCAAGGAGCGGGCACATGCACCCGCCACCACTGTCACACGGCGACTGAGGTAGTATTGATATGAGTCATCGCAGACATCGGATATTATTGTGACGTCACAGGAATACTCACGCTGATTGGTCCAAAGCGATTGGTCCAAACCAATCAGGAGAGAGATCCAAACAAAACTCGCCCTTTATATAGTATATATACATAATATATGCTGGACCTGGCGACGGAGGGGCATGGTGGCACACATGTATTTGTTCGCTAACGTAATAGCTAATATTGGCGACAACTTGCTGTCATTCAGGCAACAAATTTAGTTCCTCAAGGAATGATTAGCTGGGAATTGCTATGTCCGGTGACAAAGGGACGCGACGGATTTTGGATCGGGAGCGCCAGGGTTTTGGGTCGGGGACGCCAGGGTTTGGGTCGATCTTTCATGCAAAACCATATTAGGGGTACCATAAGATGTGTGAAATCCGACCACCTTTCGTTTAATAGAACGCCACACCTTAGCTTCTTACAGCCCACATTTATCCAACGACATTTACCCCTGAATTTCCGTCCGCGTCTAATCCCAGCATTCATTGCCCTCTGTGTGGTCACCTGATCGGTTATCGCTGATTTTAAAATGTCGCAAGACACAGCTGCTGCGTCATCAACATGCAAGCAGCTAACATAGCCCAAGGAATCAGAGTTCAGCTTCGTCGCGAACCATCAAAATATGTCCGCTTTGAATTAAACACGGAGCGGAACGTCACAGCAGGCGGGCGGGTTACCGGCGCACTGAAGGCAGCCGAAGTCTCTCTGTGGTCGGTGATCAGCAGACAGTGGCGGACTTCCACCCTGACCGGCGTCCGTCTTGAGACAATCAAGTCCAGCGTGAACTTTCCCCGCGTGGGTTCGCTTTCTCATTGTTTGATGTCTAACACATGGCACTCGTCTAAGAAGCGAACCGCGCGAGCTGAGGCTATCTGTAGGATGGAGAGACGTCAGTCTCTGACACCGTCCAGCATATCTCGGGCAGGTTAAAGTCGCGGACAGCAGCTAGCTTGCTGTCCACAGACTGCAGTGTGGGCAGGACGGCTGTGATCATGTGCAGCATCGTCGTCAGGCTGCCGACATGACACACAGCGAGGGAGACTTCTGCGCGTCTCAGCCGTACCAGCAGCACCTCGACGTTCGCTGGGTTCGGCAGGCATATCGGCAACATCGAGCCACGTGCAGCACATGTGACGCCGCCGCCCAATGATTCCCGGTCACGCCGGAACCGCAAGTGGTCAGCAAACCCGAATTAAAGTTCGGTGCTCATAACTGAACCGTTCAGCCCAGTTTCTGAGAATTTCACCAGAGCGTACTGCATGAAGACAAGAGCGCACGCTTGCAGGTCGCCGAACTGCTTCCTTCGGCTGCGGAAGGACGCTAGCGTGCTTCGTCGTCAGCTGGCTGTCCGTCGGGCCACTAGACGCCACCATCCTGTCGTCGTTCGGCCTCAGGTTCAGCCCAACATCACCGGCGAGTGCCAGCGGTTCACGATAGCTACCCAGCCGAACTGTCGCTGCCGTGTTTGATGTGTGTGTGTGGGGGGGGGGGGGCACGTGACTGGAATCAGCGCACCGTCATCCGCCCGGTGTGCAGACGTGGCCGCCGAACGCCGACCCAACCGAATGGTGACGCCCATCGGCCGCCGGCAGCACCAACAGCGTCAGAGTGGCGGCGACCCGCACCTTAGCCTGCTATATATATATATATATATATATATATATATATATATATATATATATATATATATATATATATATATATATATATATATATATATATAGTCACACAGAGGTGCCGCTAGTGTCGCCACCGCGGTGCGTGACCTCCGACCGGCAGATGGTTGCGCCGCGTTCGTCGGCGGGAGTCAAACACGGCGCACCGGGAAACGAAACTTCTACTGTCTGTCTACACCCTCAGGAAAGCAGGACCCGTCGCCAGTCAGTCACAGTTCCGCATCGCAGAGTTGTCCGCATCATTATCATGTTGTTGGCAGTCATTATTTTCCTCGTGATATTCTCAGGTTGTGCTTGTATCATGTGTTGAGCAGAACTCCGTCCCAATGTGCATTGTCAGTTCTATAGACGGTGTATTAGAAGCAACATCAATGTAGTGTATTTCACAAAGTATGCAGTCTTGATCTTTTCCCGTCGTTGGTACATTTCGTCGTATATTTTAACGTCGGTCAATTCTGTTCGCTTCAGTTTTGAAACGAGGCGTCATTTGGCTCTATAAAGTAGTGTAGTGTTTGGTCTTTGTTCCGGTTTTGTGTGCTTGTCCATGATCATGTTCATTTACTTTCTTAGTGTATATGTTCTCGTGATAGGCAGTGTCATATAATCCTTCATCAAAAGCGCTTCGAGATACTGCTCAGGTTGGATTACTTTGGATACAAAGTTAAGCAAAGTCAAACAGATATGTGTACACATTATATATATATATATATATATATATATATATATATATATATATATATATATATATATATATATATATATATATATATATATATATATATATATATATATATATATATATATATATATATATATATATATATATATATATATATATATATATATATATATATATATATATAGTATATTTATATATATATAAATATTTATATATATATATATTTATATATATATATATATATATATATATATATATATATATATATATATATATATATATGTATACATATGTATACATATGTATATATCTGTATATATATATATATATATATATATATATATATATATATATATACATATGTATATATCTGTATATATATATATATATATATATATATATATACATATACGGCATCACATTTACATGCCACAATTCATAACACCAGTGGTAGCGTCGGCGCCCACGAGATCTCGCCGACAGCCGACAGTCGACAGTCGACAGCGAAAGGTCATAGATCAGCTCAGTTGCGGCAGAGCGCGGAAAATGGGCGGCGCCCGGACTGCACCGCCCGGCTCGTGCGGTACACGTTCTGTCGGTGATGGCCGAATCTGACCTTGCGCTGCAGTGGTTCTCGCCGTCCGTTCTCACGCATTCGATAAGTTTTAACTCGCATTCATCCAAAGAGTGGCCTTCAGCCACTGTTGTGATCTATGCCGTCGGTGCATGTCCACCTGGCAGACTGGCGCAGTGAGGCAGTCGTGTCCACCTGGCAGACTGGCGCAGTGAGGCAGTCATGTCCACCTGGCAGACTGGCGCAGTGAGGCAGTCAAGTGAGGCAGTCGTGTCCACCTGGCAGACTGGCGCAGTGAGGCAGTCATGTCCACCTGGCAGACTGGCGCAGTGAGGCAGTCATGTCCACCTGGCAGACTGGCGCAGTGAGGCAGTCATGTCCACCTGGCAGACTGGCGCAGTGAGGCAGTCATGTCCACCTGGTGGGAGTCAGTCCACCTGGCAGACTGGCGCAGTGAGGCAGTCATGTCCACCTGGCAGACTGGCGCAGTGAGGCAGTCATGTCCACCTGGCAGACTGGCGCAGTGAGGCAGTCGTGTGGCAGGCTGAAATCTGTGTCTGAGCATCTTACATGCTTGACGGCGGAACAGTCGCCGACCTGATGAGCAACGTTTCCAAGCATCGTGACGTCACGATCTCAAGCATCTGACTAATGAGTCAGCTGTACATGATTAGAATTCTTGTCGGATGTGCTCCTCTCCGAGGCGTGGGTGTCTTCGGAAATGACGCGCGCATGGCACATGTTCTCTGCCTTGCTGTCTTCCGATTCGCTGTGCTGTCGAGGTGAGCAGAGCCCCCCCCCCCCCGGCTCCAATTATGCACAGTGACGTGGTTGACCGGACGCTGGGCAGTGAGCATTGGTCGGGGATTAGCTGGGCGGAGGTCTGGCTGGAGGCGGGATTTCCGCTGCTCAGTCCTGCTTCAGATCACTCCACTCCAACGGAACTGGGGAATTTGCCAGAGGGCAGACCAAGGATGAATAGGAGAAGGACTTCATTGCGGGCAGCCGCCAACGGTAGCAATAGAAAGATGGTTCTAAGGGAGGAAAGTTATGCTCCTTCGACACCTTATTGGCTGCGTCACCGCTCCACATCGCATGCAGCGAATGTGTCGATTCCACTGATGAGCTCGCGTTAAGGGTAGGGCGTTCTAGTCTCCCGGCTCCGATTGAACAAACCCGTTTGACCCCACCAACATCCTCACGCTCTCCTAGGGGTGTGTGGGGATCCCGCTCGCCTTGAGCCAAGGACGGTCTTATCGGAGTTTTCCGAATTGCCGGTCGGATTTATCGAGGTCTCTGCCATGCTCTAGCACCAGTGCGCAGCTACGTTGTCTGCGAACGATTGCCATCAGTATTAGTTAATGCGATTCGGCGATCAATTCCAAAGTGCTGTTATGATGACGCGACCGTCTCCGTTAAGCACCCGCCAGCGTGCCGGGCCGGGGACCAGAGACCAGATCGGCCAGCCAGCCGCTCGGCTCAGGGTCGCCGGCTTGTGTCGGCGGCCCGTCCGGCTCGTATGATGCACGTGTGCCTCCCAGACGAGCCCGATTCCGCAGGAAATGCCTGGAGATGTCCGATAGCGACGGCGGCCGACGAACGACCGGCCGGCCGCAGTTCGCGCCGACTGCATCTGTGCAGGGCTGCCGAACCCGCCCGCGGCTCTGTCCTGCCGGCTAAAATTCGCTCGGCGGAAATGGCTCGAAGGCCGTTTCCGGGAAGTGTTCGCGTGAAGTGGTGATCGAGATGTGCCCCGGACCCGGTGACGTGTTCCGGATATTGCTATACAAACGGAGATAGCGAGCACCGAACGGCTCTCGTGGTTTGATGTAATGCCGATTATTATTTTGCAGTCGCTGTCCATGATCTCATCCATGACGTTGTATTCTTTACAGTTGCCGGTCAGGCGCTGCAGGAGCCAAGTTCTTGGAATGAATATGCACCAACTCCATACACGTATCTTCCCAGTGAGTATGCTGTTCTTGCACATTACTTCACCAAAGCGGGAAATTTTCTGGCTGATTTACATATGTTTGAGTACTTCTTTCCTCGAGCTCGGTGAAAACATGACAGAGGTTAGTACCCTGTTTGTGGCAACTTTTACTTCTACCAGTGTACATTTGGAACTATCCACGGACGAAAATGTGAGAAATGATTCCAGGAACACCAAATATACTTCATTATCCAGTGACTAGTTCCGAGGAAGGCCCGGTGCTCACTACGCGCTTGCCGTGCTACTAAAGTGCATACAAGTTCTAGCTTGTTATGGTTTCATGCCCACGGTCTGGAAGTAAAGCATGTGATGAATGAGCAACATCGACCTCATTAATATGCATAACCGCAGTCTTACCTTCCATGATACCATAGCCACTTGACCTGGCATGAAAATTGTTTCCGTATTGAGTTGCAGAAAGGATGTATATTAGCTATTCACAAGCTGAGCAAAATCGGCTGAGTGCTTGGAAGATATAATGGGAAGACAACTAGGTATGTTCCAAATAAAAATCAATCCGTTGCTATCATGGCCTAAATGTCGTTAAATTATATTAATGGTCAATTTCATTTCGTTCGATCTTGAGTTATTATCGCGTTATCGCGTTATTTTACCTTTAGGCTGCATACACTTAGCTTAAGGTTGCTGGTTGGGGACGAGTGGTCTAGGGGTAAGATGCTCGTCTCACAATCGAAAGGTTGTGGGTTCGAGTCTCACCTGTCGCTACTCTTCGCCCACGACCAATCGGCGTGAGAGATTGGCGACGCTACATGACTCAACGGTCGACGTGTCGCCAAACCAATAACCAACCAAGGTTGCTGGTTGCTGGTACAACTGGTAGCATAAGGTTGCTAGGATTGACTGACTGTTCCAACAGCCCTACGTCAGCGCCAACGCCTTTTCAAGTTATGTGGAAGATCTTGAAGATGTGGAATATCTTCCCTCTCGAATCGTGCAGGAGGATTCGGACGGTCGGATGAAGCAGGCCTTGTTTTCGCTAGTGATGCGTCGATAACCATGATACTCCGTCCTCAGGCAGTGTACCGGGGAATACGCCAGACCCGCAGGCCACTGGATTCGGCGGCGAGCTGGCCTGGCAGTCGTCCGGTCAGCCGACACAGTTAGAGAGCGACAGGAGCCCTCACCTGCCGGCAGGTAACTGAAACAGGGGACCGGACTCCGGGAGTGTAACTGAGAATAGAGTTCCCATCTACCGGCGAGTAACTGGGACAGTCAATGTGCATCAGACCTGGTAACTGATTCAGGGGATGCACCTTAGAACTTGGTAACCGAGACGGGAGATGCACCTCGGACCTGGTAAGTGAAACAGGAGACCCGCCTCCGAGAATGTAACTGAGAGAAGAGCCCTCACTCCCCGGCGGGTAACTGAGACAATCCATGCACCACGGACCTGATAGCTGATGCAGGGGGTGCACCCTGGCACTTGTAGCTGAGACAGGAGGTGCACCTTGGCACCACCTCGGCACTGGTAACTGAGACAGGATGTGCACCTCGGCACTGGTAACTGAGACAGGAGGTGCACCTCGGAACTGGCACCTAAGACAGGACGTGCACCTCGAACCTGGTAGCTGATACAGGAGGTGCACCTCTGATCTAGTACCAGAGGAAGTGGATGTACCTTCGAATCTAGTAACTGAGACATGAGATGCACTCTGGATATGCACCCTGGACCTTATAGCTGATGTAGGAGATGCACCTTGGATATGGTAGCTGAAACAGGAGACCACGCTCCGAGCCATTACACGAGACGAGGCGGGGACGAGACGAGATGAGTGGCTCTATTTCTGGCAGATGAGTCAGGACTCCCTGACAATGGAAGAAATATGTTGAACGGAGTTGGTGAGGAATGTCCTTGCTGTCATTAGCTTTTCGAAAAATGCTAATCCACCCCTACACACGTAGGAAAGTATCCGATGTCTGGTGACAAAAACGGAAATTTTACTGAATCATGCATTGTCATTTCATGCCGACTTCAGAGAGCAGGATGTGTTGCGAAACCTTTGGACATTCCTCTGGAAGTCATTGCATCACTGTACTGCTTGTCATTGTTAAATTGAAATCGCAGCCATGGCTTTGGAATCTTGGTGAATGGTATGCAGTTCGCATACGGATGTTTCGATATTTCTGTTACTTTCTACGTCATTTACGTCAATTACTTTAACGGATCGATGTATGTACGATTGGGCGTTACAAATTTGTGTTCTGATCGACGTGCCAAATTGACAGACAATGTGTCGCTTTGTTTTGCATAGGTGCGAATTAAGGCGACACATGCATGTGCAGTACTTTTGTCTTCGTTTCACGCAGGTACGTAGCCAAGCATCCAGCACAATCGTGTCCGTTCCGGTAGTTCCGCAGCCGATTCTGTCGTTGTTCTGACTGTGGCTGATTATGCCCGCGAAGCTTACTGAAGAAGATTGGCTGGCTGCATTTGTAACGTCGCTGTCGGTATTCCAGTTCTGCCCGAGCCCGCCCACCAGCGTCCGCTGAGTTCCGTGCCGGAGGGACTCAGCTCCGGGCAGTACACACCGCCTGCGCGCTGCTCCGAGCCGGAACCAATGAACGCCACCGACTACAGCCTGCCCACTCCTCCGCGCTCGGACGGCTACCCGCTGATGCTGCGTGCTGAGCCGCACCCACCGTGCTCAGACGGATACTCCATGGCACCACGCGCTGAGCTCTCCCCACCTGGTTCCGATGGCTACTCTCTGTTGCCACGTTCCGAGCCGGACCCGCCGTGTTCGGATGGCTACCCATTGATGTCACACGCTGAGTCATCCCCGCCTCGCTCCGACGGCTATTCCTTGTTATCAAGGGTGGACCCGCTGGGAAGCGGTCCTTCCCCTTCGCCACATCCAGGCGGATTCTCCCTGATAGGAGGAGCCGGCCCGATGGCGAGTGGCGACCCGTCCCCGCCCCTGCCGGATGCGTACTCGCTGATCGCCAGGACGGGCTCCTCCCCGCCGCGGTCCGACGGCTGCTCGCTCTTGCCACGTGTCGAGTCGCCGTACGGAGTCCGCTCGCCGCCCCGAGCGCGCGGGTACTCGCTGCTGTCGCGGCCCGAGGCAGGGTGCGGCTCCGCCTCGCCGCCGCGCTCCGACCTGTACCCGTCCGGCGGCGGGTGCCAGCCGGCAGTGTACCCGTCCGCGGGCGCCGCCGCCTACCAGAGCCAGCTGGTGCTGTTCCCGTCGCTGTACCCGGGCGAGCTGGACGTCAGGCCGGAGGACCAGCTGGGCTTCAGGCCGGTGGGTCAGCTGGGCGTGCGGCTGACAGGCCAGCCGACGGAGCGGCCCGCAGTGTCGCAGTACTCCAGTCAGCCGGACTGGCTCTCTCCGACGCACCATCGGCAGAAGCAGCAGCAGGAACACCATCATCAGCACCAGCCGGAGCAAGACCAGCAGCAGCAACAACAGCAGCAGCAACAGCAACATCAGCAGCAACAGCAACAGCAGCAGCAACAGCTGCAGCAGCAGCAGCAACAACAGCAGCAGCAGCAACAGCAGCAGCAACAGCAACAACAACATCAGCTGCAGCAGGAGGGTACACTGGGTGAACGGTATCAGACTCGACCCGCCACTGGCGATTCATCCATTTGGCGACCCTGCTGACCTGACGCCA
Source organism: Ashinkailepas kermadecensis (assembly GCA_034440615.1). NCBI lineage: Eukaryota > Metazoa > Arthropoda > Thecostraca > Neolepadidae > Ashinkailepas > Ashinkailepas kermadecensis. The sequence goes on along the minus strand of JAOTOM010004652.1, from coordinate 370,325 downwards.
CCATACAGGAAGTGCCCACACCCGCCCGCGTGCGTCAGCGTACACTCGTGCCCATGTAACCTCTCACCACAAACTGTTTAGTTTGAAGACAGCACGTGTGATTATTCACATCATTTGATCGGTGTGCAAAAAGACCCCAGGTCTGTTGAGAAATATCAAACTAAAGATAGTCTGTGTGCACTGTGCATATGTGTATGTGTGCTAGCTTATGCTAGGCTAGCATCGTAGCCACTGAGCAGTGTTATTTGACGAAACGCATGTGCTGCTTTGTGATTATAGTTATGGCTATGAAGTGTATGTCAAGTTATTGAATAAGCATGTAAATTAGCAGAGTGATGAGCATTACATTTGATGTATGCATTGACTTGAATGGGTCTTAAACTATTCCGTTGTTCCTGATAAGAAAGCGCATTGTTCATCATACAGGGAAGCATCCACGCATGAAGTTTGATTCGTCCAAAGACTTACAAGCTTTGCGAGTACTTAGTAATATTCCTCGATGTCGACAACATGTGATCGTATTTATTTTTCCTTCGAAATAAGACGGGAATGCAGTGTGTACTTTCCACCATGTTTGTGTTTACACATAATATACAGAACACCCATTTTACCTTGATGCTTAGCCCGTGATGCCATTGGTGAGCTAATGTAGCGCAACCGTGGGTGTAGCTGAGATTTCAGGGCGCGTCAGCTGCTTCGGCTATGTTACTCCCGGACGTAACGCAGCCAGATCGTACAGTTTGAACAGACTAGGACCCATCGATTGGTGCTGCTAATATGATCAGCTAATAATATGCACAGCACAGTCTAAAAGCGTGCATTGCCCACAGAAAGCCATACATGCTTACACAAAGTGTCAGCTATCGATCTCAATCGCACAAATCCGGGAAACGATCAACATCTTTCGAATATAGCCCGTCGATGGCTGATGTGCTATAGATGGCATCAAACCGATGGTCAACGATAAGCCGCCGTCGTGGGTGGTTAGGTTGGTTGATCGTAAGGGGACGCAAATGGTGTGGAACTCACACCACAGATAATTTCCACACTATGGACCCTTGGAACATACAGCACGTGCATGACCGGATCGAATGATTTTCTGTTGGTTCGGGCTGGAATTAGTTAAAACATCACCACTGAGCACGATGTAAAATATTACTGTGTGGCGTTTCAAAACATCACCACTGAACACAATGTAGAACCTTACTTTATGGTGTTTCAAAACATCACCATTGAACACGATGCAAAACATTACTGTGTGGTGTTTCAAAATATCACCACTCAATACGATATAACATATTGCTGCGTGGTATTTCAAAATATCACTACTGAACAAGATGTAAAACATTACTCTGTGGTACTTCAAAACATCACCACTGAGCGCGATGTAGCGCTTTATTTTGTGGTGTTTCCTTTGTGAGGCATACGCAGAACAAGTGTATTCGTGGCATACGTGCTCTGAACAGGACTATGTATGCACCATGCGTATAATTGTATCAACCGCAAGCTTCCTTGTTCTTGAATACAAAAACAATTCCAACACACGACTGTCTGGACCTTATCACTTGCCTTCACCAGCGTTATTACTTGCTACCAATGAGGTTCAAGAATATCTTTCATCCTTGTGACAATCAATGCGAAAATCCTATAATGTGCTAAAAGACAACTGCCATTATATTCATAGCAAGGCTTGGACATGATTGTGGTTGAAAGCCTGCCCGTAATATCATCTAGTGTGTTGTCACCATCTATTGCTACCGAAACACAGCGAGTTGAATAGTTATTTACTAGTCCTAAAAATTATATAGAAGGGATGGTTCTGGGATGCATAACATTGGTTGCAGAGTTCAGATTATATATTTGTATACCGTGTTTTAAAAGTAGATAATGAATGCTAGTGATGATCTGTAGCATAAAAGAATGAAGCTGCATTCAGTAATTTTATACAGTCCATCCGTATGCGTGGAGGAACCTCTGTAATTGTGTGATTGTTTATTCGTTTTACTTGATTTTTGTTGAACGTTTGTATGATTACTGGGTGTAATCATTTGGAGGATAATACCCCGTTCGATGTTCACTGAGAGCTTTTTCGTGCGTTTTCACGGCTGTCACTCCGCAGTTTTCTGATTGGATGACACAGTGCCACAATTGATCAAGCCAGACATACATCACTAGTGATGCAATGGTTTTGTTTCCTCTCCAGCTTGACTTACGACATTTTTACACGAAAACAATCCGAGGAGATACCTGTTGTGGTGGGAAAACGGCGGCGATTTCGCACTGTTTTCAGGTGACGCCATGTCTTGTCTGCTGGTGGGATGACGCTCAACGGTGCAGGCTATGGTGTCATGCGACGTCGTGCGAAGCTTTTTCGCCGCGCTGCAGACTCATTAACGCGCAAGAACTATGCAACGAGCAACGAATTTGTCACGTGACTCAAGAAAGGCAAGTGGGAGCAGAACACCACATCGCCTTCCGCAACTAGCTGACACAGCCATCCGACACATACGTCACTATGCACAGACAACATAAAAATGGCACACACACACACACACACACACACGTCGTTACGCACAGGCAACATCAATCGAAGTACATATTGGCTTCCATCCACGGCCCTCGGGCAATGCATCAACATGCGAGGGTGGGCTTTCGGGAGTGGTCGGAGGGAGGGGTTTTGATAATCTTGCTTCGAAATGTGCACTTTGTGTGATAGAGTGCATTGACATGCTACTGAAAGGCATCGATGCAAAGTCTAAGGGTGGGAATTTTGGCGGTCACACCACACCAAACCATGGATGTAGGAGCAGACAGCAATGGGGCCAGGACCGGACAATTTCCATAAACCTGGACCGTACGGTTGCTGCATGGAAGTAACCAACTAATATAGTGACTGGCCACTTTCTCTCATATTTTGCACAGTTCAGTGCCCTCAAATAATGAGGTACCATTTCAGCAGTTATGAGGGATACCTCATAACTGGACCCATTTACCTACATACCTAAAAACTTGCTGGGTTTACATTTTCCCTGCTGTCAAATTGTGCTGCACGGTAGTGAGTTCACGACGACGAATAGCCAGTGACCGTAAACGTTGGGCGTGTGTGCGGCACACCGTCACAATCCACGGAACTTTTTCATTGGATGGTTCACGACACACTTTATGCAATCACTGGTAATCGGCGCCGCCCACACTGTTTGGCCGGTGGGCCGCGGGATTGGGAGCTGTCCGAGCGGTGCGAGCGCCGAACCCGGGTCGATCCACGGTACGTGTCGCAGCGATGCATTACGGGCCGCCACTAACCACGGTGGATGCATGTCGATGACGAAAAGTGCGGCGTCCGGACGGCCGGTCACAGGCGCCGTCCTCAGACACCCACTCTGGGATGCAGCGCCCACTGCAGCGTCACGGATGTGGCATCTCCAGACATCATCTGTCAGATCTGATGCTGGTCAAGTCAGATCTGGTCGGGCCAATCGCGCCATCTTCAGCACGGGAGATGGCGCGAACCGCGTCTGACACCGACGACTCTGTGTATCCAGCATAATGTCACCCATCGATGTTTGGGATTGCCAATGCATTTCGTGCTTAAAATATCTAGCGTACGTAATATGACTAATAAGTAATTTCCCCCTCAGTGAAACGCGGCCCAGAACATACGACCCGGCGAAAACACTCCGCCAAGTAACCAATCTTGCACAGCTTCACTTTCAGCTTAGTTCACGGCGTCACTTCACATGGCATGGCAACGTGTGTGTTCTGTCCTTAACCACATGCACGGCGTACACGAGTCAGGAATTGCAACTGCGAGAATACCACGGAGAGCTTAGGCCGAGTTTCGCTGTCCAACTTCATGCTTACACCACCGTTGATAACTAGAAGGTACACTTTGGTAGGGAAAAAGCTGCTCGTTATGGGCCGAGTAATGCGGCCTCGGCAATTATCAAAAGCAATCAACCTTACAACAACCGTAATATATCACTCAGTAAAGCAAGTGCAGCAGATGCATTCACGTATTCTAAAGTGAGAGGCTCGGGTGATTTAAGACCAATAAAGCTGCCCCCCCTCCCCGATACGCCAAATGTCGTAGTGATGGTGTGGAGCAAGAACGCTTGATACAAGGTAAACGGGTAAGCTATTGCATCATCATGATATACAGACATATTAGGGACCGAATAACTATTGAGATGCGTTGAAAATGTAAGATGTGTGAGCATTCCATATGTCATGTTTTTTTCACGGATTTCGTCGTACGTTTTGAAATGCATGTTGCTTTTATTGCTGTAATAAAGCTTAGTAACCATGGATCGTGTTTAATATCATTACATTATGGTATTACATAATCCGTAAGTGCAATGCTATCCAAAGTCACACATTATATTGCCCCGTCTGCATTGCACTACAGTCTTGCATCGAATTACAATAATATTCGGGTGCATAAGTCCTCGTATTACTCAACGCAATCTCCCATGCCTAAAGCTGCAAGCTACTTCCCATAAATTGCAAAAATGTTGCTTGTAAGTAATGATATGCGTTCAGGACAGATATGCGTTCCAGGAAACTGCACACAATAAAGCTGAACACCACTTCCTGGCGGATGTAATTGCACTGCTGTTTGCCAGTCGGTAAGGTGCTTTCGTCAAGGGTTACTTTCCACTAACAGCTTGACAAACTAGGTCCGACAGTTGCGTCCTTGACACGAATAGTGCGCCTCTGGTACATAGTCGTCGTACCGCTATAATCGGTCACGAGCCTTCCATGATCGCCGCCGCCAGTGCGGCTTCACGCAGCGACACGACTACTTCTGAGTGTATATAAGTGTGTGGGGTTTTATCGCCCTGGAAGTGCAGACATTTGTGTTGTGTTCCCATGCTTTACTGTCGCCAAACGTTCACCCCCAGCAGCTGATTATTATTTAGTACAAGGATGTCGTTATTGCCATGCATTCCTTGGTGGTCTGGCAAGGAGCATCATATGTGAATCAATATTGCACAGTGAGGTTTTCCTCGATAATCGCAAAAAAGACTTACTTTGCGGTCGGTATGCCAAGCTCGTTGCACTAATATAACTTTTTAATGTTCTATTTTTGGATGATCGAGAAACAGGCGAAATATTCATGTCGTCATTTACTGGCATCAGTGCCTGTGGATTCATCAAGTGAACGCAAGTTCATTGCACGTATCCCATACGTAGATCGTGTTACAGTCGTGTTCCAAGAGCTGTCACTCAGACATACACTGATACCCACGCTTCACTCCGATTAAAGGGAAATGCAATGATAGATGACCGTGCATCAAAAACTGCGCTGCGTGTCCAAAGGAGAAAGGACGTGGCATATCGTCAACATCAATGTCTTTCTGATGCGCTTTCCACTGCTTTGAAAATTAGCTTACAAAATGGTACCCGATTTTTCAGAAATAGCCGTAATGAGGGAACTTCTCCCCAATGCTGAGCGCCGCCATTGCCAAATGTGCCGTTCTTGGGGCCGAAAGATCAGGAGGACTGTCAATGAGGAATACCATTACGGACGTAATGCTTGCCGAAGTGCTTCCAGAGCGGTGAATCTAACGAGACCGGTCTCGGGAATACGTGGGTCCAGACTGGTAACTTCGACAGCACTCTGACCTGTGGGTGGTTCAGGATATGTGACTGTTCCCATCGCCCCGCTCCCCACACACATCTTCGACATATCTTTGCAGAAGGAAGATAGGCTCCAATGCTTCGTTTGAATTCACCCATGTGTTTGCCAATTGGCACCGCTAGCGTTGTCTGATGGACAACTGGAAGTGCAGCAACTCCAGATGCAACATTTATCCGCTTAGCCTGACCACGGTAGTACCTCGCTTTCCGATACACTGCGCGATAGCCTTGTACTATGTGCTGCAAAGTTTCCAGTAAGTTATCTGGTTGACTGAAGGACTCCGAAGGAAGATCATCGTATTCATTTGTCCTCCTTTCCCAATCATCGCTTGGAGCTGTTCTTGGCTAAAGCTACTGTCGAAATTTCCTACAGCAGTCTCGCATCTACCATTACCATTCATAGAGATACGTAGTTCCTCAACATCACAAATTACATCAACTTCGGCAGGAAGTCATTTATTCCTTTCCTTACCCACTCTGGTAAGGTCTCGGTAAGGTCTCGGGCCTCTAGTACGCATAATTATTACAACGTCTCAAGTCATCTAGCCAATAGTCTTTTAACACGCGCCCTGGAGGGCCTCTGAAAATTACGCGCACTGGAGGGGGGTGGATTCCGCCCCCCCTAAGATCTCGGCTCCTATTGCAGCTGGAGGAATGAAATTCGCAGGGTGGATGGGCACGGTAGTGAACTCTATTGTGTGCATATTTTATGACCTTAGGTTAATATCTTCAAGGTCGAATGAGGTCACATTTGTCAAGATTTTCTTGTTTTGCGTGGCTTGCCTTGCCATTGTTATGGATCGCTGTGATTTGTTTAAATGCTCCAAAATGGGCATCAATGATGTTTTGGACATTACTAATGATGCAATACAGATGCTAGACCCGACATTTGACCTCAGATCACCTATATAGCAGCACTTTATCAGGTCAGTTACCTGTTCCAGTTACCGGAACCGTTCCGCCCGCCCGACTGCTCTGTCGGGCAGCTCGGCGCAATCGGCTTCGCGAAGAAAGGAGTGAAGTACATGAATAAAGTATGGAAACGCAATGACAAACAGTACAAATGACAAACAGTAGTGCATTTAGGACAACATTCCAGTTGATCAAGTTTCGTTCCATTAACCTGTCATGAACTTGACCTGACTTGACCTCGGTGACCTAACATGACCTTGAAACTATATAGCATATCAATATACATCAAACAAGTCACTAGTGTTGCCAAGAACACTTCCCTCTTGCGAATATACGGGAAGCACATTAGCGCCGATTTTTGTGGTCTGGCGCTGGAATTTTTTTTCACTTTAGCGGCCACTAACTTGAAAAACATTTTCGGCCGATTTACATTTTTCTTACTTTAAACGACGCGCCGGTCATTTCTAAGCAGGTACGCAGAAAATCGCGTATATCGACCGGTAAAATCTGCAGTTATCTACGAAAAACCGGAGGGATGGGCGGATTTCGCCCCCCCCCCCCCTCCAGTGCGTGTGTTAACATTGGCTGTCATACTTAGTGAAAGATGACGAAATGCTTAAGTTATGGACGGTAGAAACCAAGCATGTTACGATGCGTCAAAAACGGAGAACATTTTTGAAACCTATCTCCTACAGCGCACTCCTGAAACCACCCAAATCAAAGTATGAGGTTAAAAATGCAACTGATGTAGAAACGATAGGTAGGGAAGTCACCAAAGTTCACGTAAACCGGTACAGGTGGCCAGGAGCTGTATACAAACAGCAACGGGGAGAGGTCTTTCGTGTCCTCTCCGGCAAGAGGATTTTTTTCTACCGTATATTTCTTTTGGTGGGATTAATGATCTGCAGAAAACGCATTTCATATCCAGGATCCTAAGTACACTTTAAAAAAAAGAAATTTCTGTTATAATTGGCACACGTATCGCAGCAATTCCTTGAATGAAAATATGGGATCCTTAACGAGCAGACTGCAACCTGAGATGGCTTTCCACAAGAGCTTTCAATATTTATTACGGATGTCGGAGAACTCAAGCAAGCTATGGTGGCATTAGGTAGAGTTTCTGTCTCGTTTATGGTAGAGTTGTCACGTTAAAAACGTGTGAATATCAATCCTATTGTCGTAAGGCCCTTCAGAAAAAAATGAAACAGCTGATTCAAATACATCGATAGATGGAAAACCATATCACTCAACATGGGAACACATTTTGGTGCATTTTACAGAGCCATGGAGCATGGCAGCGGTAAAATTATTTTTCGCACAAACATTTGGAAATGCTTGGTGCAAAAAATAATTACGTGTGATAATGTTCACGTATTTCGTTCACTTTGTGCCAATTTATGACATTTTCTCGCTGTCTAGCAACCACGAGCGACACTTGAATGATGTCGCAGTTGCTGAGTGGCGAAATTTGGCCGTTGCACCGGTTACACCACCGATCATATTGAATGGAAGCTTCAGTTACATGTAAGTACCAACATACATGTTCAGCTACATGAAAGTTCGCGTGCCAACGCGAAAATATATACAAGTAGGGTTTGAGATTGGCATAAAAGGTTGATTTAGCATGCACCAGAATAGACGATCGTGCCATACCATTCAATTTCTGAACTTGAATACACACTTGTAGGGAAATTTGTGTTTGCTTTCCAAATAGCTTACCAAATGGCTTCAAATAATGCTACTTTCCAAATAGCTTAAACCTATCTGGGTTGGCCGGCAAATCCACATTCTTCGGGCCGGCGGGGGCGTGGGCTCTTGAAAGTCCCTCTTAACTTTCGATCTACGTATGTTAGGATAGAATGCAAATCACCGTTTGAAATCCCTGGTCATGGAGAGCCCGAAGGATACCGTAGATTTCCATTTTGACTGATAGCCATGTCGCCAAAGGTTATTTTCGGTAAACATATGGACATTGACATCACTGGAAATCGTTAAAAAGGTAGAGTTTGTATTCTTTCGACATTGCTTTTCAAGAAGTAGCATGGATGAATGTATTTATATTGATCATAGTGAAAAAGGATCAAGACGACATAATGCAATCGGGTCGGATCAGATAGGTCACATATATCAGGTCGGGTCAGAATCAGGCTTGATGACCAGCTTCCAAACTATGTATGTCAGAGACACGGGGAAATGCTATGGACATGCCAAGCTACCGTAGAGCATAATATTTTCCATAATATGTATGGCATGTATGGCATGATATTTATCCTATGGCTCCTATGGCATAATATTTCTTAAATTTCGATCATGTTGAGATGGATAATGGTCACAAGGGGTCAACGCAGTAGCAAGGCCTTTACCTGAGGAAATGACGTGGAAAACGTCAATAAACAGGTCTCGGGCCATTTCAACAGAACCATTTCAGCAAAATATTTGCCTCTGATTGACATCCGAAAATCCTCAGATCCGGCCAAATCACGCCGTATAGTCAGGTCAAGTTCTGCCAAGATCGAACATCTCCGGAACATCACTTTTGAAGTATACAAATGTTATTCCAAGAAGAACTGATATGATACTGAAACAGCTTTGCAGTCTGTGCAGTTTGGAACCTCGTAACACAACCTCAGGCCATACTGGGACAATACATATATTAATAAAACGATCTCTTCAGCCTTCGACAAAGTGTACATTGTTTGGAAAGTAATTCCAAGGAAAGATCACATCAGGCGAAATGAGGTCAAATCGCACGAGGTCAGGTCATCTCAGGTGATTCGTTGGCGATCCAATGCCATTTCGCACGACTTAAGCCGCATTGAAACCGAATTAAGGTATCACTTGGTGAGGAACTGCAACATTCTGCATAAGATGGTATTGTGCAAAATAGACATGTTTGTAACCTGACCTTATGACATTGATCTTTGACGCATAGTTGAACCCAGGATGTTCATTACATGTTCTGCATAATTTTTAGCGTTAAAAAAATCGCCCCCAATTTTATTTTCCGTACACAATGCGACCAAAAATAACGGCAATTGATTTGACCCCAGGCAGCATACTTGAACTTGCGGATTTAATGATGGAACATGAGCCTTTTAATTTTAAGATAGGTTCTTTTTAACAAAAATGTTGCAGAAGAATTATCTCACATGATTTCATCCCTGGCTTTCGAAACAAACCATAAAAGAACTTAACATAATCCGCAACTGATTCAGTATCGTTGAAGAGAAAAGCTCTTGAATTATCCTCAATCAAATTTACCGTGCAATAGATTAGAGTCTTTTGTTGCTGAACAACGCTTATATCTGTTCACAATTTTGATCTGTGTATGATTTTCATACGCGCATGGATGATGATGCAAACGTAGCAGGTGGAAACTGCTACACGGTTGCAGCCAGTTACTTTACATATGCTTAGATTTATCGTAATTTTACTCATAGTTCATAGGCGTTGCTGGCCAGCGTCTCGCGTTGGTTGGTCTGTATTCAGGTCAGATTCGGGTCATTATATATTACTTGAATCCCAGCAGCGAATACTTTGCGACTTATAAACTTTGGATTCTAAGTCGGCACCATCTACCGGACCACCAGCCAACAGTACACCGCACTGGGACTGGCCGCCTCGGGCTGCATCTCCGCCGCCAGCAGTGGCGAGGCCGAGCGGCACATGCGTGAGCAGGAGCACCGGTCTGTGGGCTTCCGGTCACCGCACAGCAAAACACGTCGCCAGATGGCTCCGCCAACTCACGGCTCCAGCGCACTAACTGGCCATGCTCGCTGCAGGTAAAAGGCCGCAAAAAGACGGGGAATCTCGAGATGGTGAAGGACCATTATTATCCCGAATGGAGCAGACTTTCAGGGCTGGCGACCCGCCAAAGGAGTCACTCTCACAACCGCCACACACAGCCACCACACACAGCCGCCACACGCAGCCGCCACACTGGCTCGCCACACTGATCTGACCGCCACACATGCAGCCGTCGCCCACACACACACAGCCGCCACACTGGGCCGCCACATTGAACCGATCGCCACACATGCAGCCGTCACATTGGGCCACCATACTGGAACGCCATACTGGGCCACCACACTGAACCGACTGCCACACATGCAGCCGTCACACACAGCCGCCACACTGGGCCGCCACACTGGGCCGCCACACTGAACCGACCGCCACACATGCAGCCGTCACACACAGCCGCCACACTGGGCCGCCACACTGAACCGACTGCCACACATACAGCCGTCACACACAGCCGCCACACTGGGCCGCCACACTGAACCGACCGTCACACATGCAGCCGTCACATACAGCTGCCACACTGGGCCGCCACACTGAGCCGACTGCCACACATACAGCCGTCACACACAGCCGCCACACTGGGCCGCCACACTGGGCCGCCACACTTAACCGACCGTCACACATGCAGCCGTCACATACAGCTGCCACACTGGGCCGCCACACTGAACCGACTGCCACATATGCAGCCGTCACCCACACACACACAGCCGCCACACTGAACCGACTGCCACACATACAGCCGTCACACACAGCCGCCACACTGGGCCGCCACACTTAACCGACCGTCACACATGCAGCCGTCACATACAGCTGCCACACCGAGCCGCCACACTGAACCGACTGCCACATATGCAGCCGTCACCCACACACACACAGCCGCCACACCGGCCCGCCACACTGAACCGACCGTCACACATGCAGCCGTCACATACAGCTGCCACACCGGGCCGCCACACTGAGCCGACACTGCCACACGTACAGCCGTCACACACAGCCGCCACACTGGGCCGCCACACTGAACCGACTGCCACACATACAGCCGTCACATACAGCTGCCACACCGGGCCGCCACACTGAACTTACTGCCACACATGCAGCCGTCACCCACACACACACAGCCGCCACACTGGGCCGCCACACTGAACCGACTGCCACATATGCAGCCGCCACACTGGGCAGCCACACTGACTGACCGCCACTCATGCAGCCGTCACACACAGCAGTAGCTGGTGGCCGCTGATCTTCACGTGTATGACCACTACATATGACAGCCATATTCGGCCCTCACGCAAGACTGCAATGTGGGTCAGACACGTTGCATTAGGATCAAACAGAAGGAAGGGCACGCTAACTGTCTCGCGATCACGGAAAAGAACAGCCTGAACAGAGCGAAGCTGTTGTTGCGTAGTTGTATAGTTGCGTAAGAAGCTGCGTAGCCGTTTTCTCTTCATATTGTCATAGTTTATTACTTAGCAGTGCCATTAATTACAGTTTGTTGGCTACAGTGAAGCACGCTGTAGACAGTGGCCACTTCGTATTTTACCATTTAGAGCAGTGCATGCGCCACTGGAACTTCTACCGCCATTACGGATGATCCACGACTAAGCCGACGTATCAAACAGGCTCCTTCCGGCACCAGTGAACAACGTGCTAAAGTTATGCCACTGGGGCCCTCACATTCTTTGTCTGGCTGGGCAGACCCCAGTTTGGTGAACGCTCGGGAGTTCCCAGGTCGTGGTAAGACTGGATGAGGACGGATGACGTGACTGGATGACGTGGGGAAATGCTGAATAGAGCGGAAATATCCCTCCAAGGCAATGTGCAAGGACGGTTGTCCATGCACATTGCCTTGGATGTGCATGGTTGGATGTGACCGGTTGTCCAATGAACGGTTGTCCATTGACATGCGCCAACTATTCACCCTAGCTATGCAATATTGTAGATAAGTGCACAATGGACATTGGACAGCACACGCGCATTACTTTCATGTGCATACGCGAAAAGCGGGAGCACGACTTCCACAAAAGCACTAGATTTATCTGTCGTCGGAGATTTACGATTCCTTGAACAACTATAAGGGCCAGACATAAGAAAGAAAAAAGGTGCAAAACTCATGCGACGTCTACAGCCTACAGCAATAGACCAGACTACATCAATGGACGACAATTACTCTGCATTCCTGGGTGCATAGAACAGTGCCGTCCATGCCCACTTCCCTCTAAGGACAATCAGTGGGCGCTGTATGACCAACGCAGTCGATGCGCCCGTAAGCCCAAATAACCAACCAACTAAGGACAATCAGGCTGCGTCACGCAGATCGGCCCTCGGCTGCAATGACCAACGATCATACCAGACCTGCAAACAAGAAGGGACGCTCCCAGGCGTCTAAGAGATGGACAACTAACAGCTACCAGTGAGCAAGCCAAGTCTTTCTTCGAAATGATTTCAAATGGTGCATCTCAAAGGCTCGCGCAGGGTACTTCTCATCACCATCAACTGCGAATGTGATGTGGAACAGCCTGCTGAAATACGCCCCGAGTCCTCCTCAGCGCGCAGGACCTGTTGGTGTCCCTGATACCACTACCGCTAACACCTTTACCACATTCTTCGCGAATGTGGAAAGCCACATCTCACGAGGAACTGACAAAGGATCCTGGAGGCCGGCCGCAACCGCGTCTCCCCCATGGCACCCAGCTCCGCATCCACTGTTAGTCCCGCTACGCTGCATGAACTCAGCATCGCCCTGAGGCAGATGTTTAGCTCCAAGGCAACATGCTGCGATGGAATTCCACCACAACTTATTCGAGAGTGGAAAGGTCTCTGCCCTCTAGAAACACTTGCTGAAGTGCCAATCCACAAATTAGACGATAGGGCAGAGCCTTGGGATTTTAAGCCAATCATCGTTTTAAATGTTGTCGCAAAGCTAGCCGAGGAGGTCGTCAGTAATCAATTACCTTCTTACTTGACACAAAATTATATCATGTCACCAACCTAGCATGCTGACAGATCACATTTATCGGCAGAAAGTGACACTGTCTAGCCTGTCGATGTAGTCTCCCTTACTAGAGATGGGGTCGTGTAACGTGTGACGTCATGTGATCTCTCTAAAGCTTTCGAATATGTGAACCGCGATGCACTTCTTGGTAAGTTTTACTGGTAAAGCAATGGTTTCAAGACGCATCCAACACAATCATTAATCGACTGCAATAGCCTGGAAGCCAATTTCGCAATGGTCCAAGGTGGTACTTTTTGACGGACTCTGTTCAATATATTCACCAGCGATCTATCATGTCACCTCTCAGCCATGCCTCTGTTGCGTCGTAGGCGGATTACTCACATAATATCAATAGTGTGACGTCCACGTTGGCCGGCCTTAGAGAACTCCTGAACGTGGAGGCCTCCTTGACCGCGTGCCGTGATGCGCACCACAGGTTATGTTTGGTTCAAATAAAATGGGAAAGAGTAGATCAAAGTAGCTCTACAATGCATCAATCAAGATACGTAATGCCCAGCCGTTTTTTTCTTCTTCTTACCTGCCCATCCCTGGATGAGAATAAACCATATAATGACCTGTGCACCACATACCAGGGTCGGCTCCCGGGGCAGCAGGCCAGGGGTCTCCCTCTGCCCCTCTCCATTTGAGAGGTGACACCCATTGCAAGCCAAATTGGTTGAAATCTGACTACTGTGAAGTTTTCCATCATGAGCTAAACAAACCAAAACGTGCGGGGTATGCGTCCCTCCCGATAAAAGTGCCCGACTGTTCAGTGTACATGCCACACACGGGAGTCACCGGTACGGGAGGATGGCATGAAAGGGAAGCATGGAGACCTCGGCAGCCCCCCCCCCAAAAAAAACCTTCCTCCCCATCCCCCCCCCTCACACACACTGGGATGCTCAGACGTAGCATGGGAGGCGATAAAGATCAAACGATTTAGCCCTCTATCAGCCTCTGCCCTTGGGGAGGAAGGGCGGCGGTCGCTTAGGCATCGCTTAGGCATCGGGTATGAGTCACATTTTAGACTAATTATTTCAGGAAGGAGTGCACTGTACTGAGGGCATCAGGCGTGCATCGACTAATGTGCGTGCACCCACCATGGCCTGCGGCACGGCACACGCGAGACCTCTCCACCCCTGCTCGGGATAGTCAGACTCTTAACACGCGCCCCTGGAGGGCCTCTGAATATTACGCGCACTGGAGGGGAGGGGAGCGGATTCCGCCGCCCTAAGATCTCGGCTCCTATTAACGTTGGAGTAGCGAAATTCGTATGGTGGATGGGTACGGTAGTGAACTCTATTGTGTGCAAATTGCATGACCTTAGCTCAATATCTTCAAGGTCAAATGAGGTCACAAATGTCAAAATGTCCTTGTTTTGCGTGGCTTAGTTTGTCATTGCTGTGGATCGCTGTGATTGTGTTTGAATGCTTCAAAATGGGCATCAATGATGTTTTGGACATTACTAATGATGCAATACAGATGCTAGATCCGGCATTTGACCTCAGGTCACCTATATAGCAGCACTTTATCAGGTCAGTTACCTGTTCCAGTTACCGGAAACGGGCCGCCCGCCCGACTGCTCCGTCGGGCAGCTCGGCGCAATCGGCTTCGCGAAGGAAGGAGTGAAGTACATGAATAAAGTATGGAAACGCTTAAGTACACAATGACAAACAGTAGTTTTCAGAATGTGTAGGGAGCAACATGCAAAGCGACATCAATCGCATGACAGTCATTTGCATTTATGACAACATTCCAGTTGACCAAGTTTGGTTCCATTAACCTGTCGTGAACTTTACCTTACTTGACCTCGGTGACCTAACATGACCTTGAAACTATATAGCATAACAATATACATCAAACAAGTCGCTAGTGTTGCCAAGAACACTTCCCTTTTGCCAATATACGGGAAGCGCATCAGCACCGATTTTTGTGGTCTGGCGCTACGAAATGTTTTGACTTTAACGACCCCCAACTTGAAAAAAAAAAAAAAAATCGGCCGATTTCAGTTTTTCTTGCTTTAAACGACGGCCCGGACACTTCTAAGCAGGTACGCAAAAAAATTGCGTATATCGACCGGTAAAATCCGGAGTAATGTACGAAAAAAACGGAGGGGTGGCCGGATTTCGCCCCACACCCCCTCCAGTGCGCGTTTTAAAGCAGGAGTCGATATGGATATATAGCCCTTGAAAAGCAATTGCAGCACAACAGCACTGCTGGCATCCCCTCCACAGGAAGTCCCTGTGCTACTCATTGGCAGATTCGCATACACGCACAGTCGTCCGATTATACATATAGCCTTAAATACCTCCAGAAATGTATGGTGCATACCAATACTGTTCTGTGCGGTCTGTATGAATGAACTGTGACAGGAAAATAATTGTGTCGTGTACGACCTCGTACAACTAAAATATGAGCTAATTGCAGTTTTTTTATTGCATGACTATGTCAATAGAAACCCTTTAAACACGAATCATGTAGTTACTTGCTTCTAACATCTTTACGTTTCTTTCAATCCATATTTGTATCACTGCACCTCACGCATCTTGTGCTCAGGCAATAGGATATTTTTTGTCAAGGTCGTTCGTGTTTACGCTTGGGCCGCTCCATTGGCTAGTGATCTGTTGCTATCGTCCAGCCTGACCCGACGGGCATTGACTCCACCCGCAAGCACAGCGAAGCAGCTCATCCAATTGCTGATGCTTTCGCACCATAGCCTGCTGTCTGCCAGCGTGGGAGCCACCCCACACAATTAAAGAGGCGACGCATGAAAAAAAGTGATCAACTTTGCGGTTCGTGTGGTACGAAAAGACCGTCCGTCACGAACACGATACGATTCACGCAGACAGCTCGAGTGGCTCACGTTTAACTCCAGTGTCATGCAAGGAGATTGCCTACTCAAACAAGGGCGAAGCCGAAAGAGTGATTTTGTAAGACTACGTCTCTGAGCGGAACACGCGCACTACCGCTTCCCAGTCCCTTCAAATACTGCGATGCAAGCAAGAGGCCACAAGACACATTACTCCTGTGGAGTCTATTTGCACATGGAACGAAACTGCATAGCAGTAACCGAGAAATAAATACAACTATTACTTTTAAGGATTGCCTGAAATAATCGCTCTTGACTTGAATGTATCGTGTCGTTTCCCTTTTCTGTCCGAGTGTGTTGTTGTCGTGATTATGCTTTTTGCTGATCTGTCGTAAATAGTAATTGTACCAAGGTCCTAGTCATAGGTGTGGGTTTCTGATAATTATTTGGGTTAGGCAAGGGTGGTTGAATGGTTGGGCATAGCCACATTAAAGTTCAATTTATTGGGAGCGCAAAGCCAACATCGGCGGTGAGGGGGGTGTGTGGCAAGTGTCCTCCCAAAATCACACAAAACTACACCCCTCGCTCTAGTCAATATTTGGACCCTGCACTGCCATCTTTTACCTCCTGCAACATTGGTCGATGCAGTCGCCACACCACAATTTGCTAAGCACCTGACCCTGTGACTTAAAAGCCAGTGTGAATTGGATATCACAACGATTGTATGAACAACGATTGATGTATGAAGAAATAAAGTCGGCGGCGCTATGCCATGCAGGTATTGCCACTCTGCTTCATTTATCGAAAACAAAGGGATTATTTCCCGCTTTACTAGCATTCCGGTCAATGACGAGCTAGCGGTCTGCCTATCAAAGGAGATGGATCTTGGAGAATCTTGGAGATCTTGGAGATCTTGGAGATGGAGAAAGCGGCTATGTCGCAACCACTAGACTGCTGCGCCAGGTTCACCGAAGCCATTTGTGCTCTGGTAGTCAGTGATGCAGCTTTTCCAAATCTTTGGTACCAAACACATGATATTCCACCACACCGCTACACGTTGTCATGTTGATGGGGTTTGGAATTTTGTTGCCGATATCGCAGTTTTTGTATGTTTCGCTGTTGGATGTGTTTTTGGATGATTTACGTTTCACCAGCGTAGGTATTCGCAAGCCACTCCGTGGAGTCGCTTGCGAAAATTGCGTAAAATTGTTTTCAGTGCGACTATTCAACGATCATCGGAAGTTCTTTAGGATGTTTTTAGGGCATTCTTGAGATTGTTCTTTGGCAACGAGCCTCATGCTTTTGATCTTGTGAGACTGCGGTGTGGGAGAGAGTGGCGAAATCTTCCCGGCAGACATGAGCTAAGAAGCCAGGCATTACGTTTCGTGGGACGGTTCTACACTAAGCTGTGCATTCTTCAAAAATTGCTTGCTATTAACTGGGTATATGGCAACCGCCGTTAATCGACTCGATTCTCGGAACGCGCCTAATTCCTACCTACCAGATAGATCACAAAATACTACCTACCAGGTACTAGTTGAAATTATTTCACATCCTGGAAGGCATGCGAATTGCTAGCTGCGTTTGCTGAATGCACTTTTACTGTGGGAGTACTGCTACAGGCCGTGATGGAATTTCTCTAAAATGATTTCGGGGGGATCAAGAAGTGTCTAACCAAAGTCGACATGATGTACGCCTATATCAAACGGAACTAATTATTAAAGTGAAAATTATTAAGGAGGGGACGGCGAGTGGTTACAGCCTCCAAATATGTCGCACGTCCCTTCCCTTGCATTGCAGTCTAGTGTGGTAGTGCAGTGTCAACGTTCATGCCACCATATTGGCACCACGTGTCACGTAGCACGAAACACGGCAGCAAGTAGAACGAAATGTGAAGCATTTCAGCGGCGAAGTTAATTGCAAACAACCTACATATGGAAACATTCTTCTGGCAACATCATTTCCTGTTTGACATCCGTGTGTACCAATGAACGTCGATCTACTAAAGCTATGGGTTAGCTACAGCCTGCCGCTTCACCACATTCCATGTCGTATTCTGCTAAGTGGCATAATTATGCTCGGTAACGGAATAAACGCAATTATTTCGGCGTCGGATTGATGTCTCCGACATCAAATAAGAACCGCTTGCGTGCGCTGAGGCCATCATCGCGTGGGCGTGTTGCACAGTCCGCCGGCGAAATCGCTTCTCACCGACAGCTGCTGCGCGCCGTCCGTGTGATTGACAGGCAATCGGGCTTCGTTCACACGCCGGCGGTGACGCCCAGCTCAGAAGCGGACCTCCACTTGCACACAGCTCCACCGGCCGGTCTGCGTCTGCGATGGGGTATGCAGTGGTCCGAGCTGGAGGTGTTTGACCGTGGTGTCCCTTACTGCCGTTGTCTCCACCGACCGTTCTCTTTTCTCTTTTTCTCTTCCCTTCTCCGTTTTCTCTCTTATTTCTTTTATGTTTCTTCATCACTCGTCCCTCTCGCACTCTGAATCAATTAGCATACCCTTCTCTCTCTCTCTCTCTCTCTCTCTCTCTCTCTCTCTCTCTCTCTCTCTCTCTCTCTCTCTCTCTCTCTCTCTCTCTCTCTCTCTCTCTCTCTCTCTCTCTCTCTCTCTCTCTCTCTCTCTCTCTCTCTCTCTCTCTCTCTCTCTCTCTCTCTCTCTCTCTCTCTCTCTCTCTCTCTCTCTCTCTCTCTCTCTCTACCTCTCTCTTACCTCTCCACATGTCTCTTTATCTCCACCTCGTCTTCCTCTCCTCTCCTCTTCTCTCCCCTCTGCCTCTCCATCTGCCTCTCTGCATGTCTGCCTGCCTGTCTGCATGTCTGCCTGCCTGTCTGCCTGTCTGCCTGCCTGTCTGCCTGTCTGCCTGTCTGCCTGTCTGCCTGTCTGCCTGTCTGCCTGTCTGCCTGTCTGCCTGTCTGCCTGTCTGCCTGTCTGCCTGTCTGCCTGTCTGCCTGTCTGCCTGTCTGCCTGTCTGCCTGTCTGCCTGTCTGCCTGTCTGCCTGTCTGCCTGTCTGCCTGTCTGCCTGTCTGCCTGTCTGCCTGTCTGCCTGTCTGCCTGTCTGCCTGTCTGCCTGTCTGCCTGTCTGCCTGTCTGCCTGTCTGCCTGTCTGCCTGTCTGCCTGTCTGCCTGTCTGCCTGTCTGCCTGTCTGCCTGTCTGCCTGCCTGCCTGCCTGCCTGTCTGCCTGTCTGCCTGTCTGCCTGTCTGCCTGTCTGCCTGTCTGCCTGTCTGCCTGTCTGCCTGTCTGCCTGTCTGCCTGTCTGCCTGTCTGCCTGTCTGCCTGTCTGCCTGTCTGCCTGTCTGCCTGTCTGCCTGTCTGCCTGTCTGCCTGTCTGCCTGTCTGCCTGTCTGCCTGTCTGCCTGTCTGCCTGTCTGCCTGTCTGCCTGTCTGCCTGTCTGCCTGTCTGCCTGTCTGCCTGTCTGCCTGTCTGCCTGTCTGCCTGTCTGCCTGTCTGCCTGTCTGCCTGTCTGCCTGTCTGCCTGTCTGCCTGTCTGCCTGTCTGCCTGTCTGCCTGTCTGCCTGTCTGCCTGTCTGCCTGTCTGCCTGTCTGCCTGTCTGCCTGTCTGCCTGTCTGCCTGTCTGCCTGTCTGCCTGTCTGCCTGTCTGCCTGTCTGCCTGTCTGCCTGTCTGCCTGTCTGCCTGTCTGCCTGTCTGCCTGTCTGCCTGTCTGCCTGTCTGCCTGTCTGCCTGTCTGCCTGTCTGCCTGTCTGCCTGTCTGCCTGTCTGCCTGTCTGCCTGTCTGCCTGTCTGCCTGTCTGCCTGTCTGCCTGTCTGCCTGTCCGCCTGTCTGCCTGTCTGCCTGTCTGCCTGTCTGCCTGTCTGCCTGTCTGCCTGTCTGCCTGTCTGCCTGTCTGCCTGTCTGCCTGTCTGCCTGTCTGCCTGTCTGCCTGTCTGCCTGTCTGCCTGTCTGCCTGTCTGCCTGTCTGCCTGTCTGCCTGTCTGCCTGTCTGCCTGTCTGCCTGTCTGCCTGTCTGCCTGTCTGCCTGTCTGCCTGTCTGCCTGTCTGCCTGTCTGCCTGTCTGCCTGTCTGCCTGTCTGCTCTGCCTGTCTGCCTGTCTGCCTGTCTGCCTGTCTGCCTGTCTGCCCTGTCTGCCTGTCTGCCTGTCTGCCTGTCTGCCTGTCTGCCTGTCTGCTGCCTGTCTGCCTGTCTGCCTGT